>VDFB02000003.1:453714590-454043605 GCA_007258455.2 Sequoia sempervirens | reverse complement strand
ACTCAAGTGTCTAAAGATAATGTATTGAGTTTGTGCGTTGTGATTTGACCGAGCAAATCACTAGTTAAACTCTTTCTAGCATTTATGATTATTTTAAAGAAAAAATATATGGTATAAAGTAAGTGATAAAGTTTATTCATTCTATCTAGATAATTTAATTATAAAATATTTATAAAATTTAGATTATATATTGAAGTAAATATGGTTAAAATTTGAAAAAATATAAATTTATATGATTAAAAAATTATAATAAATGAAAATAACAAATGTTAAAAGATTTTTTTAAGGAAAAGTTTCATAATACTCTAGATAAATGGGAGAAAATGTTAGGCAATGTGCCCCTACGTCATAGTGGTATGAGGTTTTTTTTTTAAATAGTCTTTATTTCATTTAAAAAAAAAATCTAAATTAAATTTAAAAGAAAAAGGGCAAAGAAGGTATTGGGTAGGGGATTGTACCCTTCTATAGACTTGATAGAGTCAACTAAGGCAGTATGGGCCCCTTTTTTGACCGTTGGCAGTGGTTTTGTGCTTATCATTAACAAATTCTCTATTGGCAGTGCTAAGCTAACCGACATAAACACCAACTGGCAGCTAAATCCAGTCACCCTCCACAATGGCAACCAACAAATCCTCCCACCAATCATCAATCTTTGTAGGCAAATATTCCCATATCCAACAACAAGATTCCTTGTGTTAATGACTAGGGAATATTCTAGAAACCCTCAAAATATTCCATGGTTTATATGCATATTCTACCAAAAAAAAATTGAGTTTTTCCTTGGAAACAGAGGGAATATTTTGATAGGAAGCAATATTTTTTCTACTAATGTTAGCATGATATCAACGTGTACCCTATAGGGCCCACTCCTAGCCCTAATTTGCTAGAATGGAGTTTTTTTTCTTAATCTTTTTGACATAACTTGGCCATATGGTATTGAAATTAAGCGAATGGGATATCATTCAAAAGATGGTTCCATTTAATTCTAGTCGTGTAGGTTTCATCATCATATTTTTTTGTTGGTACAATGTATTGCTTGTTGAAGCTAGACTATCAATTTTGGCTTCCAAGCTCATAAATTTTCACCTGTATCTCCATTTTTCATGATTTTTGCAATGTTGGAAAGGTATTTCAAAACTTTTTAGATCCATTAATGAAATTTTTCTAGAATCTATCTTGACAGGTACATTTTATTTAGTTTTTTTGTGATTTCACACTCTACTCAATTACTTGGATGTCTTGGCACTTGGAAAGGATCATGGGATTTTCTATTTATCATTCTATGGACATCCTAGAAAAGGATAATTATGAGTCTTGATGAAATGACATCCTAACACATCTTAGGTGGCTTGATCATTTTCCTTATCTATATGGACTCATACCTACACCACACACACTAGGGGGTAGATTACCTTGAGGTATTATTAGTGTTCATGTTGTAGTAGTGATTTGTTCTAGTGTTGATCTTGACACTATGTGTGTTGTATCGGATATTAATTGTCCCCACACACTTTGGGCTAGAATTTGGGAGATCCATGGAGATCGTAATTTCTATCTATAGAGAGAGACATTTATGACATTATTTCAGAAGAAAAAAAATATATTATATACCAAGTCAAGCAAAAAGTTTTATTCCTTCTATGGTGATCATTTAATTAAAAAATATATTTATAACAATTTATATTATATTCCTAAGTATATATGATTAAATTTGAAAAAAAATATAAATTCTATATGATTAAAAAAGTTAGCAGTGAAAACAAACAATGTTAAAATATATTTTTTCTTTTCAAAAGAAAAATTTTAATAATTTGTGATTGAATGGGGAGAGAAAAATGGGTAATCTTATCCAACCTGTGGATGCCCCGAATTCATGGTGGAATGAGGGTTTTTTAGAAAAAAGGTTTTTATTTCAATGTTTTTTAAAAGATTCAAAATCAAATTTAAAAGCAAAAGGGAAGAAAAGGTACTAGGTAGGGTATTGTACCCTTCTATAGACTTGATAGAGTTGACTGAAGAACCATGGGCCCCCTTTTTTGACTGTTGGTGATGGTTTTGTACCTAGCATCAATAAATTCTCTACTGGTAGTGCTAAGTCGGTTGACATAAACACCAACCAGAAACTACAACCAATTGGCCTCCTCAATGATGACCAATAAATCATCTTGCCAACCATCAATCTTTGTCAATGAATATTCCCAAATTCAACAATAATATTCCTTGTGTTAATGATTGGGGAATATTCTAGAAACCCTCAAAATATACCATGGTTTATAAGAATATTTTTCCACCAACTTGTTTTGAGTTTTTTCTCAAAAACTAAGGGAATATTTTGATAGGAAGTAATATTTTTTCTATTGATGTCAGCATGATGTCAATGTGTACCCTATAGAGCCCCCTCCTAGCCCGGATTTGCTATAAGGGATTTATTTTTTCTTTCTTTTTGATATAACTTGGGCATATGGTGTTGAAATCAAGTGAATGAGATATTATAAAAAATATGGTTCTGTTTAATTTCCGGTGGTGCGGGTCTCATCATCATATCTTTTTTTTGGTACAATTTATTGCTCATTGAAGCTAGACTATCAATTTTGGCTTCAAGCTCATAATTTTTCACTCATATCTTCATTTTTTATGATTCTTGCAATGTTCAAAAGGTATTTCAAAGCTCTTTAGATCCATTCATGCATATTTTTGAGAATCTACCTTAGGTAAATTTTATTTAATTTCTTGTAATTTCACATTCTACTCAAATACTTGTATGTTTTTCCACTTGGAGATGATTTTTTTGCATGATATGAATTAATTTTGATCTACTTTACATGCATTGAGGTTACGAGTCTTTGATCTTTAATTTGAGAAAGTATCATGGGATTTAATATTCATCCTTCTATGGTCATCCTAGAAAAGGATAATTATGAGTCTTGATGAAATGACATCCTGATGCATCTCAAGTGGCTTCATCTTTTTCCTTATTTGTATGGACTCATACATATACCACACACACTAGAGGGTAGATTATCTTGGGTTATTATCAACGATTATGTTCTAGGAGTGATTGATTCTAGTGTTCACCTTGACACTATGTGTGTTGTATTAGATATTGATTGTCCCCACACATGTTGGACTAGAATTTGGGAGATCCATGGAGACCCTCATATATTTTTATTCCTAGAGGATCTTTTTATAGATTGTCTCATTCCCCTTGCATATGTAGATTGCATACCCTTTGATAATGATTATTTAAATGAGTTTGAGTATATCATAGGTCTTGCATGTTTTGAAGGTTCAAAGACTTGTCTTCATGTTCCCACTCTACATATTGAGACCTAATCTCCATCTTCTAATTTTCTTGATCTAATTGGCATTACCACATCCTTGCCCCCTATTAGTTTAGTACAATAAGACATTCATGATCTTCCAGATATAGAAACTTGGGATTTGTATCCTACAAATCTAGAGGATTTTTTTGAGGATATTCATCTCCTCTTTCTTGATAGCCACATATTATTACTATCCCATCATCACAATATTTCAAGCTTGTTCTACACCAGTCTTCACAAGATTCTAGATTGACATCATCTCATTCTAACATGTGGACACTTGAGTAATTTTTAGAGACACATCATCATTTAGATTTGGATTCCTTATTCATTCAACTTATGGAAATTGCTTCTTTAATCACTAGTGGATTTTTTCTTCCTAATAAGAGAAATGTTGTTTACAGGGAGAGGATCACATTCTATATTTAGGCTTTCATAATTGGGACAAAAGATACTTCTTTATTGGGGGATTCATATCCTCCTTTTATATCTCCTATTTACGGGACATCTAATGGGCAAGGTCAATGATGTCACAACTTGCATCATTTAGTCAATCAATTATCGAATGGGGTGTGTCTTTTTTTAACGGAAGTAACATCACTCTTGCTATAACCTCCCCCCACCACGGTAGAACTTTTTACCACATCTGTAAAGTACGGGCGGGACACACCAACCTAAAATTAACGGGGAAAGCCGCAGAAATTCTTAACCTGAGTGCATGGTGGTGCCTCCAAGCATGTGGAACACCTTAACCAACTGAGCTCAGACCGACGCCCCAAATGGGGTGTGTCTTAGAGCTATATGTGATAAGGATGTTTTCCACGGACCTTTGGGGGGGGTTTACACTGTAAATAGTGACTTCAGGTGTCAATTTGGCTCCTTCAGGAGCTTTCAGGAGCTCTCAAGAGCTGAACTTTAGTGACTAATTCCTAAGGACTAATTCTATCTTACTTCCTAACTTAAGGTTCTGTTGACTTATTTCTAACTTCATGTGACTTGATTGCGACTGATTCATGGAAAAGACTAACATTTGTCTTAATTCTTAATCTAGAATTCGAAATCCAAATTTAATTCTAATTTACTTTGAAAGAAATCTATCTTAAGATTTGCTAGAAAATAAATACTATTTTAAAGAACAAAAATTAAATTAATTGCAAAGAAATAATGATTAATCTAGAATACATAAATACTAATTTCCATGAACAGATTTCCAACAAACTTCAATTCCATCTTTCCATAAATTCTAGCATTGCTTCAATTTAACTTAACAGATAATCACTAAACCTAATTCTTGCAAACAACATCTAAAAATGATTGTCTTAACAAAATTTATGATGAATCTAACAAACCATTCTAATTATGATAAACTAAACTTAAGAGTGATTCATCCAATAACAATGAGATGATTCATCTTTTTCAAACTTCTATCCCCGATGATGGTTCATATAGTGATCCTAAACGCTGATGAAAAAAAGACTCCAATAATAAATCAAACTGTAAGCATTCGAATTTAAATTCATATATGTGGATTGTGAAATCTAATTACATTAAATATTCCATTTAACATCCAACAGTTCAGATTTAATATTCTTGAACAAAAAAAACATAAAATTAGAAAATACCAAACAAGATCAGTTCCTTTGGTTGAGCAGGCCTTGGTCTTCCTCAAGTAAGACCTCTTAACATAGTAATTCAAGTTAACTTCTTTTCTTCATTTAGATTGATCAAATTAGGACACATAATAGAGTATTGTAACCATTACAAGATTTCTTAGCTGAAAATTATCTAACTCCTATCTAAAACTGAAACATGGATATTTATAACTATATCCTTATTGAATTCACAACATGGTGTTTAACTGCCAAGATTCAAGGCCTCTAAACTAAAGATTAAAAATTAAATTAAAGCATAACTAAAACATGACTAAGAATAGACAGAGAAATATGCTAGATCGACACTAGGACTAGAAGTTCCCAAACTGACTACAAAGAAGCTGATTTGGACTTGAGTGATTTATCATCCAACTGGTCTGATCAATGGCATGATTATCTTTTGTGATTAAACAAGGAGTTTAACTTTATTATCAGTCTTTTAAATATCTTGAATAAAACCCTTAAGAAAAGGATACTATTTATGGCAGTAAAAGATTAAAATTGCATAATTATCTCATCAACATTATCACAAAAGTAACACATTTAACATAAATCATTATCTCAAATATATCTACCAAATTAGACAAACATAAAGCAAAGTAAGTAAATATATTAGTCTATAGTCTACCGCCAGTCATCTTAATTAACAAAAATAACAAGTCTTTTAAACATAAAATGATTTATATGAGATCATCTTTGAGCCTCTCGTCATTCTTCCCTACTTGTTTTGGACCATGTCCTCATGGTTGTTCATCAAGAATTATGGTGGTCTCTTTTTCCTTATTCATTGCCTCCATCCAAATGCAACAGTCAAACACTCCTTCCTTGTATTGGTGTGGTAATCTGGTAGTGAGTACAAAGACATGGTTTGTCTTAGCTTTTCAAATGATGACATCACTTCCTCAGGAACATTGGGTGATTCCTTGAGATTTGGAGTGGACATAACGATAATTGGCATTCTAAACCGCATGCCAACCCAGAACTCTTATTGTTGTTCAATCAAGGTGATCACATGTCTGACTCTTATCAAGCTCCATCTAAGATTGTTTGGGCTTATAGGCTCTCTTCTTCTTACTGACTCAAGAATGAGTTGATACCTTTCCTCATAGGAATTTATTTCCACTGCAAGAAGTGTCCCTTCTACATTATGGAATGTAGATATACTATTGAGAGAATTTGAAACATAAAGAGGATTGATGTGGTTTAGCTATACCACTAACCATGTACCATTTTCATGTCTTTCTCAACATGATGCATTTTAGGCCTCATTGGTAAACCATACTTTTTCTGAGCCTCCTTGTATTTTTCCATTCTACTTGACCATTCAACCTGATTCTGCATTAAGGAGATAAAGGACTTTATTTTTAGCTCACCAACATAAAAAATTTAACATAAAATCATCATTATCTCCCATTAAAAACCTGTGTTGGAAAAACTCACACATTTGATTTTGAATATTAGGGTGTCTATGGAAGTAATATTGCAGAAAATATTTTTCATTGTGATAATCTAGGATCCTCCTTAGAATTAATTGATTAAGCTTCCATTGTAGAAAAATTTCCTTGAGAAATAAAGCATATACTACTGTTGGTCTTCTCATTGATAGCATTGCAGAAATTATCTCTACTGCTTGCTCAAGTCTTCTTTCAATTTCATTCTTTTCTTCTTCTAATTTTTGTACCTACTTTTAATATAGAAAACATAAATATAATTTCCATGAATAGATTTCCAACAAACTTTGATTTCATCTTTCCATAAATTCCCATCATTGCTTCAATTTAACTTAACAAATAGTCACTAAACTTAATTCTTGCAAACAACATCTAAAACTGATTATCTTTATAAAATTTATGATGAATCTAACAAACCATTCTAATTATGATAAACTAAAATTAAAAGGGATTCATCCACAATTGTTGAGAGGGAATCAAACTAACTTAACATTCTAGATTTAACATCCAACACTTCAAATTTAATATTCATGAACAAAAATAACATAAACTCATAAAATACCAAACAAAATCAGTTCCTTTGGTTGAGTGGGCCCTGCTCTTCCTCGGGTAAGGCCTCTTAACATAGTAATTCAAGTTAACTTCTTTTCTTCATTTAGATTGATCAAATTAGGATGCAAAACAGAGTATTGTAACCATTACAAGATTTCTTAGCTGAAAATTATCTAACTCCTATCTAAAACTGAAACATGGATATTTCTAACTATATCCTTATTGAATTCACAACATGACATTTAACTGCCACGATTCAAGGCATCTAAACTAAAGAATAAAAATAAAACTAAAGAAGAACTAAAATAGGACTGAGAATAGACATAGAGAAATATGCTAGATCGACGCTGGGACTAGAAGTTCCCAAACTGACTAGAAAGAAGTTGATTTCCAGACTTGAGTGATTCATCATCCAGCTGGCCTGATCAATGGCGTGATTATCTTCCTTGATTAAACAAGGAGTTTAACTTCATCATCAATCTTTTAAATACCCTAAATAAAACCCTTAAGAAAAGGATACCAATTATGGCAGTAAAAGATTAAAACTACATAATTATCTTATCAACATTATCACAAAAGTAATGCATTTAACATAAAGCATTATCTCAACTATATCTACCAAATTAGCCAAACATAAAGTAAAGTAAGTAAATATATTAGTCTATATTCTACCGCCAGTCATGTTAATTAACAAAAATAACAAGTCTTTTAAACATAAAATGATTTATATGAGAGCATCTTAGAGCCTCTTATCATTCTTTTCAAATCATGGTATTTTCACTTCCTCAGGAACATTGGATGATTCCTTGAGCTTTGGAGTGGGCATAATGATAATTGGCATTCTGAACCACATGCCAACCCAAAATTCATGTTGTTGTTCAATCAAGGTGATCACATGTCTGACTCTTATCAGGGTCCATCTGAGATTGTTTGGGCTTATTGGCTCTCTTCTTCTTACTGACTCAGGAATGAGTTGATACCTTTCCTCACAGGAATTTATTGCCAATGGAGAAAGTATCCCTTCTACATTCTGGAATGTAGATATACTACTAAGGAAATTTGAAACACAAAGAGGATTGATGTGATTTAGTCGTACCATTGATCGTACCATTTTGATGTATTTCTTAGCATGAGGCATTTTGGGCCTCATTGGTAAACCATACTTTTTCTGAGCCTCCTTGAACTTTTCCATTCTACTTGACCATTCAACCTAATTCTGAATTAAGGAGACAAAGGACATGATTTTTATCTCACCAACATAAACATTTAACAAAGAATCATCATTATCTCCCATTAAAAACCTATGCTGGAAAAACTCACACATTTGATTTTGAATATCAGGGTGGCTATGGAAGTAATCTTGCAGAAAATCTTTATCAATGTGATAATCCAGGCTTCTCCTTAGAATTAATTGATTAATCCTCCATTGTAGAAACTTTTCCCTGAGAAATAAAGCATATAATTCTTTCAGTTTTCTCATTGATAGCATTGCAAAACTTATCTCTACCACTTGCTCAAGTATTCTTTCAGTTTCATTTTTTTCTTCTTCTAATTTTTGTACCTTCTTTTTTAGTTGATCATTTTCATGTTTGAATTTCAAGGCTGCCAAGGAGAGATATCCAGGTTGAGTCTTTGGTAGTGTGAGCATGCTTTTCAAAATCTGCAAATACTAATCTCAAACAAGGGTTAGTACCTACAAATCCTTCAAGAATACTCCTATGAAATACCTTGCAAATGCTCTAAAATGCAACAAAGGATAAAAGAAAACCACAAGCATAATGAAAACACTCAACAAGTTACCTATTCCATAGTGGATTGGTGTCACATGTGCTAGTGAACCTTTCCCAATCCTTGATCAATGGCTAAAATGATGAAATGCAAATGGAGATGATGAGCAAGATGAGTTCTCAAATTAAGAGAGTAACCTTGCATAAAAGTTGTGGTCCATGAATGAGGATTAAGGCCTCGTTTTATAGATTTTCTTGATGAGAGATTGGCCAAGATGGTGAATGTGGGACTAAAGATCCTCCAATGAGAAGAAGACACTTGTCAAGTGGTGAGTGGTCAATGGTTGTGCAAGATTTGGGAAGAGTGCCCATGAGAGGGAGAATTTGAATTCAAATTTTGCAATAAATTTTGAGAGGGGGACAAGAAAAACAGCAATAAATGCAATGTTGGACTTGTCATGTTGAGGGAAAATGAGGGTTTTTAATAAATCAATAAAATTGATTTATTTGTGCAAGTGGAGATATCTAGAGAATGCAAGTGGGTGAGATTAGTATTTAATCATGATTATGGGTAAACCCACAATAGTGGGTTACAATTTTTCGAACGAAGAATAATTGGAAATGCTCATCAAAAAATTTAAAATGGTTTACCCCTTCTAATGAATGGGGTTCGAATGAACCAACCCCCTTCTAATGAACCCTTCTAATGAACCCTCCCCTTCTAATGAACCCTTTAATTACATATATGGGTTGGGTTGTATTCTTCATTAGAAGGGGGTTCGAATGAACCCCCTTTTTTTACCTTCCCCTCCACCATTTCAAAATTTATGCATTTTTTTGACTATCGAAGCTTGGGAAGGAGCTGCAAATGGAGTCAACTTGATAAACCAAATTGGATGATTGTAGTGATCGAAACGTGCTTTCCAGCAACTATAAATTTAATATTTAATATTTTTATTTTATATTTTATTTTTTAGTTTTACTGTACATAGGTTTTTCAACGAATGTCAAGTTCGATGAAAAATCATTGTGGAAAAATAGTAAATTTGAGGAAAAAAAATTTGAAAAATATATATCCACTAGGTATTGATGTCCTCGTTCTAACAAAAAAATAAAAATTCAATTTCAATACATACCAAAAAATTTATGCGTGTCGAAGTGCACCTATGTCTAAATTATAAATGTTTTGACTTCAAAACATAATTAAAAGAAAATTATTGAACAAAATGCTATGAAACAAAATGAAAGCCCTAGATACTTGTGTTACCAACCTAAATTCAAAAGAATTATAGTTTTATCCTTTGTAGAAAAAAAGTTATGCTTGCCGAAGTACACACTACTTTTTAAAAATGTTGTTTACTATTAAAAACTAGTTATCAAGGGAGACACAAAAAAATTACAATTTAATTTCAATTTTTTTCAAAAAAAATACATTTAAAATCTATAGAAAAAATCTCACAAATCACTAGTTTACATCATTTTCAAATCTCTAATAGTTTACCTACTATAAGTGTCGAAGCAGAAGTTTTCTAAAAAATGTTGATTTCAATGTCAAGTTTGGCCAAAAAAGTGTAAACTCATTATCAGGACATATTAAATAGATGATGATTATGCCGATTTAATGGTGCTTAGATGATTTTGACTTTTAGGACTTAAATATTTGATTTATTTAAATCAGAAAATGGTGGAATATGATTTTGGTTTGATTTGAATAAAGTCCTAATTTATTTGATGAATGGAATATGATTATACATGATGTAAATTTGACATGTCTACATTTTGCCCCTCAAGCAATGTAAATTTTTGCTGCTATTCAAATTAGAATAACTCTTGTCAGCGATCAAAATAAAAAAAATTAATTTTTCTGGATGCCCCAAAGGAAAGAAGTACATTGCGGATTATCCCTTTGAGAGGATCGAAATGAAAAGATTCACCTTGAGGGTCGATCTCACGATAAAGAGGTTCAAAATGGATGGTTATGGATGATGATGCAAATGAGATGATTTTAAGATGCTTAGAATAACAAATCTATATTATCCTAAACAACTTAAATGATGATATGATGTGATGAGATGGATGATGTGATGTGCTATGATTATGCAAATGTGATTTATGCGAATGCTTATACTAACAGATCTATATTATGATGATGATTATGCAATGTGAGATGATATGCAAAATACCGATGATTTATGGATGCAAGATGGATGCATCATGGATGTATTGGTGATGTTGATTAACTATTCATGCTATGATGTTAGTGCAGAAATGAGATGATGACAAGAGGATCCAACAAGCCAACATAATGAGAGATGATGATGAGAAATGATGATGAGAAATGGATGATTTGCTTATCAAGGATTGGGATTTTCAAAGGGTCACTTACTTTATATTTGATAACACGCCTAAGTATGATGCATCAAGGTATGAAGGACCAGGATGGCATTGTACTTAGTGTGATGGACTTTGATTCGACAAATAGATAGGAGTATTCTTGTTCACACCTGACATACGAAAACCTTGCTAGGATGCACTTTAGAAGTCTGAAACATCTCGAACCAAAACATGAAAAGGTATAACCAATCAATGCAATAGTCAACAAGCTATCTGAAATGTCCTCCATACATATCTAACAAAGCAAGTATTCACCAAGTCATTCTATAAGAACGTCCAACAAGCACAGTGTAAAGACCCACACTTCCTTGAACCCAAAAATTTGACTATTTTTTTTTTTTATAAGTAAATCCCTTAATGTCTTGCTCAATTAGTTGTATACTTAGGAACTTCTATCCATACGGGATAGGCATCTATCCATCCAAGATAGGCATCTAACCATACGGGTTAGGATAATGTCCATTCGGGACCAATATTCATCTAGCCATCCGGGATAGGCATCTAACCATACGGGTTAGGATAATGTCCATTTGGGACCAATATCTACCCATCTAAATAAGGTAGACATCTAACCACATGGGTTAGAAAATGCTCTGGCCAGAGACTTAGACTCATCGGGACCATCTGGGTCCTAAGTCACTCTCTAAAGACTACACTCCCCTACTAGGAGTGCACCGAGGTCAACGTCCTTAGGAGTATTGAGATAATAATAAAATCTTGAGTCCCGCCTCAGAATTTGGCCTAAAGCCTCGAGGAATCAAGCGAATCCATCCGGGATTCCTTCTGAGTATAACAAGTAATCTCTAGCTTCAATTTTAATATTTATTTATCTTCCTTTATCTTAAGGTATCTTGACAAGGCCAATAAGGTAAACACCCTTATCCAATCCTAAATCCCCACCCCGAACGCCTACATACTAGGGACAACTCCGTCCCTAGACTACCTACATACACCGTTTCAGCATGGGATCAAGGCGATTAATATGTAGTTATGTTTTCTAATCTATTGTTGGATGTAAACTATTTTGTGGGTACGTGACCCTTTCTAGGGCCATCTCCCCAAATAGTTTCTCTTTGGTTGCTACCCACATGAGGGAGCATAAAGATTCATGGTGATCTTTTGCTTGTTTCCTAATTCATCTATGTCCTAGATTCCTATAAGTCATGTCACCCTTTCCCGTTGAACAACAAATCATCAAAAAATAAAAGAATTAAAGATTCAATTTACATGCCCAAACCCTATTAGGGTTTTCTATGATTTTCACTAGCGGATGTAAGTCCATTATAATATTATCTTTTTTAGATTATCGATCCAAGAGGGATTTCCCGCTCCTTGGATTTTAACTCCAAAGTGTTCCTTATTACTCCCCGGCGATTTATAGGGACGATGCCATAGACGCCGTTGTTGCAGCTCTATTAGGCTATAAGTGCAGTAACTCAAGCGCGACGACATTACCTGTAAACGTGAGTCAGAGGCACCGTTAATACCGAACGTTGCTAGTTTTTATGTTTTCCTCCTCTTATTTAAGTTTTCTATCTAAAAATAAATTAAATGCATTATCAAATAATAAGAAAAGTAGCTTGTGCGCATAAACCAAATGGAATATTAAAACTTTATACCTTCTTGCTAAGGAAGTAAAATTAAATGAACTTACAAAAAAAAACTATTTATTCAAGTATAATTGCTAGAAAGAAGTATTACTTACATCCTATGAAAGTATAAATTTTTGTAACAATGAATTGAATAGTCAAATCCATTTATGAAATAAAAAAACTTAAACATAAATTTAAATTCTTCAAGATGGGTGATCTAATTTATAGATGGTATGAATCTAACTATTTTGAAATGTTAGTATTTTCTAGAAAGGAAAAGTTTGAATCTATTCGCATAGTCTATGTCATAGAATAAGTAGTTTTGATTTAAATTGCAAGACACTAATATTTTCAAGATAAATATTCATCTAAGTTAACATAAATAATTCCAACTCAAGAGACTTCATGGCATAATCTATTGTTTCAAGACAAAGTTTATTAATTTTGGTTGCATAAATAAATATATGATCCAACAAAAAAAAGAGACTTGATTTAAATTGTATAAGTTATTACACTAATTTCTTAGATAGATAAACCAATACAATGTCTTAATAAGAGTCTTGATTTTTAATTGTATAAGTTATACTACTAATACCTCAAGATTTATGATCTAACTAAAGAAAGTTTGCATTAATTTGCATAAGCTTAATCTTGATAATATTCTAATAATTACATAAGTATTTAATCACTATGACCTTGTTGTAATTAAATGAGTCAACCTTGTTTTAAGAAAAAATGAATCTACTTGTATATTGAGGGAGAAAATTAATTTAAAGAATAACCATGCTTTTTTTTTTAGTTTATTGTGAATATATTAAATCATAACTATGATGTGCTATAAACCTTAATTTCCAATAAAATAAATTTATTACATGGAGAGAGAGTTTACAATAAATCTAAGAACTAAGTTTGTGGCATAACAAAAGAAATTTGATAAAAGATATATTATTAATGCCTTAAGTTAGATAGTATTTTATAAATTTAAGCTTATAATTTAACGTCTAATGGTCATAATTATTATTATAGAGTTGTAATTATTGTCATAAAAATATAGTATTGCCAAAAGATATAAATGTTGTCATTCCTCTATTTTAAAATTTCTATAACTAAGTCCATACTCATAGTTTATCATTATTTATGAAGAAAAGAGATATATTATAAGTCCATTAATTATATTCAACATTAGCTAGTAACCAATTCCATATTTATTCAAAGGAAATCAAATACTATCTCATAGAACCATAGTTTGGACTAAATCTTCATCAACCATCGATGTTAGTTAATTTATTGTCTTGCTAAGTTAGGATAACTTCATTAAAATTAAGAAGTTTATAGATTATTATTATTATATATGAATAAACCCACCCTTTGATAGTTAATTAGACCAAATATTTCATTACTTAATCTATCCAATTGATTCTATTAACAATCTAACTTTAAAACTTATTTCATTTAAGAATTAAATGAATATTAATTAGATATTATAAATAACTTGAATACAAAAGCACATATGTATTTTAACACTAATTAAGTAATAATTCATTTATTTATAAATTTTATTATATAAAAATTGATTTATATTTGTAATAACATTAACCGGATTAAAGGAAAATAATTTCTTTGTAAATAAACATAAATGAGAATAAATATATTGATTTAAAGAAGGAAAATAAAATAAAATAAGAATAATAATAGTAGAGAGATTAATTCCATTCTAGATTTAGTTAGAAAAATAAAATAAATAAGAATAGGTTGATTCTAGTAAATTTTCTAGATTGATTAGTTATTCTAAAATCAAATCAAAGTAAAGAATACCTTGATGTTGATGGAGTTGCAACAAATCTTCTCTTTGTGCCTTCTTCAACTTGATTCTTCCTCCTTCAATCTTCTTCAAAATGATAGCATAACAATACCATTCATGTGTTGTTCATGAGAGAAGAAATGACCTCAATTTACAGACTTGAGAGGAGGTAAATGGAGGGTCAAGATTGGAGATTGATTCAAAGGCTAGGATTGTTTGAGAATGTGGGGTTTGGATTGATAGCCTCACCTTGTGACAAGTGTCACAAGAAGGAGACTTTAAAAATAGGACCACATGGCATGGGGAGAGGAGCCAAGGGTGCTCACACATGTGTGAGCACACTTTGGAAGAGGTGGATATGACAAGTCCCCACACCTTTCCCAAGACCATAAAACTCGTCACTCCTCTTTAAGTGACTTTTAAGGGGTTCATACTTTGCCCAAAAGGCCATATTATGTTTTCAATAAGCTCCCACCCCATAGGTACTTACCTTAGAGGTTCATTTTTACCCTAAAGTCAATAGAACAAGCCCAAATAACCATATGAAAGAGACTTCTAATATTAAAATACAAATTTTGATTTGTGAGCACACCTTGGGTAGATGGGATGTTGACATGTCTATGACATAAAAGAGAGGGTGGCTTGATAATGACATGTCTATGACATGTAAGGGAGGGTGGTTTGACCATGTGTGAGCACACATGGGGAAGCCAAATGGCTAAAAGAGGAAAGGTCACATGCATGGTGTGAACTCTCACACAAGGGTGAGTGGGGATGAGTTGTAAGGTGATAGTGACTTGTGCATGCAAGTTACATGTGAGTAAAATTAGAATGAATTTTTAAATTGAAAAAAAATATAGTGAAGATTAATTAATCAATTAATTTAGGATTAACCAATTAATGGATTATGAAGAATAGTGACATCTCCCTAATCATGATTAATTAGATTAAATGATGTATTATATTAATTAATGTGACTTATGAAAGTGGTTAATTTATTAATAATAGGTTACTCTAATCAATAATGCTTAGGATAAGATGGTAACACTTGTTACCTAATTACTTAATTTTTATTTTTAATACCATATGCTGAAATTATTAATGAAACACTTATTTATTAATATTGTTAACTTTTATTTGTTCCTTTTTAGGAGTGTGTATTTAATAATAATAAATTTATTTTTTTATTTTTTATATTATTATTTGTTTTATTTATTTATTTATTTATTTATTTATTTAATTTCTACCTTCTTCACATATAAATTAATTGTATAAAACCACTTACATAATATTACCACACAAAATTATAATATGTCTAAAGTTTTAACAAAGAGAGGGTCATGACACACAACAAACAAAAGAATGATGATCGTTGCCCCATTCCTATCTCTCAAAATCTTTCGTTCAGATATCATCGAGAGGTCCTTGGACTGAGTGCAATAAGATAAGTCAAAAGAAAAAGACCAAGCACACAAACAAGCTGATGTTCTTCAATACCGCTAACCAAAAGGGAATGTGTTTTTTAATGATAAGAACTGAAACTTATTGCCAAAAGATAATGCCCATTGTAGGAAGGATACATCCTAGGACATGTTAGTGGATGGCAGCACGTCATTTCGTTTATCCACAGTGTTCTTGCTAATAAATAATGCCCCCTGTAGACATGATGTTATCAGATGATTGATATGGGACTGTTTGGATGATGGACTATCGATACAAAGACTTGACCAACTTGTTTACGTACTGACTGAGACTTGAGACTTGACGCTTTTGAGATTTACTTTTAACCTGCTAGACTTGTTTGTAACTGTTTCACCAAAGGTTGAGGATGACGATCACTTTATTATGAATGGTGTTTATTGCGGGTGCAAGCAAGATGAGGCGGATAGATTTTTTCAAATATTTGGATGTTTTTGATGTTTTGCAATGTTTTGAGGCTGTTTTTGGTATTTTTCAAGATTTTCAAATGTTTTGATTTTTCAATTTTCTAATGTTTTTGGAATTTTCCCCGAGATTTTGACCAAGAGATTAACCTAAAGACCTATCCTAAGGGCCTCAGGGGCTAATCAATAGATTAGCCTTGCCTACGTTATACACGTAGAGACCACATAGTTCGACCGATGACTTGACCGATTCACAGATAACGATATACATGATGAGATGTCACTATTATGACGCAACTCCTATAGGAATGACCTAAATGTCTCGGGGATGATCAAAGATCAACCTTTGCCTACGCTCCACCAAAGATGACATAGTCTCGACAAGACGACTCTTTTGTTTTTGGTTTTTTTTTGAATGACTTTTGACCTATATTTTGGATTTTGATGTTTTGATGTTTTGGATTTTCCATTTTCCTCGATGTTTTGGTTTTGATGCTCTCTCATGTTTTTGGATTTTCCCGATTTTGATGTTTTTGGTTTTTATTTTTCCGATGTTTTTGGATTTTCCTGATGTTTTGATGTTTTTGGATTTTTGATTTTCCTCGATGTTTTTGGATTTTCCTCGATTTTCCGATTTTCCGATGTTTCTTTGGTTTTCCGATGTTTTGATGTTTCTTGGATTTTCCGACTACGTTTTCAATTTTGATTTTCCGATGTTTCTTGGATTTTGATGTTTTGATGTTTTTGGATTCTTTCCTCGATTTTCTCGGGATGTTTCTTTGGATTTCTAATTTTCCTCGATTTTCTTTTTTGGTTTTTCCGAAGTTTTGATGTTTTTGGATTTTTGATTTTTATGATGTTTTTGGATTTTCTGATTTTCTGATGTTTTTGGATTTTTTGGATTTTGAGGATTTTAAGACCATACACGAATCTGATCCGATGAGAACGTGCCCCCAGTGTGATGTAATAGACTACTCCGATAAAGGCAGGACAAACTGACTTTGAGAATGGGCCGAGTAGTACTAGGAGGGATCATGATACGAACACAAGACCAAGCTATGATGCGAACGCGAATGGATGAGTAATGAATGGAGATATGGATGATGGAAGTGAAATGAATGGATGATGCAGATCAAGCCATAAAGATCCTGGTGGATGGAAAGTGCTTATTTACACAAGGCGCCTATTTGCCACGTTTTCACTAAGGTACTTGCCCAAAGTGGGCCACCAAAATGGTTTTCACTAGAGACAATTTTTCTTTACTATTTTGATCCTTTTCTAATTTTTTTAGATTTTTGTTTTGATTTTTTTTTGTTGTTACCAAGACTGCTTGATGTGTTTTCACGGGCGCAATCCATTTTTTCAGGACTTTTCTAATTTTTGGATTTTTTGGTTCTATACCTTGAAAGAATTAGGCATAAAACTTTTGAGATGGGAGCTTATTCATGGCTCTCTTGCAGAGGTTCCTTCGGTGTTGATAGTCGAGTATGCCCCTATTTATAGCTTTGGCCGATGATGAAAGGCCCTAACCAATTGGGTTCAAACTTGCCTTTGCTACCGATTTGGGACATTCTTTCCGATTTTCTTTTAAAACTAATTCTCCCACTTGGAAAGTCCTCGGGGCTCGATCTTCTTGTTGTAGCTTCGTTTGAGTCTATTCTGATAGACTTGTAAGTGATTCAAAGCATCAATCCTTCTCTCATCCAGTAACTCCAGCTTGTTTAGTCTTGAAACCTGATATTCTTCATCAGTGATGAGATTTTGTAGTGATATTCCGAGGGATGGGAGCTCGATCTCAATGGGGAGTACCATCGATCCATACACTAGGAGAAGGGGTAATACCAAGGTGCTTAACGTTAGCGTTCGATAAGCCCAGAGGGGCTTTGATTAAGTCAGTAAGTGCCAAATACCACTCCACGCCATTGACTATTTTCTTGAGGATTTTGAGGATGGTTTTATTCATGGCTTCTCATTTGGCCATTGCCTTGGGGATAATATGGGGTGAGAAGCGATGCTGGATTTTGAATTCTCAGACAATTTGTAAACCTCCCCGTTGTTGATGGGTGCCCATTATTTGAGATAATGGCATGTGGGACACCGTGAATTCATTGCATGAGATAGTTTAGGATGACGAGGATTTGCTTTCCAGCTGATATAGGTCATGTGGGTATGGCTTCCACCCACTTTGGCGTAAGTACCTCAGCTTGCAAAGAGTAATGAATTTGTGGTCATTAGGATGAGGTGGGTGAGATTTTTCCAATGAGATCGAGTCCCCACTGCGAAAAGGGCCATGGTGTGATAATCAGGTGAAGCTCTTGAGCTGGAGCATGGATGAGGTCTCCATGTTGCTGACATTGTAAACACCTTTTAGCGTGATCATGTGCTTTTCACTCCATTGTGGGCCAATAGTACCCCAACCTTAGTAGTTTCTTGGCTATGGTTATTTCGCTTGAGTGTGAGCCATAGATATCGTTATGAACCTTGGTTAGAGTAGTTAATGCCTCCTCAACATTTAGACAGCGTAGTAAAGTACCCTCTATGCTTCTACGGTATAAGGTATCACCTAGGATGACAAATCTGGATGCCTTTTTGATAAAGGTTCATTTTAGCCTCAATGGTAGGTCAGTAGGTATGACTCCTATGCGAAGATATGTATAGATGTCCTGATACCAAGGATCGCTAGGACCAATGATTTGACACACATATTCTGATTTTGGTACCTCGAATGTGGGAACGAGAAGCTGCTCGATCATAAATTCATTTTTCTGCACATTGTAAGGAATGTCTACTAGAGACCCAATCACCTCAGCCATGGGGTCGGGCCGGCTCTATTATTGGTTCTTGAATCGGGCTTCAAATGTTATGTCAATGAAGGATTCCTTTGAGAGTCTCCCACCAATTCTTGTATGGAGTTATCTTGTTATCCTTTGTCCTGATATATTCATTATTGACCTGATTTATGATCAACCCAGAGTCTCCATAGACCTTTGAGAGCTATGATATTCACCGTGACCGCTATCCCGACCTATAGTCAAAGCCTCATATTCCACTCATGTTGTTAGTGCAAGGAAATGCCAGCTTGTATGATCTTGGTATGCAAATCTCCTCGCGGAGTGATGAAGAAGACACCAACTCCTCGAAAGCCATGTTGTGTATATGACCCATCAAAGCATAGTTTCCGTTGATCGCAACGCTTGAGGTTAAAGATGGATCTGCCTAGAAATCTCGGGATATACAAGAGGATTCTAGGAATAAATGGGTGCTTCTGCTAATTGGTCTGCAATAACTTGACCCTTGATGGATTTTCTTTCAACATACTCGATGTCATATTTTGATAATATCATGACCCATTTTTCCATTCTGCCAGTTAACATTGCCTTTGATAAGAGATATTTAAGGGGGTCAATTTTGGCAATAAGCTTGATCTTGTGTGCCAACATGTAATGTCTAAATTTTTGGGATGCAAACACTACTACGAGGCATGCTTTCTCAATGAAGGAGTAATTTAGCTCGTGGCCAACCATTGTCCTGCTGATATAGTAGATGGCCCTCTCAGTTCTATTTTCATCATGCTGAGCCAAAAGAGCTCCTAGGGCTGCTACTATTGCTGACACATATAAGATCAATGGCTTTGTTGGGATAGGTGGCATTAACACTAGAGGTGTCAGTAGATATTCCTTTATTTTGTTGAATGCCTCTTCACATTTTGTATCCCATTTGTATGATACCCCCTTGTGGAGAAGGTGTGAATATGGGTTATGCTTGTCTGCTAGTTGTGCTATGAACCGTCAGATGGATTGAAGTCGACCCTGGAGGCCTCTCAGTTGTTTTAGTTCCTTTTGGTGCTTCCATCTCGAGGATTGCTTTGACTTTTTCTCGATCCATCCTCGATACCCCTCATGGAGACTATGTATCCTAGCAGTTTTCCTGATTGTACGCCGAAGACGCACTTCTTGGGATTTAGTCTAACTTTGTATTCCTCTAATCTGTCAAAGATAACACTTAGGGTTGCTATATGATCTTGTCTTTTTCTTGATTTGGCTAGGATTTCACCGACATAGTCTTCAATTGTCTTGTGAATCATGTCATGGAAGATCAATGTCATGGCCCTTTGATAGGTTGCTCCTGCATTCTTTAGGCCGAATGGCATCATGTTCCAGCAATAGGTCCCCCACAGACAAGTAAAAGCTGTCTTGTGTTGATCTTCTTTTGCTATCATAATCTAGTTGTATCTTGAAAATCCATCCATTAGTGATAGCATCTCATGCCCTGCTGTCATGTCCACTATCATATTGATATTGGGAAGTGGAAAATCATCCTTAGGACATGCTTTGTTCAAATCTCTAAAATATGTACAGATTCTGATAGCTCCATCAGGTTTTGGAACAGGTACCAAGGTCGATACCAATTGGTCGGATGAATCCAACATCTAATAGCTTTTTGAGCTCCATTTTGACTAACAATGTTTAATTTGAGGATGCATTTTGTAGAAGCTTCTGTCTCATAGGTTTTGGTGACCGATACACCTAGTGGTGGACTACGATTTGGATCAAGTCCTGTGACATCAAAGATAACTCATGCTAAGTTTATTTGTCTTTCCTTAGTGTACTGCCGCTAGAGTTCTTGTTTTCATTAATAGTGCGATTCCACATAGAATGTGATATGCGGGCCCTCGCTCCCTAGATTGACTGGCTGTATTTCTCTTTTGGCCAAGACTACTGATTTCTCTTGATGAATAGCTCTTAAGGGAAGATTGAATCCTTCATCTTCGGGCGCCTCAAAGAGGTTTTCACCGTTGGATACGTCCTTTCTTTTTTACTATTTTCTTGTCGGAGAGTGCCACAATGTGGTTTTCACTCAAGGACTTGGTTATGATTCTTAGTTTCTCACTTTTGTGATTGAAGGATTCAATCGTTTCCCCAGAGGCGTGGTCCAAACTAATATGAATCATGCCCCAGGATCTCCCATCTAGAATGTTATCCCTCAACCCCAAGGAATTCCGGGAGAGCCATCATTTCAAAATGCAAAATGAGAACTGTGGTCCTCGCTATCATAGTCAATCAGTTGGGGGTAGACTAAGCGGATCTCATGATTTTGACTATCTGGTTCAAAGGATATGGTACTAATCATACACAGGGTAGTATCTTTGAATAACCTAGGTAGGTTGGATAAGGTATCTTTGTCATCGCTACTAATGTAGGGCTCAGTTATAAAATTATGTGCATCTCTACTTGTGACTATTGGTGAGTGTAGTTGTACTATTATTGGCTGAGGAGAAACATTAGCCGCTCTAACCGGAGGACTTCGGCCACGTGTGGTTATTCTCGGAGGGGTACATCCAAGACCAAGATTTGTTATAGGTCGCGTCTCAGGCATGATTGGTATTAAGAGCCCATTGTCATTTTGTCCCAGTCTTTGATTTCGGTCATAGCCCATCGCAAGCATCATGTGTAGGCCTCTGCTTCTTTCATCCATTGGTAGATTAGCTGCCACTCTTTCATCCTGATACAACATGTTTGATGGATCTGCTTCAATTACCTCATGGCCAAGGTCTCCCCATCTTGTGAATTCAGGATAATTTTGAGGATAAGTTTGTGATGTGGGAGCTTGATTTTCTTGTGGGTGTCCTCGTGATCTTGGAGATTGTGGTAACTCTCCTATCACAAAAGCATTGTTAGGGAGCCTATGACTTCCACAACCGCCCTGGATGAGGGGATGAGCTTGGATATCGGATGATATGGTGGGAATGGCAAAAGTGTCTCACGCAAGGTATGGGATGAGAGTGGCAGATTGATGTATGATGCGGGATGGGCCCCTATCATTTTCGTACATGGGGATTTTGTAATATTTGGCTTCAAGGTTCTTGTAGTAAGCAAAACGCCTATCTCCATGGATAGTAAATCTCTTGTCCATTATGTGTGAATTTCACACATTGGTGGAAGGTTGATGCTACGACTTTCATAGCATGAATCCATGGGCGTCCTAGGAGGATATTGTATGGCAATTCGAGGTCTAAGACCTGACATGTGGTTTCCATGAGTGTTGGCCCTACTTGGATAGGGAGCTTAATTGTGCCTTGAGACACTCTTTCTTGGTCATCATATGCTCTTATTGTGATGCCCTTGCCTTTGTCGATGGAATCTTCTGATATTTTCAACTGCTTGATGAGGCTAAAAGAACAGATGTTCAAACCTGCACCTCCATCCACCAAGACCCTTTTGAGTTTGCTTTTGTTCACAATGACCTCCAAGTGAAGTGCACAATTGTGAGATGGTTGGGCAGGAAAATCTTGGTCAGAAAACGTAAGGAGATTAGGTGTTATGATGTTTCCGACCATAGCTTGGAATTGTTTCGCATCAAGGTCTGTGGGGATGGTAGATGAGGCTAATGCTTCCTCAAGGAACTTTTTATGCACTGATGGGATTTTTAACAACTCCATGATGGAGATGTGTGCTGGCATTCTTTTGAGTTGGTCTACAACATTGTAGCTATATGGAACAGCTCTTGATGTAGGGACTCTATTGGGTTGGGATGATCCTGCGATGGTGACTCTTTCACCTCTTGTGGTGACTCCACAGTCTTCGGCATGGGAGCCTTTGATGGTGATGACCATGCAGTTTTCATTGAGATTGGCAACAACCATTTTGTATACATTATTTACACTACCTTTTCCTTTATCCTTGTTATTCCCTTTGTTGCCATGATTCGGCATCAAATTCGTGTAGATTTTAAGATCCTGATTCCCAGTAGGTGCTTCCACATTTATGATTCTTTTGTCGATGAGATCTTGGATGATGTTCTTGAGTCTCATACAATTATTTGTCGTGTGGCCTTTGATTTTGTGGAACTCACATAGTTGATTTTCATTGTACCAAGGAGGTTTGACATCAAGTTCTTGATAATTTTCAAATGTAGGAGGTTGGATGAGTTTTTCGTCGATTAGCTTTTTCATGATGTCCTCAAGTGGTTCCCCCAAAGTAGTGTATTTTCATTTGGGGTATGTTTTGTGTTGAGGTGGTCCTCTTTGGTCATTGAGGTTATTGATGGTGGGATTATTGGGTTGGTATGTTGTGTGATGAGTGTTTTGGTGTTGTGGTTGGATTTGCAGTGTGGGTGTATTTTGGCGTGGACCACTAATGACCACCTTGGCATCGACGATGCCATCATTAGTGATGTTCTTGTTTCTCACCCATGTACAAGGTTTATCATTGTAATTTGATGATGGGCAGTTGTTTTGCGGTTCGTGATATGACGTTGACTCGATGGGTTGAGTCACAAGGGCTCTTTCAATGCTAAACGCCTTGGAGATCAATTGATCATATGTGGTGATACCCTAAACTTTTAGATGGAATGATAGGTGACTTTCAAGGTTGGTGATGATTGTGTAGACTTGTTGCTCTTCCTCGCATGGTCCACTTGGCTTCCATTTTGGCCCTGATCGCTATCGCTGAAGAAATGAAGCAAAAGATTCATTTTTTCCTTGTTTTAGAGCATATAGTTCTTCGAGACTAACATCCATTGTAATGTTACATGCGTAGTTTCTAATGAATTCATCTCTAATTTCTTGGAATGTTCTGATGCCTGAGGGTAAGTGAGAGAACCATTCTATAGCATTGCCTGCCAAGCTCCTAGGGAATAGCCGCATCAGATAAGTTTCATCATATGCAACCTCCATACAATGAACCTGAAATTCCCTGATGTGATCTTCAGGGTTTCCCGTCCCTCGATATTTGCCAAATTTGGGGATTTCAAATCCCTTAGGGAATGGTTTCATGTCTAGGCTCCTATCAAATGGATAGGGACACAAGTTGCTCTGTGTTTTGGCTGTTCGCCCTGATTGAAGGTCGAGCACTTATTGTGATAACAACCTGAGTTGTGTCTTTACATCACTTTGTAGATCAGGGGGTGGGATGAATGTGTTTTGAGGTGTTGCAATCATGGTTTGGATGGATGGATTAGTTGGTGCATTGTTTAATGGTATCGGTATGCTGTGGTAGGTGAAGTAGGCTTCTACTTGCTTTTGGATGAACAATGCTTATTGTTGCTCTTGTTGTTGTTGCGCTAGGATTTGTGCTTGTTGTTGCACTTGCTGTTGTTCCAACAACACTTGTTATTGTGCTTGTTGCTGCGCTTGTTGCTGTTCTAACAACGCTTGTTGTTCTGCTTGTTCTTGTTCCCACAACGCTTGTTGGGCTACCAATTCTGCTACTTCTTACTGCTCTTGGTATTGCTTTAGTGCTTGCTGATATGCTTGCATTTGCGCTGCTTGTGCAAGAAGTTGTGCTTGAGCTTGCGCTTGTTGTGCTTGAGCTTGCGCTTGCGCTGCTTATTGCTGTAATAAAAGTTGTGCTTGAGCGACCCTTTGTGCTTGTAATGCTTGTGCAGCTTGGGCGGCTTGTTGTTGTTGCCGTTGCAATAAAGCTTGGGCTTGTTGTGCTTTTTGCGCTTGTAATGTAGCTTTGGCAGCTTGCGCAGCTTGAGCAGCTTGTTGCATGGCTTTTTGTTTCTGCACTTGTTGATATCCTCTTTGAAAAGCGGCTTGTAATGCTGTGTCAAATTGGTTTGATATGGTGAATGTTGGTGGTGGTGGGGGTGGTTGTGGGTTTGGTATGGTGGTAGATGATGATGTTGTGTTGATTATTTGGTTGGTGGATGGTGTTGTCATGTTGATTACGTGATTGGTGGATGGTGTTGTTGATGTGGTAAGTGGCGTCATTGATGTGATTAGCCCTTGAGAGACCATGCTTTGCAATGTTGTGGGGATGTTTGATGATGTTTCCATTGCTTGTGTGTTTGTCGTTTATTGTTGTAATGTCAACAATAAGTTTTGAGCATTTGGCAAAATGTTTTGATTGATGGTTGGGATGTTGTTTTGATTGATACTCGGTAGAGGGGGAATCCCTAAACCAAGGAGTGATGTAGATGACAATGGTGATGGTAGGAGAGGTGGAAATGTAAGGGGGTGAATCCTTGCGAGAGTGTTGTGGTGTTGAAAATGCCCACTGGTCCGAACATGTCTTCCTCATCTTGTGAATTTGTGAGGGGGATTTGAGGTGCTCCGTGAAAAGATGATGATGGGTCATAATGTAGAGTGAGAGGAACATTTTTTTGTAATGGATTATGGGGGATGTTTTGTTCCAATGTGGTGTTTACGTCCAGGCTTTGATTATTAACAAGGGGATGTGATTGAAGAGCATTGAGAAATGTGTTTCCCTTGTTAATGTTGGGTTGAGTTGGAGCAAATGATGTTGTGATTTGTGGGATATTTTCCATGATTTTTTGAGATGGGGGTGTAGATGAAATGGGGATGGTAGATGAGATTGGTGGAAAAGATGTCTCTACTATAGTGGTCACATCAAAATCTGAAGGCAACTTGGCCCCTTGTTTTGCTAGTTCAAGCATGTACAAGGAAGGGTTGAGTCTCATCATGATGTTGATGATTCTATGGTTGTCCAGATTTTGGAGCATTTTAGCTATTTGTTCGTGAGACATTCCAAAGGTAAGATCCTCCCCTTGGGTTTCCTCTTGTGGGTTTTGTGATGATGTTGGAAGGCTAATTGTGAGATTTCCATCCCCAATGGGATTCATTTCATGAGTGGTTTGGCTAAGATCACTTGAAGCGGGTGTTTCTTTGTTGGCTTCCATACTCTTCTTGTATTGAGATCTAGTTAGAACCATAAAATGGGGATCAATCTTCGAGAATATGGGAGATGAATCTCTTGATTCCTTGGATTAATCTCTATTTTATGTCCCAAAGTGAAAGTTTTTAGGATGCTTTTTAGGATCAAAGGTGATGATGATATGATGATGATGTTTAAGGATGTTATGGATGTTTATGGGTGTTTTTGGCTTTTGATAAACCTTGAATGAAATACTAGGCTTTTAGGATTTAGGATTTTGAGATTTTCTCCTTGATCTTGATTTGGATTTTGATTTTGATTTTAAACAAAAGGACCCTAAGATGTTTGATAATGATCTAAAGGATAGTTTTGTTCAAAGGATGATGATTTCGATATGTGTGAGGAGAAGGATGCATCTACCCGCACCTACCCAAACAAGATGATTGTTTCACTAAGTATATGAAGAAGGATTCATCTACATACACTAAGCTAGATAAGATGATTTTTGATAATTTTGACTAAGTATATGCAAAAGGATGCATCTACACATGCCTATCCAAAAGGTGTTTTGATAAATGTTTCAAGGACTTGGTCTCAATGATTTTTGTGTTTGCTTGATTTTGTCATAAAGCCTAGCACTTCAAGGATGATTTCAAGGTTTTTTAAAAGATGATTTATGAGATGATGTTTGATGTTTTGAAAGATGGATGAAAGAGGTTTGATTTGTTTTGATCCCTAGATGAACCTAAAAAGACTACTTTGTTTTCCTAGACCTAGGTATTTGAAGAGCATGCATATGCTTCCTAAAGACCTTTGTAACCAAGGATTGATTTCATTTGAACTTTCATTTTTGGATTTTCAATGATTTTTTTGCTTTGGATTTTGTGAGTTTCCAATCACACATGAAAATTCATTTTGCTTAGCTTTGCTTAATGGCTTTATTTTACCAAAAAAACTCTCTTTGATTAAAGTTTCAAACTAAGATGTCCAATGTCTTAATTTCTTTAAACCCCACAAGATATTTTATGTGGAAATTCAATGAACTTCAAGGGTTTTCTCCTATTGTTTACTTAAGAAGACCAATTGAGGATATAATCCAATGCTTAGGAACCTCTAAGGACGTGAATCCCAAGGGAAAGCAATAATATATGGATTGAGTCAATGATATTTGTCTTCAAAAGGGTTTGAAATTTTGAAAATCATGTTGAATGTTTGTTTTGCAAATGTTTTCGAATACAACACTGTGTTTTCAAACCAAGACAAGTACAAGCCCTATGGATGTGTAAGACAATATTTGTTGAATCCCCACTTGGACAAGTCCAGCTATGCCTATCTTTAGCGAATGGTTAGATGCTTGACCCCACTGGCTCCCCTCCACGACACTCACTTATACGGGGCAGCCAAGCATCAACACCCATGAAACTCCCATGGCATGTTTTCCATTTCTACTAAAGACCGTAAAAGTGGGGTGGCTTGAATGACCATTCTTGCACCAACAAATAGATTAAGGATTTTGGAAAATTCTAGCACATGGGTTCTAGTAAGGACTTTCTCGTAGGAGTTGACCTTAACATGGCAAGAGTCCCCTTTGGATCCATCTGTCGGAGTCAACCGTGTGATATTGGCGCTTTTCCAATATCCACATTTATATCCCGCTGGAAATAATCTTGGCTTTAGAGTGTTACCGGGTTGAGTCATTCCCTTGGGTGAGTACTTTTTCCCCAAGGCAGGCTCTCTAAGATAAACAAAAGCAAGCAAAGACACAATCCATAACTCGATCGATCTTTGATGGCACAAAGAAAGAGAATGTACGCAAAAATGCCCCTACTCACACTCACACAAGATGTTCAATTTTTAAGCCCAAATCAAAGTGTTTCAAAGCAATAAAATACATTTTGAGTGTTTCTCTTGCACCCTAGATCACACGAAGCGCAAGGGGAGAGGATACACATTCAAAATGCACCCAAGACAAAATCACAATTCAAGCACTTGTTCGTTTTATAGCCTTCAAAGCAATTGTGTGATTCGTTTTAAGCACCAAATGAAATATGAAGATTGCTTGTCCAATTTTTAACCCAAAATGAACTCTAGTAAGTGTCTAAGCTTGAATGTTAACCTTTTGTGAATGGAAAAAATCAAATTGTTCTTTTTAGACCCAAACGGAAATTAGTGCCCTAGGAGTGAAAAGGTAACAATTTCATAAATAAGTGTTGAACAAACACTTAAAGCGTTAAAAAACACTTTGAGTTTTCAAAAAAAATCCTCCTCCTTTCATTGTCATTTGCTAGCCTTCTCCTTTGCTTTGTACCTTTTCCTTTCGCTTTTCCTTTGTACCTATCAAACAAAATACACTTATGTGAGGATCAAACTATTGGATGATAAAATGAATTTAAGTCAAGTGGGTCAAAATATCCACACAATGGCATGATTTCAAATGAAAGAATAAAAATTTGGATGATAAAAGGATGGCTTATAGCTTTGATATTGACACACTTGCTATATTCATTCTCTCTCTTATCATGATCCACATTACTAAAGGCATTGAGCCAATAAATCAATCACCAAGCAACATCAAAAATTTCAAATTTTAACTAGGACCACAATGATGAAGATGATTTATAAAGCTAATAAATTGCATTCCTAAGTCAACCTTGAAGAACAAATGTTTCAAAAAGCCTTATCATCAAAAAAATTGATTCACAAATCCAATCAATTGCATTCCTAAGTCAACCTTGAAGAATGAACCTTTCAACCTTTAAGTTTTTAAATTTCAGACATTAAATTGGCAGACCCTAAAGATAATTCCATCCTATGTGTTCATAAATGAGCATACTACCTTGTAAGTTCCTTCTAATCATGGTATAAGCCTACTCTATGCATTAAAATTATGATAATTCAAGCAAATGCGTTTGGTGAGTATAAAGCCAAGTTTCCAACCTTTGCGTATTCTTGATGTGATTTGATAATTTATATAAAGTGTTAGTGTCAAAATATTATCACAAGAGAGTATTCTAAAATTTACTTCCATTCACATAAAAAGTAATACGCCAGAAAAAAGTAAGTGACCACAGAATTTTGCATTTATCTGGCAGAGTCAGATTGGAAGTCTAGGCATGGCACTCAACATAGCACATCTGCCATCAATGTGAGCTTCAAAGTGATACCAAATGACAGTCATCTTGTATTTATGAGGCATAGCTTCAAATCATGCTCCATATGGCTCAGCTTTCACTTATGTCAACTCCAATGCCGACGCTTTATGACAATGTCTTCGCATGATTTACAGAAATAGAAACAACATTTATTGGCATGCATCCATCTCATCATGTTCTATCCATTCCCGCCACTCAGTGAGTTTTGAATAAAATCTCTTCACAAAGTTACACACTATATTTATGTCAGCCACTCCAACAATAATTACTGAGCACTATAAAAGTCACCACAAAGTGAATATGCGTCAGTATGAGGCGACATCAAATAAATTTAATCATACTAATAAACAAAAAGTTTTGCATGTCACAGTGCAAGAACTTCCTGATTTGAAGGTTAATAAAAATAGTCTACAATAGCAGAGGAGAAACACTTTAAACACTAATACCAACTATAGTTTTGCAAACGATGCCTCTATTAACAACAGTCCTATAATGAATCTTCATTTGGAAGGTTGTAAAAGACCACATGCAGAAGATAACCATATAGAGCGAAAATGTCAAAAAGCAGCAGAGGTTATCGATGGAAATAAAGTAGCAAACATTCAGTCAGATTCTGACTGTTCAAAAGCATTGTACAATGGTGGAAAGTAACATTCTTTTGTCAAATTTTAGTATGAGGATGCCTATGTCAGCACCATCAAAGCAGGTAATGCCTGAGGATTTCCATCAAGCAAACACCAATTGCTTTCCAGAAAGAGAAGGAATAAAAAAAGCGCAAGACAGATGGACCATCTCTGTAATCAAGAAATGATATTCATTTAGCAAATTATCAGTCTTTTGGTCGGCATACTCCAGATCATCAAAGACACAGTTCATTCAAAGGATTTCCAAACAGAGTGAATATTGAAAATATAAAGGTCATTCCAAGAGAAGGTGAAAAAGTGCAGCTGAAGATTAAAAAGACTGAGGGGCAGTTCATTAGGGAATCTGTCCAAATGAAAGATATTGAAAATAGTTCTCAGAAAATGAATTCAGGTTTGGAACAGTCTGTTGTGAATTACTGGACAAATGCTAAAGAAGAAAAGGATGGAAGCAGTGGAATTAATGACAGTAGCTCATCAGATAAAGCAACCACTCCTCTCTTTCTCACTACTGGTCCAGTACATCACTGCCTGCGCAAACAAAGAATAAAGAATTTCCAAAGAAACATGCTCGGCAAGTAGAATGTAAATACCAGAATGTGCGTGGTAGGCAGATGCAGGAAGTGTGGGGTAAATTTGAAAGATGTAGCTTCAAAAACTTTCAAATAAAAATGTAAGTTGTGAAAGCATAGACAAGGCATGTGGACTGTGTGACAGAACGCTTCAAAGAGAAACTGTGGTTTCATTAAAGGCCAGCTACCTTCTTAAATGCATCAGAACTGTGGTCTTAGGGAATGCAATAATTGCATGCTTTGCACAAAATGGACGTGTTTGATAGGCGTAGAGTGAATTAGCCCACCCTTTGACCAACATATATTGGATGGGGCATTTGAGACAGGGCGTGGTCATTCATCAAAGCATAGGTATGCACGCAAAAGGACAACACAAAAGAACAGCCCAAGTGTGTTAAGGATGCTTTCTTTACTGCTAATCAAATTGATGTTTTCCATGGCAGTACGTGAGATATGGATGTCCATGGTGACTAAACTTTTAAAGATGACTTGTGGATCAGTGATAAGAAGAAAATTTTAGCTTTTGAACTAAGTAAACATGATATCAACCATAGATCAAAACCAACAGACTGCATTTTTCTTTAATACGCAACAACAGAGTAAACTTGCATTCAATGATAGAGTATTTAATGACAGATCATCAAATTCAGCTATCTTCGAAATGAAACCAAATGTATTAAGCAAGGAAATAATGACAAAATTAATCAGCATGTGCATGGCGTGATTTTAAATGAATATGGTGTACAACATCTAAATGGAACATCAATATCAATCAGAAAAACTTGACTTTGTTTCAAAGATAACATCGATGGATGAAATCTATGCAATATAAAGACATATTTAATATTCTAATGAACACAATGTTTGAATCAAGATTAACAAGGTTCAAGCCCTCCTTCTAGCACCAAATGTGAGCATGCTTTTCAAAATCTGCAAATACTAATCTCAAACAAGGGTTAGTACCTACAAATCCTTCAACAATACTCCTATGAAATACCTTGCAAACGCTCTAAAATGCAACAAAGGATAAAAGAAAACCACAAGCATAATGAAAACACTCAACAAGTTACCTATTCCATAGTGGATTGGTGTCACATGTGCTAGTGACCCTTTCCCAATCCTTGATCAATAGCTAAAATGATGAAATGCAAATGGAGATGATGAGCAAGATGAGTTCTCAAATTAAGAGAGTAACCTTGCATAAAAGTTGTGGTCCATGAATGAGGATTAAGGCCTTGTTTTATAGATTTTCTTGATGAGAGATTGGCCAAGATGGTGAATGTGGGACTAAAGATCCTCCAATGAGAAGAAGACACTTGTCAAGTGATGATAGGCCAATGGTTGTGCAAGATTTGGGAAGAGTGAATTCAAATTTGCAATAAATTTTGAGAGGGGGACAAGAAAAATAGCAATAAATGCAATGTTGGACTTGTCATGTTGAGGGAAAATGAGGGTTTTTTAATAAATCAATAAAATTGATTTATTTGTGCAAGTGCTAGATCTAGATAATGCAAGTGGGTGAGATTATCTTTTAATCATGATTAGATTAAATTAATGATGATTATGCTGATTTAATGGTGCTTAGATGATTTTGACTTTTAGGACTTAAATATTTGATTTGTTTAAATCAGAAAATGGTGGAATATCATTTGGGTTTGATTTAAATAAAGTCTTGATTTATTTGATGAATGGAATATGATTATGCATGATGTAAATTTGACATGTCTACAGGTAGAACATCTGATAAAATATCAGATGGAATGGGAGGCAGAGCAAGGTAATGTGGTGGGGCCATAGAAGTAGAGGCTTGAGAATAAAACCTCATAGATTGTTTTAATTTCTCTTCTTTCAGCTGCAATTCTTCTTTTAATTTTGTAATTTCCTCAACACTTGCTAATGCTTGCACACTAGCTTGTTGTAAAGCCTCCTCTGTTTTATTAAATTTCTCTCTATACCTTGCTTCTCTTTGTTTGATCTCTCTTTCCATTTCCTGAGTTTTGTTGAGGGATTGTTGTAATTCCTCTTCTTTTCTTCTCAAATTTTCTTCAAGAAATTGCATATTCTTCTTTTCTTGCTCCCACTCAGCTTCCACTCTTGACATTTTCATAGCCCTTAACAACTCTTCAGCTTCTAGCTCTTCCTCATTCTATTTTTCATGAATTTCTTGTTCTTCAATCAATGGTTCTTTTCCTTTTCTTTTCTCATAAGTCAGAGAAGGTGTATGGGATCTCACAGTTTCTTCTTGTTCAAATTCCTCTGAAGCTTCTCGTTATTCTAATTGTGCCTCAGACTCTTCAACAAAGTCATGGATTTCAGCAATAGGGGTTCTTTTAGGAGTTGTCATTGGGCCTTCATGAGGGCTTTGAGGTTGCTCAAAGGAATTTACTAGCGTGTGGGTTTCCTCATGGGCTACAAAGGTTTCTTTTGGGCTTTCAGAGACAGGGGTTTGAAATGTAGGTATCTCTTTAGGAGTGGACATGATGGTCTCAACATGGCTAGGGCTCTCTTCATTCAAGTCTTGCTTTTTATTTTTAGAGCTACTATGGGTTACCTTGGAGGATTCCTATAGTTTTCTTTTACCCTTTTTTTGTTCTCCCTTGGAAGATTCGCCTTTTTCTACTTTTGATCTTTCCATGGGCCCCTTTGTGGGTTTCCCTTCTTTTTTTTCTATGGGTGCAGAAAAAAATTCTAGCCAACCCTATTTCCCAGATTCTTTCTTTAAGAAATGGTGCTTAATTATTAGATGAATTAACCCCTGGTATTTTATGGAAGACTCCCCTCTAGACTTTACTCTTGAAATTGTCGAAGAAATTTTTTGAAACAAAAATGTTGGAAGATTTATTCTAGTGGAGGTTTTTGTTTGTCCATACCTTAAATGTATCAATAGCTACATTCTCTACCCTAATATAGTGCCATACTGTCCCTCACAGGTGAAGAATTTATGACCCATGTTGCAGTAGTTCTCCATGGTTTGTCCAAACTATGACAAGCTATTCTGCATTGGTCTCCCTTATGCATCATAATTTCAAGCCTCCTTTCTAGTTCTTGGTGAAATGCAGCCACCAATTCATCAAACTTTACTCAACCTTTGTTAACTGGCTTTCCCTTAGTTGGAATTCCCAAAATTTCATTGATTATTTCTGGAGTGACTTAAAAAATTCCACCCCTTACTCTAGTGACATTTATGAGAAAATTTCTCACAAATTCCTCTATAAATTTTTGTTGGAAACCTTAATATTTCATTGTAAAATCTAGCCATCCATCTTCCCTCAACAATCTCTTGGTTTCAGAATCAAGAGTGAAGTTTTCCAATTCTACATTCCTCTTATTCCCCATTTCTTCCTGTCAACAATGGCGAACTACAAATTTGGCAGACTTCTACTGGCCGAATAAATTACTTAGCAACATGAGAAAGATCTTTCCTTATTTTTGGAGTAGCCATTTTGAAAATGACATGATGTGTCATTAATTTCCTGCATGTACTTCCTTGACTGCTCCGGATGATTCACAAGCCAAAAATTGTGTTTGTAATTTAATTTGCAAGGTTGGCAGAGTCTTTTACACATGTTAGCATGAACTTGGAAATATTTTGAAAAGATAGGAAAATAATAATATGATCCATAATTATTACTAACAACATCCAATGCCACATCATACCTTATATCAACTGTCCCGCCACTTTTTGAAATGATTAAAAGTTATTTATTACCATTATTAATAACAATATGGCAAAGATGTCTAAAATTATAAGTATTTACCTATTTTACATTAGTCTTACTACTTAGAAAATAATATTCGAGAATAATTATTCACATTAAATGTGCACCTCTATTTATTGCAAGCCTTTGAGATCTTCAGGAGCCTTCAGGAGTTCTTCAGGAGACTTCAGGAGCTCTCAGGAGCTTTGGAACTTTAGGAGTCTTCAGGAACTATCAGGTGTTATCTCAGATAGATCGCCATTGCTGGTTTTTAGTCATCTTATTATTATTATTATTATTATATATATATCGAAAGTAAACAATCAATTCCTGGTTTTCAATTTACTTCCATTTCTCTCAAGGTAAACCACCATTTGCTAGTTTTCAATTTACCCTGTTTATTGATGCCTTCTTCAAAGATTCAAAGATCTTCTCTCATGGAGGAGATATCTTCCATGAGAAAATGTTCAATTCTTTGTTGTAGATCATCTAAAAATTCCTCCTTTGATGCAGGCTTATGATATGTTTTCAGTTGATGACCATTAACTAGCATAACTCTCTTTTCTCCATGAACTGGTACTAATTTGACAACTCAATTTTCAAATACCTGATCTATCTCATAGGGTCCTAACCATTTTGTATGGAATTTCTCTTTAAACTCTTCAAATCTAGAGTGAAATAATAATGCCCAATCTCCCTTCTTGAACTACCTACACAAAATATGTTTATCGTTCCATTCCTTTCTTTGCTTTTGAATTACCTCTATATGCTGAAAAGCCTACATTATCATCTCATCAAGTTTGTTGAGCTGCAAAATTCTACTTTTCTCAGACTCTGGTAAATCAATTCCAACTTCTACTACAATTTTCAATGTTCTTAATTCAAATTCTATTGGCATGACTAGTTTCTTCCCATACACAAGTTTATAAGGAGAAAATCTAGTTGTTGTTTTCCATGTGGTATTATAAGCCCATACTACCTCATCTAACCTATTTGCCTAGTTTGTTTTCCTTAGAGAAATTGTTTTTGTCAAGATTTTCTCCAATTCTCGATTAGTGACTTCAACTTGTCCATTCGCCTGAGGGTGATACATAGAAGATTTCCTATGGGTCATCTGGTATCTCTGCTAAAAGGATTTCGTCATTATTGATAGAAACTATGGCCCTTGGTCTGAAACAATTTCTCTTGGTGAAGCAAATCTCTGAAGGATTTTCTTGTACATAAAATTTGCAACTTTATCCTTTCTTGTTGTTGGTAATGCTTCCACCTCAGCCCATTTTGTTGCATAATTAGTACAAACAAGTATGTAATTCTACCCTTTTGAGGGTGGATCAATAGGTCCTGCAAAATTGATTCCCCATATTTCAAATGGTTCTAGAGCTATTTGTGGTTGAAATGGAATCTCCATGGTTGGGGTGGGTTTTCCCATCCTCTGACATTCATCATAGTGTTTAACAAAGAATGTAACATCCTTTGTCATTGATAGCCAATAATAACTAGCTCCTAGGATTTTATGAGTTGTCTTACCACCGAATAGTGTCCTCCTTCAAGCTCATTATGATAGGCGTGTACTACATCATAGACATCTAACTCAGCTACACATCTGCGAAGAACATGATTGGGGCACAATTTAAATAAAAGACCATTAATCCACTGAAATTTGGAACTTTCATGAATTAACCTCTTTTTGTGTTTATGGCTGAAGTGACTTGGACACTTCCCTATTACTTGATAATTTTCTAGATCAGAAATCCATGATGGATGAATTGATATTGCAAATAAATTTTCATCTAGAAATTTTTCATCCATTGGTTCCTAATCATCTTGAAAAACAATTTTGAAAAGGATGTTAGCAACAACATTATCCTTTCCAGGCTTATCTATGATAGTAGCATCAAATTCATGCAATAGTAACCATCTAATAATGCGTCCACCTACTATAGCCTTGTTAATCAAATATCTAATTGCAACATGTTCTTTATGTACGTAAACTTTGTATCCTATAATATAATGCCTGAATTTTTTTATTGCATATACTACAGCTAAAAATTCCTTTTCTGATGTATAATTTCTTTTAGTAGGATTTAGATTTTTGCCAAGATAATAAATTGCATGCATGGCATCATTGTCATCATTTTGTCCTAATGTTGCTCCAATATCCAAATTGGATGCATGAGTATGTATGTAGAATGGTTCTCCCTAAACATGTCCTTTAATTATTGGAGAAGTCGTTAAAGCTATTTTAATTGTCTCAAAAGATTTATGACAATCTTTTGTACATACAAAATCCTCTTCTTTCTTGAGCAATTTGAACAAGGGTCCAACAATTTTGCTAAATCCTTCTATAAATCTTCTATAATATTGAGCATGCCTGAGAAAACTTCAAACACTAGTTTGGTTCTTAGGGATTTCAATGTTTTGTATGATCTTAACTTTCTTGGGATCTACCTTTATCCCCTCTTTTGAGATGTGATGTCCCAAAACTATACCCTTTGTCATCATTATTGAAATTTTTTCATGATTTAAGGACAACCTGTGATCTTTACATCATTGCAAAACTTTTTATAATTTTTTAAGGGCCTCCTCAAATGTCTTTGCATGAACAGTAAAGTCATTCATGTATACTTCGACACATGTAGTGGTGAAATCTGCAAAGATAGCAAGCACTTCTCTTTGAAAAGTGGCAGGCACGTTACATAGTCCAAATGGTAAAACTGTATAAGTGTATGTACTTGAAGGACAAGTAAAATTAGTTTTTTTCTTGATCTTTAGGGGCTACTTGGATTTGATTGTATCCACTAAATCCATCAAGAAAAGTAATTGTTGCCTGCTAGGTTATCAAGTACTTGGTTGATGAATGGCAATGGGAAATGGTCCTTTTTTGTTACTTTATTCAATTCTCTATAATCAATGCACACTCGCCACTTACCATTTTTATTTGGTACAATAACCAATGGAGAAACCCACTGACTACCTCATATTGGGTAAATGAATCCTACTTTGAGTAGCTTCTCTATTTCTTGTTTAATAATGTCCCAAAGAATATGATTGATTTGCCTTTGTCCTTGTTTGATTGGTCTTACATCATCACTATATATGTGATGACTACAAATTGAAGGATGAATTCCTCTCATATTTGTGTAATCCCAAGAAAAAGCTTCAATTCTTTTTCTTGTGTTGGGGATAAAGTTGAATTAATGTTGAGAGGTTTATCTCTAGCTACCTGAATTTCCTTAGTTCTATTTGTTGAATCCAGAGAATTTTCAATGAGTGTATTAAGAGGACAAGAGTGTTGTTGATGCAATGTTGCTTGACCCTTTTCTTTCTCAATTGGAGTATTTTTTCAGGAGTAAACTGTTGAAAATGACATGACATGTTAATTTATTGCATGTACTTCCTTTACTGCTCCAGATGATTTGCACACCAAAAATTGTGTTTGCAATTTAATTTGCAATGTTGGCGACATCTTTTACACATGTTAGCATGAACATGGAAATATTTTGAAAAGAAAATCAGATCATAATATGATATGTAATTATTACTAACAACATCCAATGTCACATCATACCTTATATCAACGGTCCCGCTGCTTTTTGAAATGATTAAAAGTTATTTATTACTGCTATTAATAACAATATGGTGGAGATGTCTAAACTTATAATTATTTACCTATTTTACATTAGTCTAACTACTTAGAAAATAATATTCAAGAATAATTATTCACATTAAATGCACACCTTTATTTGTTGCAAACCTTTGAGATCTTTAGGAGCTTTCAAGAGTTCTTCAGGAGCCTTCAAGAGTTCTTCAGGAGCCTTTAGGAGCTCTCAGGAGCATTGAAATTTCAGGAGTTGGAAGCCTTTGAGACCTTCAGGAGCCTTCAAGAGCTCTCATGAGCTTTGGAACTTTAGGAGTCTTCAATATCTATTGGGAGTTATCTCAGATATATCGCTATTGTTGGTTTTCACTCATCTTATTTTATATATATATATATATATATATATTTCAAAAGTAAACCGCCAATTGCTAGTTTTCAATTTACCTAGTTTATTCATGCCTTCTTCAAAGGTTCAAAGATATTCTCTCATGGAAAATATATCTTCCTTGAGAAAATGTTCAATTTTGTGTTGTAGATCATCTAAAAATTCCTCCTTTGATGTAGGCTTATGACATGTTTTCAGTCGATGACCATTAACTAGCATAACTCTCTTTTCTCCATCAATCAATACTAATTGGACAACTCCATTTTCAAATATTTGATCTATCTCATAGGGTCCTAACCATCTTGTATGGAATTTCCCTTTAAAATCTTCAAATCTAGAGTCAAATAATGATGCAATGTTGCTTGAACCTTTTCTTCCTCAATTGGAGTATTGTTTTTAGGAGTGAACTATTGATATTCACACTCCTTAATATGTTCAACCAAGGTAACCATATCTAACTCAACAATTCCATCACCTTCTAATTCTAAATCTTCATCAACCCATAATTGAGTGTGTGGCTAGATTGATGGTTGTGCTGGTGGATAGAGTGATAATTCTTTTTGCTTTTGACCATTTGAAATGATCATACTTCCAGAGCTACAATCAATTAAGGCAACAACAGTAGCTAACCATGGTTTGCCTAAGATGATTGGGTAACCAAAATCTTTCTTTCTAGCTTTAAGAACCAAAAAGTCAACTAGATAATCCCATGTGTCAATGGTGACCATGATTTCTTCTATGATACCTTCAGGTTTGGTAGTAGATTGGTCAGCTAACTGTAAAACAGATGTTGTTGGATGAATAGTTGTCATTCCTAGCATTTTGACAATATCAGATGTGATAACATTTATGGTGCAACTGCCAAATCAATTAGAAAATTTGATATCTCTTTTCCATTAATATTGAGGGTTATTACAAGACTACCCAGATCATTATATTTTTGTGGAAGAAATCTTTCTGATAACAAATTAGTGAGTTTTGTCCCTATTTGAATTGTGAAGGTAATTTCTTTTTCCTCCCTGGAGTTTTCATGTAGAGGGATTTGACTAACTAATTTATTTTTGGTATGTCTTTTATGGCCTGTAATAGTGGAATTTCAATGTTAATCTTCTTCAACTCACGAAGAAGTTGAGAATCGACGAAATTCATGTAATTGGGTTAAGGGATTTCAGGAGTAACTTTTTCTTCCTTCAATATCTCAGGGTAAGGTGCCTGATTGACATTTTGTTCTTCCTCAAAGTTGTGTTTCTCTATTGAATTCTCATTGTCTTCCTTGCCTTCTTGAACTTTTTCTATTGGGTTAGATTGAAGAGTTCAATTTCTCAATTGAATATCATTAGCATCAATAACATTCAAATTAGGGGGATTTGCATCATTATGGGTATTTCTCACATTTTCAAATGGTTGAGATGGCAATTGAGGTTGGGTTACCTAGTCATTAGTTGGATTAGGGGAATTTATTCTTGGAGGTGTTTGTCCCTAGGGATGTTTTTTCCCCTGATTTTGCCATGGTTGGAATTGCATCTGATTTTTTTTCCATGAGGGGTGATGACTACCACTATGGTTGTTGATTAGCTTTCCATTGTGACTGGTTCCATTGGGGATTAATCCATTTAGGTTGACCCCAATATGTAGGTGGTGGTTGTGGTTGATACTAAGGGGTCCATTGATTTTGGTTTTTCCAAGGTTTATGATTCCAGTTAGATGTAGAACCATAATGTCTTTGATTAGTATTGTATCCTATGTTTTGAGGTCTCTAGTTGACATAATTAAGCTCTTCTTCTATCACAGGTGGTTTCTTCAGATTGCTCTTAATTCTAGCCAAAAGATTACAGGAACTTGTTGAGTGTTATTTCTCACAAATCTCATAGATATCAACTTGATTCAATGGACATTCTCTTAAAAGGTGTTTTCCCCTACACTTGGAACAATAAATAGAAAAAGGTTATGTGTTCTCCTTATCTCCCTACATGTTGAGATGAAGAAGTAAATCAGTATTCATGTTTTCTAATTCCTCCATTATTTTTGACGCATCAGTAGTATGAGCCTTGTTTCTTATGGAGTTTATTTTAACACATTAGTAATTCTAGAGTAGTTTTGACATATTTCAATGATATCATCCAAGGAAAGCTTGTTAATGTCCCCCTTCCCCATTAGATTCAAAGACTCTCTTGACTCATCATCAATTCCTCTTAGAAAAATTGTCTTATTAATTTCGTTATCCAACCCATTAGTACACCTCTGATGTACAAACTGGAATCTATCAACATAATCCTTTATACTTTCATCCTCCATTTGTCTTATTCTAAAAAATTCTTCCTTCCTATCCTTTACTTGACAATAATCTTGATATTTATCCAAGAACTCAGTTTCCATTTGCTGCCAAGTTCAAATTGTTCCTGCTCCTAAACCCATGAACCATCGTAGAGTTGACTCTTTCAAGGTAGGAGGAAATAACTTCAACTTTTGGTTATCATTTGTGTAATTAGATGTCTGACATAGAACTTTGAATTCAAACATAAATTGATCAGGATCTTTTGAATTTTTTCCCCTAAAGGTAGGAAAAATTGAGGGTGAAATATTCTTCATAGGAGGCTCACCAATCTGTCTTTCAAGATTTATAGGGTATGAAAAGGTCCTATTTGTTGGTGGACATTTTGGTTGGTCACCCATTTCTTCTTCCTAAAATGGATCTCTATTTTCTTCTTGATTTTCAATCTAGTGTTCTTGATTATCTTCTTGATCTTCAATTTGGTATTGTTGAATGTCTTGTTCTTGATCAAAATCAATGTTTCTTGAACAATCAATTTTTCATGGAAGAAACCTCCCTAGATGGTCTCTATTTTGTCTCATCCACAATTCAGATCTCTCCTCCTTATCAACACTAAGGCTTCACACTAAATAGCCAGATCTTTTAATCCCCGACAACGACACCAAAAATGATGGGCAAAGTTGTTGATGTCCCAACTTGCATCATTTAGTCAATCAATTATCAAACTGGGTGTGTCTCTGAGCTATATGCGATAAGGATGTTTTTCACAAAATTTTGGGGGGGTTTTGCACTATAAAAGGTGACTTTAGGTGTTGATTTGGCTCCTTCAGGAGCTTTCAGGAGCTCTCAGGAGTTAAACTTTAGCGATTAATTCTGAAGGACTAATTCTATATTACTTCCTAACTTAAGGTTCTGTTGACTTATTTTTGACTTCATTTGACTTGATTGAGATTGATTTATGGAAAATACTAACATTTATCTTAATTCTTAATCTAGAATTTGAAATCGAAATTTAATTCTAATTTACTTTGAAAGAAATCTAGATCTTAAGATTTTTTGCAAAATAAATACTATTTTAAAGAACATAAATGAATTGAAAAGAAATAATGATTAATCTAGAAAACATAAATACTAATTTCCATGAATAGATTTCCAACAAACTCTAATTCCATATTTCCATAAATTCCCATCATTGCTTCAATTTAACTTAATAGATAATCACTAAACTTAATTCTTGCAAACAACATCTAAAATTGATTATCTTAATAAAATTTATGATTAATCTAACAAACCATTCTAATTATGATAAACTAAACTTAAGAGAGATTCATCCACAATTGCTGAGAGTGATTCAAACTAACTTAACATTCCAGATTTAACATCCAACAATTCAGATTTAATATTTATTAACAAAAATAACATAAACTTAGAAAATACTAAACAAGATTAGTTCCTTTGGTTGTGTGGGCCCTGCTCTTCCTCAAGTAAGACCTCTTAACACAATAATTCAAGTTAACTTATTTTCTTCATTCACATTCTTAGCGGTTCTGTTATTTCAATGGAGAGAAGAACCTACGATCAGTTTTTTTGGTAATTTCCAAACAAACAATTTTAATAAAATATTTCGGTTTCTCATTTTATTATGTTCCACTTTATGTATTCCTCTATCCGTGGAATACATTCAATGTACAGAAATGGCTGTAACAGAGTTTTTGTTATTCATATTAACAGCTACTCTAGGAGGAATGTTTTTATGTGGTGCTAATGACTTAGCAACTATCTTCGTAGCTTTAGAATGTTTAAGTCTATGTTCTTACCTATTATCTGGATATACCAAGAGAGATGTACGGTCTAATGAGGCTATTATGAAATATTTACTTATGGGTGGAACAAGTTCTTCCATTCTTGTTTATGGTCTTTCTTGGCTATATGGTCTATCTGGAGGAGAGATTGAACTTCAAGAAATAGCCAATGGTCTTATCAATACACAAATGTATAACTCTCCAGGAATTTGGATTGCACTTCTATCTATAACGGTAGGAATTGCATTCAAGCTTTCTCTAGTTCCTTTTCATCAATGGACCCCCGATGTATATGAAGGAGTGCGATTCGTTTTACAAATTATTACATTTCTAAATCTCTTTTTTAGAAATGTTTCTATTTATAAAAACTCTATAGACATGTGGAAGAAAAGACTGTTATTCCCACTTGGACTAAGACATCACTTTTACCAAAAATTGAATTGAATTAAGGTAAAGCAAAGTAAGAAACAAACTAAATTGTTTGATTGAATAAACAAATAACTTTTACAAGTTAGTTATTACGGGTAGTTTTATAGAGTATTGTAACCATTACAAGATTTCTTAGCTGAAAATTATCTAACTCCTATCTAAAACCAGAACATGGATATTTATAACTATATCCTTGTTGAATTCACAACATGACATTTAACTACCAAGATTTGAGGCATCTAAAATAAAGATTAAAAATAAAACTAAAACTAAACTAAAACAGGACTGAGAATAGACATAGAGAAATATGCCAGATCGGCGCTGGGACTAGAAGTTCCCAAACCGACTACAAAGAAGTTGATTTCGACTTGAGTGATTCATCATCTAGCTGAGCCGATCAATGGTGTGATTATCTTCCCTGATTAAACAGGGATTTCAACTTCATCATCAGTCTTTTAAATACCTTGAATAAAACCCTTAAGAAAAGGATGCCAATTATGGTAGTAAAAGATTAAAACTGCATAATTATCTCATCAACATTATCACAAAAGTAACACATTTAACATAAAGCATTATCTCAAATATATCTACCAAATTATCCAAACATAAAGAAAAGTAAGTAAATATATTAGTCTATATTCTACTACCATTCATGTTAATTAACAAAAATAACAAGTCTTTTAAACATAAAATGATTTATAGGAGAGCATCTTTGAGCCTTTCATCAAGATCCATTGTACTTTTGTGAGACAAGGAGTCCTTAGGTGGTCACATTGAGTCCTCCTTTCTTTCTTTCCTAGTGTAGTTATTTCATGTTCTCTCTTTTGGAGAGGAGGTTTTTCCCCATGTGGTTTCCTCCTTTTGTTTTGTTATGAGAGATTTTATTTGTTAATACATCAGGACTTCATCAGGCCTTATAGCCAAGACCCATCCATGCATCCATCATTGCATTCATCATTAGGTTTTTAGCTTCTCCCTAAGTTTATTTTGAGGGGGTTGTTGGATTAAATAGGTAATAAGATCTTTTACTTTATTCACTTAAGCTTAGCTTATAAATTATTTTATTAATATTAGATTGAGCCAACTATAGATCATGTTGTCTCATTACATAGGACGAGGTCACTTTTCACAGTAAAATCTAATCTTCACCTAGGTTTTGATCTAGGGTTGTTTTTTCCTTTTCATAAGGATTCATATTTCATTTTAATCAAGCATTTAGGTTAATGCATCAATACAATTCTTAGGTTTTCAAGAAAATCTATGTTGATTTATCTCTTTATTTATGATAGATAATTAATTGCAAGTGATTGATGGGAGTTTTGGGGTTCATCATAAACTCCAACAACCTACTCTAATATGAATTGTATTCCATAATTATAATTCATTTCATTTTGTATCAATGCCTAATCACCTTAGGTTCTAGGGTATTAGAGATAAGGTTTTTCCTATCAATCTTGGATTGATTGGGAACTACTGTAGAATATGTAGTCACCCTAAATCTGACATCACTTCCTCTTAAGACATTAATTCACCCATTCCTCCATTAATTAATTAATTCATCCATTCTTTCTCTTTTAATTAATTAAATACATTTATTTAATTAATTAATCCATTTTCCTCTTATAATTAATTAAATATTTTATTTAATTAATTATATCATTTCATAAAATTATAGTTCTTCTAATAAATTAAATCATTATTTTTATGTAATTGATCCCACTAAAATCCCATATTCCTCTAATCCTCATTATGATTAATTAACCCACTAACCTTCATTATCCCATTCTCCAACTATTAACTCCACCTAAGTTAATAAACCCATGGTTTATTGATTCCACCTACCCCATCAAGCTAATTAACCATTCATTAACTATCCTAACCCCCATCATTACCATTATTTCCTAATTTAAAATTCATCCTCAACCCCCTCATCTTGTCTCATTAATGAGATAAATCCCACCTACCTCCACTATCTTACACAACCTCCAAAATTTAATGACTTGTCATCCCAAGGTGTGCTCACACATGTGTGAGTAAACCTCATCTCTCTCCTCACACTCAATTGTGAGACTTGTCACAATTCTAATGAGCCACACCCTTGATCCATGTATCACATTCCTAATCAATACTAGCCCTCCATTAACTTTCAATCTTAACCCTCCATTTCTCCCTCCAATTTTCTATAAATTCGGCCTTCAACCTCTCATTTCTCCATCTTGAAATTGGTTATGATATTGTTGTTGCAATTGTGAGCAATCCACATTCCATACAGAAAATCCAACAAGAGTATGGTGCATCTTGGATCTCAATCAAGGAGGTCATCAAAGGTATAAACACTTGTGTTTTTATTTTATGATAATTTACTTTGTTTTTTTATGCTTGTTGGTGATTAATCTAACCCCTCTACATTTGGCACACCTAGTGGGAACCACGTCCCTGCTAATCTCTTTATCAAATTTTGTGAGTTTAAAACTGTGTAGGTTTAGATACTATTTAATCGTGCTTGTGTGATGAATTTTCACACTTACGTGACAACCTACGACACTTCTATATGAAATTTCTACACCTTTATTCAATATAGCAGTGCCTGCATTATGAATCTTTGCATCTACATTCTAGGATTCGGTGCCCGCATTCACTGATTTTTGTTTAATCATTTTGCTAACAAATTTTGGGTTTTGCAGGGTTCCTTTAGTGTTTTAGGGTTGTATTCAGATCTATATTAGGGTTTCAAGTTTTTTCTAGTTGTTATCACCAACCATTATATCTAGTTTCTCTTTTTATTTTTCTTTTACAACTACAACTACAAACATCACATTAAGAGGCAAGATAAAAAGAACCACAAACTTAAAAATTAATCTAAACATCTACTTAGGCTAAATAAGATCACTATATATCACATAAAATTTCATTTTGGGCTTTTAAAATTTTCCCTAAAAGGTTAAAGAATTCATATTTTCATTAATTTCCCTTTTTGCTAGGCGACTTGTATTTTTATGCGCCTATGCAGAAAATGGCTATTCCTATGTCATGACCTACGGTACTTGTGTTGTCACACCTTCATCACGACTTGTTGCACGCTTCCCTCATAGAAAATAGTGCTTCCATTTTCATATAAAATAAGGTAGTTTAGTTAGTCTTATCTTAGTTTTTTTTCTATTCTTAAACCATTTGTTGTTCGGGAAAATATCAATGGCTTATCTCTTTTGGTTAGGAAAGGATAACATAATTGTTCTTTAGATTAAAATTGTATCTACTATATTTATAATCATAGGTGTTGTTTTTCTTGCATGTTTTGGTGCTTTCATTTAGGATAGTTAATCTAATATTTTTTGGTGATATCTCAACATTTTTGTTGTTTTTGTGTAATCAATCATTCGGGAATACATCAATACTCTACATCTTTTTATCACGTATAATTAGTATCTTTGATAATTAGTTTTAGATTACATTATCTCACCTAATCTAACACAAGCACAACTTTAGCATAAAGTTGCACTCTTTGTTTTTTGTTTTAAATTTTGTGTTTCTAGTTTTTGATGCTTTTGTTTCTATTTTTTGTAAAATTGTGCCTTTTTCAAATTTTTATTTTTGATCAATTTTTGGATTAACAAGTGGTGCAACTAGCTGATTGTCCAAGACATATATAATCGACTACTAATTTGTGGTTTTGTAGGACGTTTGACCAAGTTTTTTGTTTTTCCACTAATCTAGGCATTAAAATTAGAGTAGAAGGTTAATGAACTTGTTTTCCATGCTAGGAAGGGTGCAATAGACATATGATATCCCCTCACACTTAGCATGATCTTTGGGACAAAAATTATTTGCTTCTCTTCATTTTATTTAGATCTATGTTTTAGGTAAACATAAGGTTGCTAGTTTTGTGTGTGCTCTCTCCTCGTGCTTTGTGCAATCTTGGGGATCAAAAGCACCTAGTATACCTTTCCCTGTAGGAGGCCTACCTAGGGGTTTCATCACCCTACAGGATGACCTCATCCATGCATATTGGTGGGGTATATAAAGGGGGGAGAACTAAATTTGTACCCCAATCTAGTTTCATTGTAATTAGCAAAGCTTTGATTGCTTAGGGTGATTCCAAGCTAAGGGTGAAGGGATGATCTGAGCTTTCAGTACCTTGTTGAATTTCTCGGTCCATGCTTGTGATGGACTAGTGTTCATGGTTTGAGCCTCACGTACCTTGTGTATATTGAGGACTACCTAGAAAGTCACCAAATGTAGATTAGTGTCATGTAGGGTATGTGGATCATGCCCTCTAGACACCCATCATTCAACTCATTTAAGTAAGAAAAAAATACTTGGTGTTTCATAATCTACACGTAGCTTTATGAGGAGAAGGTTATTTGTGGCATCCTTCCATTGTAGGAGGTCCCTATATGTCGACTCTTGGAGATAAAAGGTGATAGATAACCCGAAAGGGTGTCCCTCCCTAGCATCGAAGGAGATTCCAAGTTTGGAGAAATCCAATTTTGTGGGACCACATTAGTCTATAAACCTAATTGAGCTTAGGATTTATAATCAAATGCTTGAAGTGTCTTTATTGTGTGAAACTCGTGAAAGAAAAACTAGCTAAAGGGTTGAGGATTTGGCTATACCCTTCAAAAATTAAATTTTTTTCCAAATTTGGTCAATGTGTTTTATTGTTTGTCAAAAATATTTCCAAAATATATAAGACTGAAGAATTGTTCCTATGACAAAAATTGTTGCAACTCTGTAAAAAGCTAACATGCCCACGATTCTACGCCTCTATCAAAAAATGTTACACTTATGTTTTCTTGAAACTGCACGTACGTCTTGTCACAGAACTTGAGTCTTCTGATTTTGACCTCTTAGGGATCCTTGGTTAGTCTAAAATAATATATAACTCTACCACCCTTTGATCATCAACTACTCCATCTCCATATCTAATATTTTCCATTATCAATCCCCTACTCTCCCCATCATTTAAATCTACCCCTTTAAACTTAGGAGAAACCTTAGAATCCCTCATCATTTTGACACCTTGGACTTAGTATCACCCCCTCTTTTTCTTCATATCATCATCTAATCCAACCTTAGGATACATCCTTTAATTTTAAAAAATTATCATTTAAGCCTACCATCATCCTATTCAAACCAAATTTGTCATTATGAGTTAATCTAGTTACTGGATCATCATCAATACTAATATAGGGGCAGCTTAAGAAATTTCCTATCTTAAGTTGCATCCTTGGTTAGACCACCTTTTTTATGGATAATTTAGCCTAAGGAGTTAGCTCCCTTTTTCTATTTTTTTCAAAATCATCCTCATTTAGCCTTTCTTAGTAACTTTCCTATCCTAAGTAAGCAAATCCTAAGTCATCTCATCCCAAGGATTTAGGTTACAAATTTTGGTTAGCTTTCCACCAATCTAATCTAATCATCTTAACCAAACCCATCATCCTAACCAATCCTATCATACCGATCCAAATAAATCATCCTTAATCACATCATCAGATTAATCATCCTAAACCAATCCTTCTAAATCAATCCTAAGGACATCTTAATCCATAAAATTTATCATCTAAAGATTAGTCTAAACCAAGTCAAAAACTAGTCCAAATTTGACATCCCTAACCTCTTAAAGAATCCTTCCTTTGCATGCCAATCACTATATCCCAAGCAAGGAAATTAACGGATTCTCAAGGAGAATCCCTTTTCAACACCAATTTATCTCAATAACCAACACCAATGAGGACATCGTAGATGCCCAAGAAGAGTCCCCTAGACTAAGGTAATTTTCCAATAATCCTCACAACCAAGAAATTATGGAGAAAATCATTCTCCTTGACAAATACCACCTTGTCCTTAGCCTCATAGTATAAGGAGCTAAAATACCTTCTATTGCCAACATCCTACAAGAAAGGGGTAGTGACCCTTGAAACAATCCCTCATCATCCACTAACTTCTTCAATCATCTCCTAGGTCCACAACTTAATACCAATATCCCCTCTTCCACCAACACAAATCAACCTAATATCAATATACATCCATTAACAAACACAACATCTTCCATAAACATAACCTCATCTAACACCAACCTACCTCCTTCAAGTAACACAACACCTCTCATCATAAACACAAATGTGCCTCTCTCCACAAATACAACACAACCCCTCAATAACATAGCCCCACTTTCATCACATCTAAGGTTCAATGTTCCCCCCAATACCAATGTCACTTATGCCCCCTCAAACCCAACTATACCCAGACAACCCTTCCCTACTTCATCCATTGATTCCAACTACATTGTTCCACACAATTTCTCCCAACCCCTTAGAAACAATATCCCCACCACCCCCTAATAATTCATCAAACCCTATTCCCCAACAACAAATCATCCATAACCAACCCCCACCTCCTTATAACCCCCAAATAAACACTACGAACATTCATACCCAACATAACAATCCTCCACCCCACCTTCTCAAAATCCATCACATATCAACAATCAAGTCTTAACACCTAATAATCAACAATACAATTCCAACATCAATAATCCCCCATCAACACCCCCCTATCAATACATGTATAATCAACTACTCCAAAATCCTCCACAAAATCATTACCTTTCCCAAGAGTTATAGAAAATGAAAGACATGATTTAAGGAATCCAAAGTGGTCAAACCAAGAAGACATTTAGGTACAAAGATATATGTCCTTATTTGTTTGACCAATCTATACTAGCAATCCCCTTCCCTAAGTACTATGAGATCCCAAAGTTTGAAAAATACAAAGGGAAGGGTGACCCCATCATACACTTAAAATAATTTAGGGTCGCATGCCAAGAAGTGGCCTATAATGACATATAACTGGCGAGGTTATTCACTAAGAGCCTTAGTGGTCAAGCCTTGGAGTGTTTTACATAATTTCCCCATGGATCCATTACGTCCTTTGCAGACTTAGCCAGGTGTTTTGTAACACACTTTTCGTATAATATTGACCAAGAAATAACTTTGGCTAATTTATGCACAACAAAACAAAACAATGGGGAAAGTTTTGCTTCATTCCTTCAAAGATGGTGACACCTTGCAAGTAGATTCCCCTTAAAATTACTATAAAAACAAATGGTTAACATTTTCATTGAAAATTTGCACCCCAAAATAGTGTTACACTTAAGACTATAATGTGTCAAAACATTTGATGAAGTCATTGCAAAAGGGTTAGCCATTGAAAAAGCTTTAATTTCAAAAGAGTAGTAAAAATCTATAAAGAGAAAAAGGAAAATAAACAAACCTCCAATGAAAACCCCAAATATTGGTCCAAAAAAAAAAATATTTGTAAACGATGGTGTAACTGATAGTAAACATGTTCAAAATATACAAAACAAACCATCTCACAACACACAACAATAAGGTGCATACAAGACAATAACTATCCCAAAGGAAAAGGAAAACAAAATAACCAATCCAAACATAAATACTCCTCTAGGGGAACCTCTTGATGTCATATTTCATAGATTGGAACAAGCAAAAATGATCAAATTCCCTTACTACACCTTTTGATGAAATAAAACCAAAACTTGAATGGTATAGGGAAGAAAAATATTGTGGATACCACCACATTAAATGACATAACACCATCAAATGTATTAGACTAAAAAATTACATTTAAGATCTTATTGACAAGGGATAAATTAAAATTCAAAACCAAAACTCCCCAAATGAGCAACTAGAAATTTATACACAACCTTTCCTACAAAAAAATGATGGGTTTCAATTTCTTTGCAAATGATCTGAGTCTTCACAAAGCTCAGGAGGCATAGGATGAAAACTCTATGTAGGGTGGTGAACAAATGGAGGAATAAAATCTGCTACAGTTCTTTTTTGGGTTTTTTGCTAATTCAAGATTATGGGTGTTAATTTTTTTTGATACTATAATTTTTATAGTTGCTAAGTTTTCATCTAAAATATGTTTGAAAAACTCCTTTTTATTGTATTTGTATCGAAATTATGAACTTCATCATGTAAAATCAGGTTAATGAACCTTATCATTATGATAGATTGATATAATTTTGAAGATTCCCATTAATTGGGACATTTTTGTAAATTCTGTAAATCATGAGCTATAACCAGAGGTTTTCTTCTTGGTTCTTTCTTGCCAGTATGCTCTCCTAAACTAGGATATGTAAATTATATTTATTTATATTAATATATTATATAGTGGTCCTCCACTTTTATCAAAAAGAAAACAATAATTCCAATCCATCTGCACATGACACAATCATCAACTGAATAATGCAACACCATAACTATAAAAGAACCTAGTTACATCATCACCATCGGTCGAGGCTGGGTGATAATACAAGGAGCATCATCTTCATCATCCATTGTATAAAACACTAATAAATACAATATCATTGAACACCTTGGGAAAACCCCATCCCAAATTTCCATCTTAGAACTCCTTCGTACACCGCCCATCCATAAAGAAGCACTTGAGTAGGCTCTTCAAGAATCCTGAGTACCAAGTGACATCAAATTTTATCAATTCCAAGCTATAATTGGACACCTTTCATCCTCACACAAATTATCATTCACTAATAAAGACCTTCATTCTAAAACATCTCATAATAAACCACTACATATCAAAGCCATTGTCCACATGCATTTCATCAAAAGGGTTCTAATAGATGGTGGATCCAGCCTAAATTTATGCACATTAAAATTAATAAAATAATTGGGTTATTTAGACGATGTCATTGATCCTCATAAAAAGATAACTATAAAGGCATATGATGATGCTGAAAGGGAATTAGATGGTACCATCAAACTACCTATTTAAGTTGGACCAACCATTATGGAAACATGTCACATACTTGACCTTGATCTACCACATAACATCCTCCTTGGACAACCTTGGATACAAGCCATACAAGCCATCCCTTCCACCTATCATCAATGCCTAAAATTATCTCATAATGGAAAAGAAACCACCATTCCTATTGACCCACAACCCTTCCAATATTGTAAAGCGTTGCAAGGAAAGTACAAAAGCTATGAAAATTTTCCTATTAGTGATGAAGCCTCCACCTCATTCACCTACATTAACCCATCTGCATTACAATCATCATCAACACAACCTTCCATTTCCAAGGACAAGGTCAATATAACCAACAAAGGATGTGGAGAATATAAAATTCAAAATTCATTTTGCATAGGACAAATTCCCCCATCTCCATGCTTAGATGGCTGAACATTCAACTTGAAACCAAAAGAAACTTTAAAAAATTTCAATAAATGGGGACAATTGGACAAAGAAGACTTGGGATTAGTAATGGATGTTTCCTCTTGGTTATACAGAGAAGAAAATGAGTTTCCTACCCTTGAGATCCATAGATATCCTACAAACATGACTTATGAAAGAATTGGGGCTACAAAGACAAGGGATTGGGGGCACAAGAACAAGTAATCATGGAGCCTATTCAGCTTCAAGAATATAAAGACCATCAAGGACTTGGATTATTGGCCACTAAATTGGTAACCATAAAACTTGAGTGTGCTCATGACAAAGGTGGTAAGACTTCTACTGTTAATAACTCTTAGGAGGAGGCCATCGAAGAATCCTTTCAAACCATCAATGAACTTTTTGACACTGATCACATATACACCATTTCATCCTCCATCGAACTTCAACTTGTATATCCCAAATTAATTTATTGGGACCAACAAGGACCTGTCATCTTGGAGACATTCCAAAATGATGAAGCAATTTCAAAAATAATGGTAGTTCGAGACCACCTCTAGTTAGGAGATCATAAAAAAGATAACCAAATCACACTACAAAAAGATACCTACTTTGGGGAAAAAACCATGTGCCTCAGTCATAAAAATAAAAAATACAAATATAAAAAAGAAAGATTCATTAGTGAAAACCTCAATGAGGCACTTTTGGATCATGAAAAAGTAAAAATAAAAGACACATCCTCCAATGAAAATATTTCTGAGGCATTGCAGGATGGGAACTTGATTTGATCCCCAACTGTGATGAGACATCAATTGAACTGATTGAAGACATCACAGACATAAACTTGGGAACACATGGGGAACCCAAAATAACCTACATTTCCAAAGAGCTAGAAGAGACATTTAATGAAAATTGGGAGAGTTCCTCAAAAGAAGATCCATTAACATTAATTGGAAATACAAGGACATGCCAGGATTGGATCCATCCCTTGTGGTACATCATTTGGTAGTCTATCTAGATGTAACATCTATCAAGAAAAAGTTACGAAAAATGTATCCACAAATAGCTCTTTTGGTAAAATTAGAATCATAGAAACTCTTGGAAGTTGGATTTTTTTAAACCTATTAGTTATCCTGAATGGGTGTCCAATATTGTACTATTTTCCAAATCTATTGGGGGCATCCACATATGTATAGACTTTAGAGATCTCAATAAAGCATATCCAAAAGATGGCTTTCCATTGCCCAACATTGATATGATTGTAGATCTTACCACTAGAAATGAAATTTTATCCCTCATGGATGGGTTTTTAAGTTATAACCAAATCCGCATTACCAAAGAAGATCAGCATAAAACAACTTTTATAACTCCATGGGGAACCTTTTATTATCAAGTCATGCCCTTTGGACTTAAAAATGTAGGATCAACATATCAAAGAGCAATGACTGTTATCTTACATGACATGCTACATGAAATTATGGAAGATTATGTGGATGACCTCTTAGGAAAATAAAAAACAAAGTATGGACACATTGAAGTACTTGAAAGAATCTTTGATCGGCTAGAAAAATATAAAATCTAACTTAATCCAAAGAAATGTGTATTTAGAGTATCATCCGAAAAACTATTGGGCTTTATTATTTTTCACCAAGGAATTGAAGTAGATACAACCAAAATAAAAGCAATAAGAGAAATGTCTCCTCCAAAGAACATTAAACAACTCATAAGTTTGCAAGGAAAGCTATAAGCACTCCTAAGATTTATTGCACAACTAGCTAATAAATGTCAACATTTTTCCAACCTAATTTGCAAAAGCATCATGTTGAAATGGGATGACAATTTTTAACAAGCATTCTAGAAATTGAAATACTATCTTGCAACACCACCAGTCCCAGTACCTCCACAAGCAGACAAACCACTCCTCTTATGCATATTAGCTACTTAAGTGGAATTGGTGGCATTGTTAGTGGTCGAACTCCTAAAATTCTTGTGTTTCATTGAGTTAAAATACATATTAGGTTGTTTCTTTGGGTTTGGGGTGTGTTTTGTAGCTTAAGGTTTTGGTTTTAAATATGTTCTAAGGTCCTATATATGCCCTAAACCCCTTTAAAATCTTAAGTGTTGAAAAACCTTTGCATACATTATAATTTCTCGGTGACCATTTCTAGCCCATTCCCAGTTTCCCAAGTTATGATTTGAGCCATCAAATTCATTTATATGTTGGCCCCTATTTCCTAGCTTACTGGTCTCTATCCATTTGAATCATTTAAATGATTTCAAATATTAAGTGGGTTTGAAAATCATTTAAATCTTTGCCACATATCCTAATGTCTAAATTCATGAAGTGCATAAGTATTATTATGTATTACATAGCTGACAACCCTTCGTAAGTCATTACTAACTTGCACATGCTTATTGAAAACATTTAAGTAATGGTTGTCGAGTCCCACCAAATGCATCCCATTGGTTGCATGCTAGCCTGTGACAATAAAATAATATTTTAAAATTCTTAGTGGGGCAACAAGTGGGTGACACATGTCCATCCTTGTGATGGGCCCTGCCATCTCACAAAGGAATCGGTGTTAAAAGGTAAAGTGATCAACAACTTACATGCACTGAAGGGATGAAATCTTGGTTGTTCCTTGCTAGCTTGCAAGGGACCCACTGGCCAGTCTTGTCTCCTAGCGGGGGAGTGGGCATCATCGCCACCGTTTGAGAGACTTTATAAAGCATGAAGTATTTAGTGAAATATTTCATGCCAACCATGGTAGTGTTAAAGAACATGCTACTAAAGGGGTAAATATGCACATGCACAAAATATCAACGATATACTTTAATCTCAACCGTTCATCATAGAGGGGGATAATCAACATGAGTGTTAACCTAGAGATTAAAGGGAACACATATTGAAGGTTGTTGGGTTAATCTTGGTTGTTGCTCACTAGCATGCAATTATAGATCAAAGCCTTGCAGATTGTAGTGGGCTATTAGGAAATGGACATGTGGACTCTCTCACAGCTTGTAGAGTGTGGTGGGGCCTTCATGCTAGCAAAGAAGATGTACACATGGTATGAGTATGGTCAAGTGGATGTTGAGTTAGAAAGAGGTAAAATGTTCAAACTTCTTTGACCTCATCTAGGCTACACATCGATCCAGATCATGAAGAGATCTTCGATGGAGATTCAAAGTTTCTAAAATGGACATCATGGAGCCATTCTAGTTCATGCAAGTGAGCAGTAATGGAAGAGTTGATGTTTTTATGCCAAATTGAGGGTTTTATTTTCCATAAAAGATGGTTTTAAAGCTTATTATTGATTACAAAATCATTTCTAAGCCATCTAGGAGCTATTGTAGTACATTTCGATCTTTTGGTGTCCTCAAACTAGGATTTTGTGCGTCGTCAAACTAGTAAGTGCAATTCACACCTCTTGAGCTAAAAATTCTCCTATTTTTCATTCAATTGCAGTTTCTATCATCAAAATTCCAATTAGGGATTCTTTTAAGGTTTGGCGTTCATTTGAATTGTTGCAAATTTAAGAATTTGGTTAGTCATTATGTCAAGTTTTCACCCTAAACCTAAAATCCATTGGTCGCATGGGTATGTGCAAGATCATGATGGGCCAAAAAGTGGCAATATTATGGGTATTTGTAGGGTATGTGGTTGACGACTTTTTTTAACCCAAAATTGATGAAATGAAAAGGGTTTTTAGAGGAGATTCTCAGCTTTCCACCAATATAAATTATGCTTTAATTTGAATTTAATAAATTATTATTATTTATTTTCTATTAGAATTGTTGAAGTCCTAATTGATAAGTTGATTGAAAAACATCTATAACTTTCAAATGGTATCACTTTTTTGAATTTGAAACATCGTCACATTTTATGCTTTACATATAGGATTAAAAAGAAAAATTAAATTTCATGAAGTTTGACCAAGTTAAGGTGGTTGGACATACGATTTTATATTTTTAAAAGTTGTAATAAAAATTTATAATTAATTATTTACTTGGAAAAAATTACAAAAAAATGTTCACATTCAGACATGATTCCTCTACTTATATATAAAATATTATAAAAATATTATCATTTTATCATGGTTAGGGTGGTTAGACATACACCTACTTATTTTTTCCCGAAATTTAAGTACTCTGTGAAATTTCAAATTTTCACCAAGTAGATTTTATTTATTTTAAATAAACCTAGTAGTTTAGAAACTACATTAAATTTTCTAGAGATTCTATTCTTACATATTTTTGAGATAATTTAGATAACTTATTGAAATTTTTACATCAAGTTGCCTAACACTGATTTTTCTAAATTTTTTGCCACTTAAGGGCCCATTTTTTCCATGATGATCCTGCACATACCCGCATAATTTATTATCATATTAGCACCTAGAGTCAAAATCCCTAGTTCTAAATCTAAAAACAAAGCTCTAGTTTAGGACCTACTTGACAAATTACCACCCTCAACAAATGAGAAACGTATAGGGAAAACCATGTTTCAAGGCCCTAGGGTTAAAGATGGCATTTTCGACAGACAATATTCCATTAAGGATGCTAAATTTCCTTATACTAGGTGGACAATTTTCCAGAGCTAGTTTGGTAACAAAAGTTCTCACATCCCAATATGAAACCCATGGATGCTAGATATGGTAAAATTGATTGTCCCCAATATTTGTCTAGACATAGGCCTCCTCAAAGCTATTGTAGCTAACTATGACCCTATTGTTAGAGTAGTTAGAACTCACTCTGGGAAGGAGATGGTTTTGGTTAACAAGGAAGAGTTTTAAGATGTTTTTATATTAAACACATGGAGTAAAGAAATGGAGGAGATTGATGAAAATAAACTTAGGGAAAAATATCAAAAGTTGAGACCTACATTCAAAATCTTAGTGTTGGCACACTTTTTGGCATCAGGAAAGGAAGGAAATAGAATCATGCTTGGTTCATCTGATAGGAAACCGTTTCCAATTAAGTATTTTTCTCTCTATTTCTAAAATAATTCTATTCCCTATGTCAAATTCTGGGGTATGACCCATCTTCAAGAATGCCAATTGCACCAATGTACATGGCTAGAATTCAACATCCCAACATCAACACTTTATATTATTTTGCTACTTATCTATCAAAGGAGGTGCAAAAAACGTTGGTAGCATTGAAGAATGGAGAAATAGGAGTAAGGTTCTAGTGGTACTTTTTTTTATGCACAAGTTCTTATATAAGGGTGCAAATTTCATTGGTAAAGATATGGAGTTGAAATGAAGATTTGATGATATGGAGATGCTAGTTCAAACATGGACCCCCTTCTAGATAAATATGAGAAGAATTCTAGTTTTGTAGTCTTCTCAAACATTTTTGCCTCCAAATTGAAAAGAGTTATGATTATGGATATTCCAAGGATTCCAACTCAATTTCATGATTTCCTAACGGCAATGGAGAGGAATCATGATTTAAAAATTAATCACAATTGGGGGAATATAATTCCCTATGAAGATTGCACAATTCTTATAGTGCATGGAACAAGAAACACATATGATGTACTTCCTAGGGATGTGCCATTGAGGGTTTGCTTCCTTGAAGTCATTTGGCAGCAAGGTGATGTAGAGGATAATCACTAATTCAATATGAAGAAAGGAACCTTCTTTCCAGCCTATACGGTATTTTCATTTTTTTTTATGATAAGAAATGTATGGAAAAATCTCCTTGATATGATCAAGCCTTATGGAATAAAATGGAAAGCACATAAAAACTATGACCTTGAGGGTTTTATGGTATGGTTAAAGGATAGGGTGAAGGGGACACAATTTTTTCATAAATTTTCTTTCCCTGAAGACATTATTAGAAGTATTTTTGATTTCAAAACACAAGAGGATGGGCTGAGGAAGTTGATTTTATTTGACAATCTTGAGAGAGAGAAAAGGGTGAAAGATCCTATATTCAAGGCTTTGTCTGATATAAAGGATGTACTATTGAGAGTGGAAGTGATTTTATAAAATTTTGATAGGGTTTTTACAAATTTGAAAGAGTAAAGGGTGGCTAAAGATAAGGGAAAGTTGTGGTCATTGAAGAATAAGATAAGGGGAAGGCCCATAAAATAGAGGAAAGGCCAACATACCAGCCACCAAACAAGGTGCATGTCTTTGAAAGAAGAAAGAGTACTATAAAGAAGAAGCTCACAATTGCTACTCCTACTCATTCAAAGGAGTCAAGGGCACCCTCTCTTCAAAAACAACTACCACCACTATCACCACCACATTCATCAAATCCATAGATCATTGAAATGGTTTTCCCTCCTAAAGGACCATCACCACAAAGGGATCCACTAGTAAAGAAGCAGAGGGTTGAACCAAGTGGCCTTGTAGATTATCCTAATAATGAGTCAAATGAAGATATTTTGGTTACAAAATATGTGATGAAGGAAGCAATGCCTTCTCCCCAAAGAGATACAATGCCACAAAACTTAAGTCTCAGGTTGAGTAAGGGTGACTTAAGTGGGGTGAATAATTTAGATAGTGTTAGAGCTGAAGCTTATGAAGGATTTATGGATGATGATGCATTTGTGAAGACACAAGCATTTCAAGAATATGTTTGGAGGGCCATGAGGGATACATATGTTATGAGCATAGAGATGAAAGCAAGTAAAAGCCCTGAGTTATTGAAAGCAATTATAGAGGTTGAGGTCTGCGATGAGATGAGGATCAAGTATAAAAATATCACTTCTATTGAAGGTAGAGAACTAGTCAAAAAGAGTGGTGTGCTGCTATTGCTAGAGTGGGACCTTGTATCAACCATAGCCTTTGATACAATCAAAAGACATGATGCCCCAATTTTTAACACTGAAGAGAAAGTGGCATTGGCCTTACAAGGATCAACATTTAGTGCCCAATGGGACACATTAGCTATTTGGGCCTTAGCCCCAAACAATAAGAAGCCAAAAGTGGCAGAGTCGACTATTGGAGTTACAGGAGGGAAAATAATTAAAAGAGTATCAAATACATGATTCGGCTATAGAGGAAGCTACATTGAATGTTGATGTATCTCAATTCACCAAATCCATAGTTAAGTCCATAACTGAGGAGAGGGACAAGTTTAGAACAAATTACAATGATATACATTTGGTTGAGTATAATGTGGGACAACAAAGGATAGCTCAGATACAATTGGAGATTGCATCATTGAAGAAGAAATTTCAATCATTGCATGCATCGGGCCCTTCATAGGAAAAAAATCTTCCACTCTTGTCTCCACATGAGAAAATTTCATCTTCTCCTATTCTTTCACCTCCTCATGTCTCAACTAAGGTTGTACCTCCTAGATTTGATGATGTACCCATTGCATAATCAACTCTAGGTGCATCAAATTCACCTCCTATAGAAGAAATCACCAAGGAGGAGTTGATGGATATGATCAAGGATTATGGGGAGAGATGTCAAAAATATGATGAATTAATTCATTTGAGTAACATAAAGATTGTGACAGTGGTGTTGGAACACTTGAATAAGGGGATTGAGAGAAGGTTAAATAACATTCACTCAAATTACTCTTCCATTTTTTTTGCAATAAGAAATTTTGACAGGGAAAAGGAGGTTGCCATCCCATTGATAGATAATTGTATCCCTAGGTTCCAATAATTAAGAGATATGGCTATTGGATCAAAGCATGATGCCAATCAACCACCCAACATTGTCCCAACTTTCAAACTTGTAAATGAAATTAAGGAATTCCAAGGGTTGATTGAACCATTGGAAAAGAAGGTCAAGGAGTTGTTGAAAAGGCTTGATGAGTGGAGTTGCGGTTTACTCCCATAAATTCTGAATAAAAATGGTGAAGTCAAACATCTGTAAGAATGGAAGGACCAAGTAAGTAAAGTGATAGCTATTCAGGAAAGGCTAATTTTTGATGGAATTAAAGTGGAAATTTAAGGAAGAATATGGATAGGCTCACCCACATAGGTATTTTCCTTGAGGAATTTTACAAATAGGATAACCAGGTGGTGATAAAGTGCAGTCCATATAGGATGAAAGCTTATCAATTTATTACATTTAATTGGCCTTTTGAGGAGGAATTTGAGCTTTGGAAGTCCAACTTGTATGTTGAAATCTTGGACATGTAGGTTGTTGGAGTGATAGAATGATCTTATGTCTTCAAAAATAATGGTTGTAGTAGGGAAATACAATACAAGGCCTATAACCAATATAGATTAGGCCTTTGATAAATCAACGTTCAGATATTGTATTTTCTCCAATTCAAAACTGATGACATGGACTATAGACATGGAAATGATTTAGTATATTCTTCTCTCCTTATTTCATGATTTTTCATCCTCAAGTTTTGGAACCACATGGAAATGACATTGTATCTCATGGAAAGAATATTTACACCGGGAGTAAAAAGCATTTTGGAGGGCGGGAGAAATCTTCATCAATGAATGGGAAATGATTTTTGTCTCATATGAGAACCCCCCTCTAATTTTGGCAAATATAACTACCTTTTGAATGTAATTGTGGATGCCAAATGAAAATATGACATGTGTACATTGGCTTGAAGCTTGTTTTTCTCCCTTTTTTTTATAAAAGGGAATTCAAGGTCAATTATATGGGGTTGTTGATTGATCTTAGAGAAAATTTTGTAAAGAGAAGATATAGAGAATAGAATAGAGTTTGCATTAGGTTATATGATTCTTTTATTTCTGTAAGAAAATTTTGATAACATTACTAGCATTGAATATAACGAATGGAATATCTCCAAGGACAATTATCTCCTGGTGTATTCATCTTTTGAGCTATTAATGAAATAATCAATGGTTGCTTTAGAGATCATCATTGTGTTTTGATGATTGTATGGTTTTCTCTTGGTTCAAATTTAAAGAATTTGTTAGATTACCCAGATGAAATCATAGGTTTAAATGGTTCAAGTGTCAAGATATGATAATGGGTTTTGATTTTGAGTAATTGAGACTAATGTTGTAATGAAACATTGTGTAAGCTCCATAATGCTAAGTGTTCATATGTTGTCAAGTTTTATTAACACTTGTATTAGACCTTGTACCCTAAATTAAGGCATTGTTCTAGGATTTGTGTTGTGTTGAATTGTTCTTGACCTTTCACAGCAAATACATTCAAATCATTTCTCTTTAAAATTTTGGTACAAAATGTATGTCAAGTTGAAATGTACCATGCTCTATTGCAATATAAAAAATTAATATGTAAGGATTTTCTAGATCTTTGCATTTATTCTATTTCCAAAGCAACTTCAATTAAAGATCATATGTTATTTACAATGTATATGATTAACTGGCATAGAGGATCTTAAGATACATTGTGGGATCACCCTCTTAGGTTTCGTAGAGCCCAAAGTGTAGAGGGAAATCCTTTGAAATATTTCACTCGTTCGTTGGCCAATCCCTCCAATTAGCTAACTATTGGAAGATGGAAATTCCATAGGCTAAATTGTGAGATCAGCTTGGTTGATTAAAAGCAGCCAACATATTGATGACTCTATTGGGGAAAGCTTACTCAACATCTCTAGTTTGAGATTTGAAGTGTAGAGTTATAATATTTTGCAAAATGTGTTTATCCATGAAAGGTTGCATGTCAAATTTCCCTACCATTTATTCATTTAAGGATTGGTCTTTCAAAGATCCACATAAATTGTGTCTTATTGTGTCAATTTTCTTTGAATTTTCAAAGTTCTCTCTTAAGAGTATTTTTATACATGAAACATTACAAATTTGTTCAATATTCAAAAATATTTTCACAATTCCCATCAAGTTGTGGGTGGTGACTCTGAGTCTCTGTGCTAGTGCACAAGCATTTATCATAAGAACATGAAGAGGAGTAGAAGACAAAGTTGTAGAGAAGAAAATGAGAGGAACCAGAAGCAACATGAAGAAACATCTAGAAAGGAATCTTAAAGAGGAGCTACCTCGCAAACCTAAAGCATCATGGAAGGAAAAAAATGCTCAAACAAGTAAGTCCACTAATCCTCCAATACCTAAGGTTCAAATTATAATGAGGATGTTCAGGATAAGGAAGTACATAATTATGGTATGCCTAGTGATAATGAAAAAATCATTGCTACATATTTTCCTTCAAGTAACCAAAATACCCCTCCACCTAAATTCTCAAAAGAACTTGCACAATGGTGGAATGTTGTGGATAAACAACTAGATCCAAATTGGTCAGCCAGAAAGGCTAATCCTAGAACTACTTCTATTTTAAATGAGAAAAACTTCAATCCTAGAGGGATATCTAGAGATAGAACTCCCAACCCCTCTACACAAAAAGAGCTTGATAACCTTACAAGTTATACACCTGAGAGGTCTGATTCTAAAGTTACTCTTGAAGATCCTCAAGAAGTGATAAATGATATCACACAACTTTAGGCAGAGGAATTAAGACTTGTTGAATTGAACAAGAAACAATGCAATGAAAGAGAGCAGAAGATAAGAGCTTCCATGATCCAAAGAGATCAACTAAGAAGAAGAGTAGAATATCTAAGACAAATTGTGGATGAAGAGTCACCCCTAGAAGATGAAGATGAATTGGTTGTTAGAGAAATATTTGACAATATAAAAGTAAATGCTTCTATTGGAACAACTGCTACTAGCACTTACACTATTTCCATTGTGACAAACAAATTCTTAGACCCTTTTGTTGCTACATCAAAGTCAAAACTTGTAGATAGAGGGAAAAAACCTATAGGTCAACCCAAGAAAGTTAACCCAAAGGAAAATTCAAGCATCTCTATCATAAAAAAACTCTACCAAAAATGTTCACAATAGTTCCATCCACTCTTCTCACCAAAATGTACCTCTTGACCTTGAAATATTGAGATTGCAATTGGTTAATGAAAAATTTCAAAAGAAATCAGAAAAAATGTAGATTCAAGCTACAAATGTGGAGATGGAAAGGAGGATTTCCTTCCTTAAATCTTCAATTCTTGACCCCAAATGCCTCCACATATCATAATACTTCACATTCAATAGCCATGAATACTACCTCTACATCTATCCATTCCATTCCTACATCCCAATGTTATAATAATCAATATGGTGGGAATATCCCTCGAAGGGGTGGTGGTGGAGGGAAGGGTGGAGGTGGTGGTGGAAATAGAAATAATCAATTTGGAAATCAGGATGTTGGTGGAAGTGGAGGTGGAGGAAATAATGGAAATAATGTAGGTGGAGATGGAGTAGATAATACACAATCTAGTGCCCAAGGTGGTGGTGAGCCTCATAATAATTAGAATGACTAGTTCACTAGAAGGCCTATGCTGTTGAAAAGATATAGGAAATTATGTTTTGATGGGATTTTTGGTTATCTAAACCCTATTCCTGATGATATAAGAATTGTGTTGGTTAGATTTTCTAGTAACAATTCCATCAATGGAGAGGATCATTTGAAATATTTTGATAACATGACAGATGACTTTGAGGTTAATGTTGAGGATGTGATGATGAAATTATTTATGCAATCACTCACTAGGGATGCTAGAGAATGGTGTGCAAGTTTTCCTACAGGAAGCATTGGGTCATAGGAGGAATTCAAAAGTTTTTTTAGAGAGAGGTATGGTGATAAGGCTGACCCAAGATTCATGTTAAATGAATTTTACAACACCTATAAGGTCTCTAATGAGATGGTTTCTAATTTTAATGCTAGATTTCATAAGGCGATGAATAGGTTGCCAAATAATCTAAGACCAAATGATGATACATTCCTGGTTACTTATTGTAATGCATTTGATACCAAAATGAGCTATCACTTGAGAGATATGAACCCTCAAAATTTGAGGGATAACTTTAAGACTGTATTAAATATTGAAAGCAATAGGACAACATCAAGAAAGGTAGGGAGAAGGGATGATGCAAAGTTCCTGAAAAATCCTAAACATGATAAAGGATCTGCAGACAAAATACTTTTCATTGAAGATAAGTTGGACAAGGTTCTAAGTTCTATGAATCTTGTTAGCAATAGTTTAGATAAACATGAAAAGTGGCTTGGAAATGATAAGCCGTTTTTTCAAAAGAATGAAAATCCCCCAAGACACCAAAGATTATCCTTATAAAACAAATTGGAAAAATGGAAAGCCAATCCACAATAATTAGAAAAATACACAATATTAGGTTACACCTAATCCTTTACAAAATTATTCTACAAATTTTGTTGATGAAACTCCTTGGTGAATGGTTTACTAGTTGGCCTACTCTTCTCACCAATGTGTAGTTACAAAATTGGTGGAAGTTGAACAAGATGCGCTTGAAGGCTATGATCCTTCTCATGATGATGATGTAGAAGTTAATGTGACTATGAGTAGGTATGATTTTGCTAATAATGATTGTCCATCCGATGATAAATCTTATGAACTCAATGTGGACAACCAAGAACAAAGAGCCAGTACATATTAATAGCAAGTTCTTTTTAATGAAGGAAATGACAGTGATCATGATGTGTGTACATTGGAGATAGCTGAGGATGATGTATCTTTGAGAATACCCTTAGATGAGAAGATTGAAAAGAGAACTATGGCTTTGGCCACTCATGTAAGAAGAACTCACCACTTAAGAAATATAATTGTAGGTGGAGATCAAGGTAATGCTGGTAGTGTCTTCATCACGAAGTAGAATACAAATGGAAAGGGATCAAAAGGTGAGAACAAAGTGGATGAAGTAAAGGAAAAAGATGATAAAGTGGGAAAAATATTGGCCAAAAAAAGTAAAAAACCAAAGGTTGATGGAGAAATCATCTCTCTTGTTGTGAAGGAAAAGACACAAAGGAAAAATTTTAAATCGGAGAAGAAGGAAGCTAAACCTAAATCTGAGGTAAAAGGTGAACAATAGAAGGAGAACAATATTGAACTAGGTATGATACCACTTGATTTACCTAAGTACACTCTTGTTGACATGTTTCAGTTGCTTTCACAATTCAAGGTTTGAATCCCTTTGCTTGAAATGATGAGGATTGAGTAGCATAAGCAAAAGGTAGTAGCCCTTATCAATGGTGCTACTACATCATGTGATGAGATAGTGGTGTCTAATCCACCCAAAGTGAGTGAAATAATTGAAAGACAAGGAGGTTGAGGGAGTGATTACCAAAATCCCTAAAATTTACTTGGGAACCACAATTACTACAAATCCTAGTAATGTAGACCCATTTTTATAACATTGATTGTTGATGGAAATATTCTAAGGAATTGTATGATAGATTTTGGGTCCTCTTCCAACATAATTCCAATTGAAATCATGAAGGAGATGGGATTGAAGATAGATAGTGCTTATGGAAATTACTATGATATGGATTCTAGAGAAGTCCCTATAATTGGGGTGGTCAAAGAACTTCCATACAAGTTGGTTGCATTTCCTGACAAGGAATTCAAAATGAGTGCCACAGTGGTGGATATCCCACCAAATTATGGAATGTTGTTGTCAAGAAGGTGGAATGCCTCCATGGGAGGCATCATGCATTGTCACATGTCTTATTCCACATTTCTGATTGATGGTAAAGAAATCAAATTGGTTAGGGAATCTAACGTCCCTCACAAGATCAAATTTTCACCAGAAGAAAATAGAATTCACTTTGTGGACACTCACATCAATGATTTTGGGGTTGAATAATTACCAAAGGAAGGTGATAAGCAACCTACAGCTCTTGAAAGAGAGATGATAAAGTTGTCAGATAATGATGATCTTTGGACCATGCATTTTGATGGTGCATGTTCCAAAGAAGGATCCGATGCATGGATAATATTGGTTTCCCCTAGTGGCAAGTCATTTAATTTTTCTTTCACTTTATCATTTTTTCCATAAACAATGTGGTTGAATATGAAGCCTTGCTACTAGGGTTAAGATTGGCAGAAAAATATGGGATAAAAAAGCTCAAGGTGATTGGTGATTCTAAGTTGGTCATGTCCCAGGTAAGATCCAAATTTGCATCAAAAAATAAGATATTGAAGTAGTATAGGAATGTTGTTTGGGATTCCATAAAATAGTTTGATTATTTTGGAATTGATTGGAAGGAGAGGCCAAAATCAAGTGGAAGATTTTCTTGCAAATATTGTACTCAGGCTTGATGATATAACTTTTGTTGGCATTTCTAAAGTAGAGGTACATGAAAGACCTTCAATCCATGACAACATATAAAACTGGCAAGTTTTTTATGATGATGACTTGATATCCTAAGGTTTTTAAAATTTGTAGACTAGTATGAAGGTTAGGAGATTGATTTTGGAGATTTTTATGAGACAGTGAATGGGAAGGATACTATTTGTGGGAATGAAGTCATTTAATTGAAGACAAAAAAGATCCCTAAAGGTCTTGTGGATTTAGAAAGGGTCTTTGATGGACCTAACAATAGCAATAACAAAAAATATTCAATGCATCCAAAAGAGCTAGAAGAGGTAAAGTAAGGGAAAGAGAGTTCCCCAAAGAAAGTTTATGTGGGAAAGAAAATGAAGCCCAAGATTAAAGAATAGGCATGTTTTTTCTTGGTCTTAAAGTATAGGCATTTTTTTTCCTAGTCTTATGATGAATTAAAGGCATATAAGGAGTTATTTCACCATGAAATTCCTCTAAAAGCAAATGCAAATCCTTTCAAACAAAATAAAAGGCTTATTAATCCCATCTTAGCACCAAATATGTAAGAAGATTTTGTGAAGCCAAGGTATGTTGCATTATCAAACCTATTAGGAACTCATCTTGGGTGTCAAACCTAGTGCTAGTCAGAAAAAATAATGGTGACATTAGACTATTTGTTGATTTCAGAAACCTCAATGTGTCATGATTAAAGGATAACTATCCATTTCCGAATATGGAAGCTATGTTACAAAAGGTGACTGGTTATGAACTCTTGTCAATGATGGATGGTTTTTTTAGTTACAATTAGGTCAAAGTGAAGGATTCTAAGTTGTATAAGAATGCATTCACAACTCTATGGGGCACCTATGTTTATGTGAGAATTCATTTGGCTTAACCAATGTAGGTGCAAATTTTTAGAGGGCTATGGATGTAGCATTCTCTAACTTTATAGACCTATTCCTTGCAATCTACCAAGATGATTTGACTACATACTCCAAAAATGAAGAAGATCAATGTATGCATTTGGAAAAAAATTTCATCAGGACCCTTGAGTATGGAATCTCACTTAATCCCAAGAAGTGTGCCTTTGAAGTCATTGAAGGAAAGTTGTTAGGATACATTATGTGAAAGGAAGGAGTGAGAATTGACCCTTAGAGGGTAGCTGCCATAGATAAAATACCACAACCAAAGAATGTGAAGGGTATTCAATCATTCTTTGGGAAAATTAACTTTCTAAGAAGGTTTGTCATGAACTTTTCAAAAATCACTTGACCTATATCAAATATGTTGAAGAAGGGTGAGAAAATGGAGTGGAGTGAAGATCCAAGCAAGGATTTTCAAAATATTAAGCAAGAAATCAAGGAGGCCCCAGTCCTAAGGACCCCTGATTTTTCAAAGCCACTACAAATCTTCTCATTTTCATCTTTCCACACCATTGCTCTAGTTTTATTGTAGAAGAATCAAGGAGGTTTTGAGCAACCAATTGGAGTTTTAGTAATTCGCTTCAAGCTACAAAAATGAAATATGACTTAATTGAAAAGAAATCCTATGCATTGATCAAAGCTATCAATAATTTCATGACCTATCTTGTAGGAGTTATTGTTATTGCATATGTTCCTAGTGTTGTTGTTAAGGACATCTTCACCCAACAAGAAGTCACTGGTAGGAGTTGTAAATGGATAAATAGGATACATGAATTCAACATAGATATTCAAAACACCAAGTTGGTAAGGGGCCAAGGCTTAGCCAAGCTAATTTCTAAAAAAATCTGGATGCTAATCAAATAAATTAGGAAGATTGTTTTGATATGTCACCTATTTGTGATATGCAAGAGTGTGAGTGGTATAAGAACATTGTCCATTATCTTCAAATGATGAAATTTCTAGAGGGGATGACAGACAATAAGAAAATTACTCTCAAGCTATAGGAAATCAAATATGTAATCGTCAATGGTAATTATGGTGGACTCTAGATAGTGTCATGTTAAAATGTGTTGATAATGCAAAAGCCATGGAGCTTTTGACCAAAATGCATAGTGGAGTATGTGGAGGACACTACATGGCCAAAAATACCACTCACAAAGTATTAAGAGTAAGGTTTTGGTGGCCCACATTATTCAAGTATTCTCACAAGCTTGTAATATCATGCAATTCTTGTCAAAGGTTCTCTGCGAAGCTAAAAAATTTAGGTATTTTCCACTTAGACCAGTTACGGTTCAAGAATCCTTTCAGTAGTGGGGTATTGATTTTATAGGAGAAATTTTACATAATTCAAGTGGAGGAAAATTGATGTTAAATTGGACTTAATGAGGCCTTGATTTAGTGTTGTGAGGTGTTTTACACATCCACATTAGGTCTTGGACCCTTGCAAATTGAATAAAATGCATTTATTGATGTCTTGTAAAGGTGTTGTAAGGTGTTGTAACACATCTTCACACTTTTCTAAGACCATAATATCATAATTCACCTAAATAACCTTACCAAGACATATTTCAAAGTTTTGTAAAGTATTGTAACAAACTTTCACACTTTACTAGGCTTGTCATCAATATTTACACCTTTATTATGCTTTAAATGGCCCCTTTATACACTTACAATCCTTATTTAAGTGTCTTGTGGAAGAACCCAATAAACATTATTTAAATTATCACAATTCTCAAAATCCACTTAAAAATTCCCAACTGGACTAAGTTGCCATTAGTGGCAACTTAGTCCCATTTGGCTCAAAAATCAAAATAAATTTAAATTTCTTTCGAGTTTTTATTCCTTAAGACCTAAGGTCAGCCTGCGATGAGGTATTTTAAGGAATTAGGGAATTATTGTGTATATATATAGGGTTTACCCTCTCATTTGACCTAATTCATTCAAGCCTCTTTCTTTCATCTTTCTTGTCAAGCAAGCTAGGGCATTAAGATAGCTCTCTAAGGAATTCAAAGGTTGATTCAACATCTATTGTTGTAGAAAATCAAGATCAATCATTATGGAAAGGTACTAACTCCATTGTTTCATGCTTCACTACATTATTTCTCCATTTTGGTTTAAATACCTAAAAGGGGTTTGACCAAGGTAAACCCCCATGCCCTAACATCCAACATTTCTTTCTCTTTGTGTGATTTGCAGGTCTTATTTGTAGATTTATCAAAAGAATAGGATTGGAAATGTTGTCAAAAAAATTTCAAAGCCCTTCAAGGTTGTCAAAACCATAAAAGAGGCTTGGAGAACATCTATAGGTCGCGTTCTGCAATTTTAGATCTGAAAAATTACCAGGAGCAGAAGTGCAAGTTGAGGTCTATAGATTCCCCTTTTGAATCTTCAAAAAAGTCAAACTAGACACTTCCTCTAGTTATAGAGACTTAGTCCCACTATGCAAGTTTTTTTAGAGATCTTTGCATATTCAGACACCCATTTAGCTGAAATAGGCCCCGATGCAGTTTTCTAGAATTTTCCCAAAACTGGACTAAGTCACCCAGTTTGGCACAAGTGTCCCACCAGGCTTAAAAATCAATATTTCCAAAATTTCAAAGTTGATTCAAGTTTGCAACACATTCTCAAGTGCACACCTTTTGTTTCACGGTCTTCTATTTAGTTTTGTTTTCATTTCTAGGTCATTTAGTATGTGTTTGCATATCACAATGTGTTTTCCAACACTTCACATTTCTTAGATTTAGCATCAATAAGTCATCTTTCTTTCAACTTATTGCACTTAAACTTCATATTTAAACACATTTCATCCCTTTAACATTAATTTTGAGTGTAGACATTAGCTTTTTGGCCGCAATTCCTCTCCTTTTAGGTGAAAACCCAATAAATGTGAGAGAGCATTAAGGTACCAAAATAATTGTCCACATTTTGGTGAACCCAAATTTTGAACAATTTTTCTTCTAATTTCATTTGCATCAACATTGCATTAGGTTTTGCATTATTTTGCATTCTAGGATTTTACAAGTTTGCATTAGTGAAAGTGCATATAGTTTGGATTTTTGCATTTTAAATCATTGAAAAACATTTGAAAACTACATTTTACTTTAGTATTCAGGTCATACAAACTAAAAAGCATCAAAACCAATTAAAAATATTTGAAAATTTTGAAAAAACCCCAACTGGGACTAATTCGCTATTTTGGGCGACTTAGTCCCTGTCTAGATTTTGCACTGTCTATTACAGTGTCAAAAACCTCATTTATGTGCTTGATAAGCCTCCTAGTGTCATATACGATAAGTTTGGAAAGTTTTAGGAACTTTTGTTTTATGCATCTAGGTCAAAAACATCATTTAAGGGTAGTCATTTTTGAAATCATTTTAATTACAAGCATTTTTACATCTTAAATCATTGAAAATTTCTGAAATTTTGCATTGGCATCTTAGGTTTGCATCATACAGCACAAAAAATATCAAAATCTATCAAAAAATTCTCAAAAATCTAAAAAAAATCCCTACTGGGACTAATTCACCACCTTGAGTGACTTAGTCCCTATTCACCCCTAAAACTACCTTTTACAGAGTTGAAAACCCTATTTTTAAGCTTTTGTTTGCTGCCATCAACTACCTGTATCAGTTGGATGAGTTTCTGTAACATGCATTTCATTAGATTTAGCCTAAATTAGCTCATTTCACGCATTGTTTCATTTCAAATTTGCATTTCCAACATTTCATCTTTCAGGTTGATGCATAATGTAATTAAAAAATTACCTTATTTCACATCTGAAATTTTCATTTAAACATTTAATTTTAAGTAATTGCATTGCAATTTTCCATAATAGCATGTTTTATTTCAAGAGATGTGGTTTTGATTTGGTAAAAAATGGATTGCATAAATACAACATCCCCTCTTCTAAGTTCAATTTTGATTATAATGATGAGGTCATTAAGAAACATGTTCAAACCATTGACATAATTCTTAATATTACATTTCCCATTGGTGAGGATGGTAGTATAGACAATCATAACAATCATACTTGTTCTTCTCTTGATACCTCTCCTATTAAGGACGCAGGTATCTTGGTGAAGTAAGATACAAGCATTGAGAGTCTTGATTGTCCATCTCCTCATTCCCCTTTGGAAGATGTTAGACAACAAGAACATGAAATCATAGAAATGTTTCTCAATACTACATTACCATGTCTCTCTCCTAATATCCCTTCTCAATGCCTTAAGGATAGGTTGGTGTTAGAAGATATACCTATTAAGAGTCATGAGAATCTTTACCCTCCATTCCCTATTGCTCCAACAGTTTGCTACAATCTATTTCAAAATCATAGTGGTCCTTCTCTTGAAGCCTCCCCCACTTGTGATGATGTTACAAACTTGGATGACCATATTGCAAGCTCTCCTATTAGGGTAGATAACATGGAACAAAATAATGAGACCTTTGAGACAATGGACAATCAAATAGAGTCTTCCCCTAACCTACCCACTATCAATAATCAAACATATTGAACCATTACTAACTCCCTTATTTGTGATGAAGTTATTTTGGAAGAACCAAGCCTTACTTGTCAAGAATGTGTGGTTTGTAGTTCTCCTAAAAACTCTCCTCCTAGGGAGAATATCACGATACAAGACAAGGATAACATTGACAATAATAATATTATGCCCTTATAAGAAGATGAAGAGCCCATGTTAGACTCTCATTCACCAAGGGATGTTAATATCATTCAACCTCAACTCATCCTTTATCCCCCTTCACACAAACAACAAACTCAAAAACAACTTGAACTCATCCTTTATCTGCCATCACACCAACCTTCAACTCAACGCAAACCAAAATTCACCCTTTACCCACCTTAGAATAATGTGTCATAGCAACCAAGTCATACTATCATTACTCATACATATCACACTAGAAACAATCCATCCCCACAAAAATCAACCCTGACTTCCCTACCTTTTCCTAATTTTCCTCCCTCTCCTCGATTAAGGGATTATGATCTTGTTGAGCAACTTAAGAGCACTCCCACCAAGATATCCCTTTGGGACCTTCTTCAAAATTCACCTACCTATCACACTATGCTTCAAATGGCCTTACAACAAGCTCCTATCCTTTCAAATTCCCAACCAAATGACATAGCATCTATAATTCAAGGATTAAAAACTGACATTATTTTCCACCAAAGTGAACTCCCCCCTTTGGAAGTGCAAAAAAAAAATGATGCTTTCATGTTCATATCTCAATACAAAACAAAAGGGATAAAGTGAACACTTGTTGACACTGGCTCAGGGGTTAATGTGTGTAGTGTGAACCTTCTAGATAGGCTTGACATTGATCAATCGAACATTCAACCTGATTCTTTATCTATTAAGGGATTTGACAATGTCAAAATGAAACTACTTGGGGTGATCATCATACCTATTACAGCTGGAGTGGCAACATTTAATACACCAATCCATGTTATCCCTCATGAACTTTCATGTAATCTTATCTCAGGTAGACCGTGAATTCATGCAATGAATGGGGTGCCTTCCACTCTTCATTGAAAAATGAAGTACATTTACAACAACAAAGTATACACCCTTGACATCGATCTTGAGCCTTATAGTGTCTTACAACTTGAGAAAAACAAAGAAAATCCCTTAAACACATCAACAACAACTACACATTTGGAACCCGTACAACAACAAAACAAAGAACAACACACAATGCTATTAAATGATGGTTGGGGTTCCTTAGACTTCACACCAACACTCATGGATGAGTACAAGATCATAAAAAAAATTCAACTAAGGGAAACAAAAATGCGGTCATGGCAACACAAAACTCAGACAACCCTTCAAAAGCATCCACCTCAACCACTTTAGACAAAGAAACAAATTACATGAAAAAAATTGATGAATATAATAATAAACAACCACCTACTCCAAAAGCAATGGAAAAGCTTTATGGATGAGGATATGAGCTTATGAAACAAATTGGATATAGTGGAAAAGGATGTGGTGCAAACGAACAAGGTATCTGCATCCCTATAGATCCTATCACACAACAAACAACTTATGGTCTTGGTTATTGTCCTTTAATAGTAATCACCAAATCTTCATCCAACGTCAATACTCTCACACAACATTCTTCTAATTCAACCTTAACTGTGAAGCATCCTGTATTCCTCGATGTTAGTGCTCTTGACAATCATCCTTCACAAAACATGAAACAAACAACGCCCTCTTTGCTTAATGTAAATTTCATCTTGTAAAACACTAATGAATTGAATTAATTAGATTTTACACCTTCCTATAAGGGAGAGAACAAAATATTGCAGTCTATAGAGTCTTATGTAGATATGACATTTTGTACATCTAAGCAAGAGACATCTTTGTTGCTACCTACATGAACATCTTCTATCATTGATCAAGAGGGTATCTTGTTGAGACTCCTCTAAGATCACTTGATATCTCTCCCTCCATGAAATCAAAAGAAATTTTATTACAAGAATTCATTTTGTGCAGTCATGGTCATTCTAAAGTCCATTCTTCCTTCCTAATGAGGGGGCACCTAATTCCTCTAATTGATACTGATTTTTACTCTAATAAGCATCTCATTAATCATTTTCGCTCACCTTTGTCCTACACTAATTGGGGGAAAGGGGTTATGTAGCTTTTTCCTCATATGTCACTTATCGTTGCCTCCTTTGGCTAGTCGTTAACTTTTCATGTACATATAAGAGCAAGCTTGGGATGTGGATGACATGCCTTAAATTGGCTCGCACGTGACATACTACCTTTTTCATGACGTAGCTTCTAGGAAACATATGACTTAGCATAGAGATTTCTGAGTAAGCTCTCATATTCTCCTTCTTCTACTTTAAAGCAATTGCTCACATGAATGGTGTTAGCAACCGCTTTAAAGTGGGGGCATACATCAACACTCACATTTCATTGTGTGATTTTCTTTTTCTTGCGATTTCCTCTCTTGGAAGCATTAGATTCAATGTTGCCTAGGATGAGACATTGCACTTGTCCTCTCTTGGAAACAAGATGAGACCATTTGCAATTATCCTCTCTTGGAGACATTAGGCATGATGTTCCCTAAGATGAGACCTTGCACAAACTAAGCAAAATCCCTTTGAACATTCCTAACACTATCTTACATTGACTTAATGTCTATGAGTGTCAAACATACAAGAGATTTTTCTTACCTCATAGAGGATCAAGTAATTTTCATTTGTGGCACTTTATTAAAGTTATTAGGAGGTATAACTTTAGTATGGTTGGAGTGGGAAGCCCTTTCACGAGGCATGAATTTTCCCCCATACCCACCTTTTAGGATTTCTCACCTTGCAAACAACGGAAGTTTTGTGGCCCAAAGTGAGGTATACTAGAATTTCTCACGTTGGACAACCAAAAGTTCCACTACCCAGTGAGTATACATTTCTTCTTCAAAACAAACAACTTAGATCTACTCTACAACATGTTGGAAAAATGGTCAAAGCTTGATCCACCCCATTTTTGATTTCTTCTAGTTTTTTCCATTACATGATCACATATCTTGTCTTGCTGCAAAATCATTCACCCTTTTGCATGTCCTTTTTCACTCATGTTGGTTTGACATAGGATCTTGGATCCTGGGGGCTCGATTGCTTCCTTCATCTTTGTTATCTTGGACCATTCACATTGGCACAATTGGACCCCTCTTGAATATCTACTTTAGTGTGAGTTTGAAGCATGTTCATTATCTCACTAAAAGTGGAGATAATAATGTCCCCCAAAAGGAGTGTATACTTTTCTTGGAAATGGGAACAATTGATGATAAATTAGACTTAATAAGGCCTTGATTTAGTGTTGTGAGGTGTTTCACACATCCACATTAGGTCTTGGGCCCTTGCAAATTGAATAAAATGCATTTAATGATGTCTTGTAAAGGTGTTTGTAAGGTGTTGTAACATATCTTCACACTTTTCTAAGACCACAATATCATAATTCACCTAAATAACTTGTATAAAACCTATTTCAAAGTGTTGTAAAGTCTTGTAACAAACTTTCACACTTTCCTAGGCTTGTCATCAATATTTACACATTTCTTATGCTTTAAATGGTCCCTTTATACACTTACAAGCCTTATTTAAGTGTCTTGTTGAAGAAGGACCTGATAAAAATTATTTAAATTATCATAATTCCCAACATCCACTTAAAAATTCCCAAGTGGACTAAGTCACCATTGGTGGCGACTTAGTCCCATTTGGCTCAAAAATAAAAATAAATTTAAATTTCTTTTGGGTTTTTATTCCTTAATACCTTTGGTCGGCCTATGATGAGGTATTTTTAGGAATTAGGGCATAATTGTGTATAAATATAGGGTTTTCCCTCTCATTTGACCTAATTCATTCACTCCTCTTTCTTTCATCATTCTTCTCAAGCAAGCTAGGACATCAAGATTGCTCTCTAAGGTATTCAAAGGCTGAATCAACATCCATTGTTGCAAAAAAATCAAGATTAATCATCATGGAAAGGTACTAACTCCATTGTTTCATGCTTCACTACATTCTTTCTCCATTTTTGTTTAATTACCTAAAAGGGGTTTGACCAAGGCAAACCCCCATGCCTTAACATCCAACATTTATTTCTCTCTTTGTGTGATTTACAGGTCTTATTTGCATATTTATCAAAAGAATAGGATTGGAAATATTGTCACAACAAATTTTCAAAGCCCTTCAAGGTTGTAAAAACCCTAAAAGAGGCTTGGAGAACACCTATAGGCCGAGTTCTGCAGTTCCAAATCTAGAAAATTACAAAAAGCAGAGTGTAAGTCCAAGGTCTATAAGATTCCCCTTTTGAATATTCAAAAAAATCAAAGTGGAAACTTCCCTAGTTGTGGTGGTGTGGTCCCACTATGCAATTTTTTTAGAGATCTTTAAAATTCAAACTTACCCATTTGGTGAAATGAAGCCCGTCAGGTTTTCCAGAATTTTCCCAAAACTGGACTAAGTCACCCAGTTTGGCACAAGTGTCACACCAGGCTTAAAAATCAGTATTTCCAGAATTTCGGAGTTGCTTCAAGTCTGAAACACACTTCCAAGTGCACACCTTTTGTTTCACAATCTTCTATTTAGTTTGGTTTTCATTTCTAGGTCATTTAGTATATGTTTGCATATCATAATGTGTTTTCTAGGACTTCACATTTCTTATATTTAGCATCAATAAGTCATCTTTCTTTCAACTTATTGCACTTAAAATTCATAGTTAAGCACATTACATCCATTTTACATTAATTTTGAGTGTATACATTAGCATTTTGGCCCCAATTCCTCTCCTTTTAGGTGAAAACCCTAGAAATGTGAGAGAGTGTTAGGGTACCAAAATTATTGTCCACAAGTGGTCATTGATCTCTTGATGGATAATATACTAACAAGATTTGGAGTACTTGATAAATTTTTTTCTAAAAATGCAATGTGCTTCAGGTCTAAAGAATTTATAAATTTTTGCAACAAACATGGGATTCATGAATCCCACTCTTTACCATATCACCCATAGGGAAATGGTCAAGCAAAATTAGGAAACAAAAGATTGATGAACATCATCAAAAGAATCATTGAGAAAAAAAAGGGATTGGGATTCCAAGATGAAATTGGCTTTGTGGGAGAGAGATAGGAAATAGTTAAAAGAGAATGCAACAAGATATGCTCCATTTGATTTGGTGTATGGAATTGCAACAAGGTTACCACAAAATAATCTTAGGAAAATGTATAAATTTATCCAAGAATACAATGAGGATATATGTGATGACATGCAACATAGGATTGATACATTGATAGAGGTGGATGAGATGAGAATAGATGCATAAAGAAAAATGCAAAGTTGCAATTGGAGGTCAAGAAAGCACGTATGACAAAACAACATCTCCAAGAAAGTTTGAAGTACAGGCTTATATTTAATGTGGAATTCTAGATTTGAGAATAAGGGGAAAACATGGAAAATTTCAATGCATTATGGTTAGGCCCTTATCTGATATCAAATACCCATGGTGAAGATTCCTACTTTATACAAAATTTGATTAGTGAACTTCTTGAACTTCTAGTACATGGACATTTCTTGAAGCCATACTTTTCTTAAGGTATGTTCTATTCCATGTAAATTGTATTTTATGTAAATATCATGTTTATAGGTTTGTCTTGGTTTGGGTTTAGTTTGGTCTGACTACCTTGTTCAAGTAGTTTCTTGGTTTTGGTGTTCTCTGTATTAGTTTTCTCAAGCTTGAGATTTTGAGATCTCACTCTATTCTGGAAGAAAAGATGTCCCAAACTAAAGCTACTGGTGGAACCCCTAAAATTCTTGTGTTCCAATGAGTTTTAGATCCATATTTGGTTGTTTCTTCGGGTTCGGGGTGTGTTTTGTAGATTAGGGATTTGGTTTTACATATGTTTCAGGGTTTTGTCTATGTCCTAAACCACTTAAAAAATCCTAAGTGTTGACAATCCTTTGCATACATTCTAATTGCTTGGTGATCATTGCTCGCCCATTCTTGATTTCCCAAGTTATTATTTAAGCCATCAAATTCATTTATATACTGGACCCTATTTACTAGCTTACTAGTTGCTACTTGCTTGAATCATTTAAATCATGTCAAATGTAGTGGGTTTGAAAATCATTTAAATATTTGCTACATATCCTAATGTCTAAATTCATAAAGTTCCTAAGTCTTTTTATCTATTACCTATCCAACGACCTTTCTTAAGTCATTACAAATTTTCACGTGTTGATGAAAACCTTTAAGTAATGGTTGTTGGGTCCTACCAAATACATCCCATTGGTTGCCCTCTAGCCCACAACAATAAAATAATCTCTTAAAATTCTCAATAGGACAGCTGGCCGGTGACACCTTTCCATCGTCACATCAGGCCCTGCCATCTCACAAAGGCATCGGTGATAAAAGTTAAAGTGATCAATGGATTAGATGCATTGAAGGGATGAAATCCTAGCTGTTCCCTACCAGCTCGTGATTGACCCACTGGTTAGTCTCATCTCCTAATGGGGGAGCAAGTGAGAACCACATGTAATCATCACCATTGTATAAGAGACTTTATAAAGTATGAAGTATTTGGTGAAATATTTCACAATGACCATGGTAGTGTTAAAGAGTGTGCCACTAAAGGGGTAAATGTGCACATGCATAAAAGCTCAATGAGATGTTTTAATCTTGACCATTCATCATAGAGGGGGATAATCAACATGATCATCAATCTATAGATTAAAGGAAATGTATATTGAAGGTTATTAGGTTAATATGGGTTGTTTCCCACTAGCTTGCGACCATAGATCAAAGCCTTGAAGATTGCAGCGGGCTAGTAGGCGATGAACATGTGGACTCTCTCATAGCTTGTAGAGTGCAATGGGGCCTTCATGCCAACAAAGAAGGTGTACACATGGTAGGAGTATGGTCAAGTGGATTTTGAGTAAGAAAAAGGTAAAATTTTCAAATTTCTTTGACCTCATCTAGGTTGCATATCAATCAAGATCATGAAAATATATGTGAAGGAGATTCAAAGTTTCAAAAACGAACATCATGGAGTCATTTTGGTTCACGTGAGTGAGCAGTAATGGAGGATTTGATGTATTCCTACCAAATTGAGGGTTTTATTCATCATAAAAGTTGTTTTTAAAATTTATTCTTGATTGCAAAAGCATTTCTAAGGCATTCAAGAACTGTTGTAGTGTATTTCAAGCTTTTGACATCCTTAAACTAGGGTTTCATGCTTTGTCAAACTAGTAAGTGCAATTCACACCCCTTGAGCTAAAAATTATCCTAGTTTTCATTCAATTGTAGTTGCTATCATCTAAATTCCAATTAGCGATTCCTTTAAGGTTTGACATTCATTTGAATTGTTGCAAATTTAAGAATTTAGTTAGTTTTTGAGTCAATCTCTCACCCTAAATGTAAAATCCCTAGGTCGCATCATTTATTAGCATAATGGAACTTAGAGTCAAACTCCCTAGTTCTAAACATAAAAAGAGACTTCTAGTCTAGGACCTACTTGACCAATTACCACCCTCAACAAATGAGAAACGTATAGGGAAAACCATGTTTCAAGGACCTAGGGTTAAAGATGGCATTTGCAAAAAAAATATGCCATTAAGGATGCTAAATTTCCATATACTAGATGGTCACTTTTCCAAAGGTGGTTTGTAATAGAAATTCTCACATTACAATCTGCAACCCATGGAGGCTAGATATGGGAAAATTGATTGTCCCTAATATTTATCTAGCCATAGACCTCCTCAAAGCTATTGTAGCTAACTACGACCGTATTGTTAGGGTAGATAGAATTCACTCTAGGAAGGAGATGCTTTGGGCTACCAAGAAAGAGTTTGCAAATGTTTTTAGATTAAAGACACAAAGTAAAGAAATGGAGGAGTTTGATGAAAATAAACTTAGGGAAAAATATTAAAAGGTGATACCTACATTAAAAGTCTTAGTGTTGGCACACTTTTTGGCATTAGGAAAGAGAGGAAATAGAATCGTGCTTGGTCCATATAATAGGGAACCATTTCCAATTAAGTATTTTTCTCTCTATTTTTAGAAAAAATTATATTCCCTATGTCGAATCCTGGGGTATGATCCATCCTTAAGCATGCCAATTGAGCCATTGTACATGGTTGCTAGCATTCAACATCCTAACATCAACACTTTAGATGATTTTTCTACTTATTTATCAGAGAAGGTGTACAAAGGCCTAGTTGCATTGAAGAATGGAGAAATAGGAGTAAGGTTCTAGTGGTACTCTTTTTTATGCACATGTTCTTATACAAGGGTGAAAATTTCTTTGGTAAATATATGGAGTTGAGAAGAAGGGTGGATGGTATGGAGATGCCTATTCAAACATGGACCCCATTCAAGATATACATGAGTAGAATTCTAGTTTTTTAGTCTTAAAAGAAAAAATTGCCTCCAAATTGAAAAAAAGTGCTCTAATTATGGATATGCAGAGGATTCCAACTCAGTTGAATGATTTCCTAAGGCCAATGGAGAGGAGGTCTGATTTAAAAATTAATCACAATTGGGGGGATATAATTCTCTATGAATATTGCACAATTATTAGACTATATGGAACAAGAAACAAACCTCATACACTCCTTAGGGATGTACCATTGAGGTTTGGCTTACTTGAATTCATGTGGCAGCTGGGTGATGTAGAGGATAATAACTTATTGAATATGAAGAAAGGAACATTCTTTCTAGCTTATATGGTATTTTCAGATTTTTTTATGATAACAGATGGATGGAAGAATCTTGTTGACACATTGAATCCTTATGGAATGAAATATTGAGCACACAAAAACTATGACCTTGAGGGTTTTATGGTATGGTTAAAGGATAGGGTGAAGGGGGGATAGTTTGTTCATAAATTTTCTTTCCCTGAAATCATTATCAGAAATATTTTTGATTTCCAAACACAAGAGGATAGGATGAGGAAGTGGATTGTCTTTGACAATCTTGAAAGAGAAAAAAGGGTGAAAGATCCTCTATTCAAGGATTTCTTTTATATAAAGGAGGTAATATTGAAAGTGGAAGCTATTTTGTAGAATTTTGATAAGGTTGTTAAAAAATTTAAAGAGGTAAGGGTGGTTCAAGATAAGGGAAAGGTTGTGGTCATTGAATAACAAGATAAGAGGAAGGCCCCTATGAAAGAGGAGAGGCCAACATACCAGCCACCAAATAAGGTACGTATCTCTACAAGAAGAAAGAGTACTATTTTTTCATGAGTAGAGCCATGTTTTTTCATGTGTTCCTAGCATAACACAACTTTCTAGCCTTGTGAAGCTCAAATTTACAACCTTTTTCATGGCCACCAAGCATAACACACCTTATTTTCCAATGGAGCCATGCTTGTTCATAACTACCTAGCATAACACAACTTGCTATCCTTATGAAGCTTGAAGTTCATATTGTGTGGCACTTTATCAAATTTATCAAGAGGTATAACTTTGGTATGGTTAGCTAGCCACTTTATGGGGTCTCACCTAGTGTATATTGGATTGCACTAGCCCTTGTGAGCACATTCTTATTTGTGTTGTGGACAACATGTTTCACTTGCAAGCATTTTTTGTAAAAATAGTTAAGGCTTGATCCACATCAAGTTGGACAAATAGTGGAGGCTTGATCCACCCCTTTCTTTTATTTTCTTTCTTTTAGTATTTGAAATTGTATGATTGAGTATCTTGTTATTGTTGTTGCATATTTAACAAAGGTATGTGTCTCTTTCTACCTTTGTTGGATTTCCATGAGATCTTAGATCTTTAGGGATTGATCATCCTTCTTGACCTTTTTTGTCTTATCTTTCCAACAATTGTACAATTATACCTCTCTTGATTGTCTACTTTAGTGTGAGTTTGATGCAAGGTTATCCTCTCACTAAAGTGGGGGCTAAATGGAGTGTAGAAAAATGTACTCCTTTACATTTTCACACTTTGTTTGGACCCCTCAATTAAATTAGACTTAATTATTCCTTAATAAGCCCTATTTTACATCTACAAGACTAATACATTACATTTTTTGAAGGGGAAACCTAATAACAATTAATGCCAACACATAATACTTTACCTTGAGTAATGTGTGTTCCAGAAATAAAGACCTGGGACCCATTCACCCATGGGAAAATGGGTTTTCCCTAGGCCTTTGAACCTAAATTTAAAACATGTTTTTGGCAGTATTTATTGTCCCCAAATTCAAATTTTTATTTTGGCCTGTAATGTTTAATTTTTGGGAAATTAAGGATACATACCTATAAATACAAGGTCTTTTTATCAAATCAAGTCTAAGTTTTTCAAGAAGCAATCTAGAAATTCAAGTGAGCAAAATTATATCAAATTTTATGATCAAGGGGATTCAAGAGAATATTTATAAATGATTTATTGTAGAAACCACTTGATCTCAAGCATCATGTCAATGTATCTTGCAATCATGCATGTTTTTGGAGCTAACATTGTAATATAGGTTTCAAAGATTCAAGTCAGGCATTCAAGTCATATTTCAAGCATCAAGATCCACATCCATTGAAGAAATTTCATGCAAGATCAATATCAACATTCTAGTCCTCCAAAGGTTTATTCAAGGGTTTTGTGAGTTGCAACATATCATTGTTCATTCATCATTCCTTTCATATTTCATTATTTCAATTAAAGGTTTAATTACCCAAATGGGGTTTTACCAAGAAAAACCTCCATTCACTAGAAACAAACAATTTTTCCCTCTTTTTTTTGTGTTGTAGATCTTAGGTTGAAGAAGGATTGAAGATCTCTTGAAGAGAAAAATTGGAAAAGTTATCAAAGTTGATAAAGTTGTAAAAGTTGTCATCAATTCATAGAATCTCACCTACAAATATGATTTCTGACTTTTCGACATTGAAATTAGGATTAAAAAAAAGCTACAGATTGACATAATAGGCTCCCAAAATTTTTTTTGAATACTCTAAACAAAGACCCATTCACCTATAGGTGAATGTATCCTAGTTATCTTGATGAAACTACTTTCTTTGGTGATTGGTACATAGTGTTTAACCCTTCTCATATTTACAGAAAGTTTGTTGTTTCTATTTGTATTATGCTTGAAATTGGTATTTTTGAAACATAAAAAAAGAGGTTCACCATCATTAGGGTATCAATGATGAACCTAATTTTTACTAGGTGTGTGTTTCATTCAATTATGTGTGCAATAAGATACAACTAAGGTACAAAAATTAAATCTAATTATTATACTAAGAAAAAGGTAGGTTTTAAGAGGGTCAAATGATGTGTACCTTTTTGGGAAGGTCTTGTTTTAGGGCCCACTAAGGACTCATTCGCCTTTAGTGGTGAATGGGTCCCTGTTAGGGTTTTTGGAAAGTTCTTTCTAGGTTTTTTTTCTCTTAGTCTATAACTCCAGATTCTAGATGTTCACTGCTTTAGGCCTCACTAAGGACTCATTCACATTTAGTGGTGAATGGGTCCCCATTAGGGTTTCAGAAAACTGACTTTTTGGTTTTGTACTTCAATGTTTGCACATCTAAGTCCTCGGTGCTCAACTCCCAAAAGTCTGAAACAAATTTTGTAGAGCTCTTTTTGTAATCTTGCAATGTAGATGGCAACTTTGCAACTTGACAGCTTTGGCAATTTTTCTCTAATCTTGTTCCCCACTTTATCTTCATCCTATGAACTTGCAAACACACATCAAAGAGGAGAATAACTTGTTGATTGTTAGAGAATAGGGGTTAACCTAAGTCAAAACTCGTTTAGGTAATTAAACCTGTAGACATGGAAAATATACATACACACTTGATCCAGATTTACTAACATCATTTTGTCTTGAATCATCTTCTTAGCTAGTCATCACCTTTCATCCCTTAATTGAATAAATCAGTTTTATCTAATTAAGTTGTCATCTTCCTATTAATTAAATTAATCAATCTAATTTAATTAACCCTATGTCTCTATTTAATTAAATAATTCATTTTATTTTATTAAAATTCTAAAGTCATCTTATTATATTAAATAAATTAAACCTTATTTTATTTAATCTAACATTACCCCTCTTTAATTAAATAATTAAAATATTTTATTTAATTAAATCTAAATCATATTCCTCTCAACTTTGATTTAAATCAATCCAAAAATCTAAATCAAATAGTCACATCAACTAACCTCCTATTAAATTAATTAAATCTTGATTAATTTAATCCTCATCACCTGAATCCTCTAGATTTTGCAACTTGCACCAATAAATCATTTCTTTGATTTGATAATTCCCTAATTACTTTCAAAATGGCATCAAAAAGGGAATATTCCTCCAAGTTTGAAAATCCCTCCAAATGGATTTTTCCTACCAAAAAGGCATTCATTTCCTCTTACATGTCCTTGTGCATTGAGCCAAGTTGTATTTAATTCATTCCTTTCTCCCTCCAACAAGTCATTTCATGATTTTAAAATTCCACCTAATGTCATTTATTGTGAACATTCATCAAAATGTGCTCAATCTTCCTCCATTCACATCTTGACAAGTGGCACTTGGCCCCATTGGATGTTGAATGATTCCACATTGCTTCATTTTGCTCATTCCTCCATCTTGTATTTCTATAAATAGAAGGCTTTCCTTTGTATTTTGGATCCACAATTTAGAGAAAAGTTACTATCTTCACATTTAGAGCAATTTCATCAATTTCCATAGTATTTTCCATTATCATATCTAGGTTATTGCAAATTTTATCAAGGAATCACATTGTTCTTCATCACCAAGTGGATCAATCTTCATCAAGATCATCAAGCTTGAAAAGGAGTTGGGAAAGGTCCAATTTTTACATCAAATTGCAACCAATTCCCCCATGGGATTGAGAGTTTGCATGTTTAAATAGGATTTCATTTCTTTTCATGTTTTGTTCTTTATTTTCCTTCCTATTTTGAGCATTGTAGATGAATTTCATGGGGAATCTTAGTTATAACTTGCATATGGATCTAATATTGTGTTTTTTTGCTATGTTTGTGTAGGTCTAGGATGGGGGTTCACATATTTGTGCTAGAATGAGGGAAAATCTCAAGTTCTTAACATGTTTTTTGACAAAATTTTGTAGTTCTTTTTTCTTTTCAGTGTGGCTATAGGAAATTGTGTTGCTATTAGTCCAATGTCACCATACAACGACACTAACCTTCCAGTAGTGCCATACAATGACACTGCAAACTCCAAACACCACCGTTGAAGTCTTCTCGCCTAGAAAATTCAAAATTTCAAACAACCACGTTGGTCTAATTTTTTGACGCTAGGTTTTAAAATTTAAAATTATGTTGCTGACAAAAACTCTATCGCAATCACACTCCCTATTCTACTACAGAGCACCATTGTTAGACCTAGTAGTGCTATACAACACAACTAAATTCCTCAAATAATGAGGCATATGTGGGTTGCACAACTGAAATGGGGTAAAAGGTTAAAATTCAAGTTTTTTTCAACATGTGCCTTTTTGCTTTTGATCATTTTGAGCTATTGACTTGTTTTATACCTCTATTTTTCTGGGATTAACCAATTCTTGTAGGTTGAAGCAAGGAAGGAGCAAGGAGAAGTTTGAAAGTATAATGTCATTTATAAATTATATCAAGTGTCTTTAGACACTTTTGGAAGAAGTTATAATTCCAAGTCTAAGGATTTTACCCCTTCAAGCTTTTAGGACTCAGTAGATTTCAATTTGGGTTTAAAACGAACAAGAAAAAAGGTTTAAAAAGGACTTTAGGCAAACTTACTAGATTTTTTTTAAGGTTAACTATTGAACAAACAACTTTCATCTTTAGCTTTGGTGCTTTAAAAATAATTAAACCATTGCTTTGAGGATTTAAAATGAACATGTGCATTTTTGTTTTTGTAATCACTTGTACCCAAAATAATATCATCTAAAAGACGTATGCACTTCTCTCACACCTCACGGAAATCTTGACAATCAAAAGGCTTTTGGTGATATTAAGTTGTGTAAGTGATTTCCTACACACTTCAATTTGGATCCTAAGATTGGACAAATCTTGTTAGTATGAGTGGAATATATCATGTGTGTTCTCTCTTTGTTTCTCAATGAAGATTGATCAAAATACAGATGTATTTTCTCGCTTTTGTTTTATCTTAGAGGGTTTACCTTGTGTGAAAAGGTAATCACCCAAGGGAATGACTCAATTGGGAACACACTATTTAGCCAAATGACTTCCACCTGGGATATAAGTGTGGGTATTTGAGGAAAGGAAAGTATCAAGTGGATTGTTCCAACAAGAAGGGCAACAATGGTCTGCCGTTGCATGGATGATCCCCCACAAATGGAATGCCCACATTAAAACCCCTTATTTAAAAAGGACAAAATCCTTATCTATTTGTTGGTGCAAGAACAGTCATTCTGAAGCCACCCCACAATTTTACAGCTTTTAGTAGAGATCAAAAGTATGTCATGGGAGATTCATGGGTATTGATGCTTGGCTAACCTGAGAAGTGAGTGCACTGTAAGGAGGAGCCTGTGTTGTCAAGCATCTAATCATCTACTAAAATTAGATGGATTCATCCAAGTGGGGACTCAACAAATATTATCTCAATATCTAGAGGGCTGTGAATGATTCTTGAAATCAAAACACTTTGCTTGATCATAAATAATGGAAAACAAACATTCAACATCATCATCAAATTTCAAACCCTTTAGGAAGAAAATACCATTGAAAAAATCTAAGTGTTATTGCTTTCCCTAGGGATTCTATCCCTAGAGTTTTCTAAACACTTGGATTTATATCTCAATTTTCTTACTAAAGTAAAAAATTAGGTAACTTTTTCCTTGATTTCCTTGAGTTCCACATAATTTACTTTGTGGGATGAGAAGAAGTTAAGACATTATACATCTAGTTTCAAAAGATAATGAAGAGTGTGTCTGTGGTAAAAAATAAGTCATTAAGAAAAGCTAAGAACAATTGAACCCCACACATGTGCTTCATCAAATTATTTCAAAAAAGATCAAAATCCAGAAACCCAAGTTCAAAGCTCTTAGTCTAAAAGCTCATCAAAAGCATCTCTCAACAGAGCTACGAGTTTAGAGAAATATTGGTCTTCAACTTCTACATAAGAGCTTAAAGAAACAATCCCAATTTGTACTCATTTTATTATTGTCAAAATCCAACACTTTTTCAAAGGTTCGAACATCTTGTTTAAGAGTAAAGTGTGTTCTTCAAAACCAAGGTCTTGTAAACAAGAGTCTTTTTAGGTAAACATAGGATCAAATTCAACCTTCATCCACCTTTCAAACATAAATCAAAATCATCTCACCAACAACTCTTGCAAATATTGAAACCATCCTTTATGTTATACTTTCTGGCAAACCCATAAAATCAAAATCCTTGAAACAAAATCCATGAATCCTTGAATCAAACATCAAAAACATCTTGTTCGGCTAGGTGTGTGTAGATGCATCCTTCTCCATATACTTAGTCAGATTATCATAAAAATCATCTTGTTTGGTTAGGTGTGGGTAGATGCATCCTTCTCCCTACATTTAATCAAACTATCATTTTGTGGGAAAATCTATCCCATAGATAAACATCAAACATCTTGGGATCCATTTTCTCATTATCCAAATCAATCCAAGAATCCAAGAATCCAAGAATCCAAACCAAAATCAAGGTCGAAACCAAAAAATCCAAGAATTAGATCAAACAAAATCAAAATCCAAGAATCCAAAAAGTCCCAAAAATTCTAGCATCCCCCTCAAGATCTTCTAAGAGTTTAATCATCCATATCATCCACCTTTCACCATTTCACCATCACACGTTTGATCCTTAATCATCCTATATTTTCTCTTTTTGAGCCTAATTTTATGGTTCAAATGAGATCGCAACACAAGAAGAACATGGAGTACAACAAAGAAGCATCAATTTCAAGTGACCTAAGTCAAACCACACCCGAGATCAATCTTGTTGGACCCAGCAACCCACTAACCGATCTTTCTCTCATAACACAAGATCCTCAAGAGGAAGGGCAAGTGGAAGACATCACCAATACAAGGATGACCAGAGATGAGATCACCAAAATGCTTCAAAACCCCAATAACCACTAAATCATCAGAGACATGATGAAACTAGCTACATACCTCCCAATACATGCTTGAATTGGAAAAAGAAGGAGCAAAAAAACCTTTTGATTTTGATATAAGCACTATTGTGGAGAAGCATTTCATGCTACTTGTACCATTCACCTCACCCACTCAGAGCATCATCCAACCCATTCCATAATCCACGTCATCCATTGCCACCACACAACCCATTGTCAACAAGGGGAGTGCATTACTCCATGCCCTTAAACAACATCCCCTTGTCAATAATCAAAATTTAGATGCCAATACCATCACGGGTACATCAGGTACCATGCCTTGAAATCCCCTCCACCAATATGTCCCACTCACATTCCATGACTCCAACAACACATCTTTCCATGCCACACCAGCATATGCTCTTGACCCACAAGTTTCACTCCCATTGGTACAAGCAAGCTTATTTGAACAAGGTGGGCTCTTCGAGGCCTCATCATCACTCATTCAAGGAAGTATTCCACCAATTCCTATTCCAATACCACCGCCACCTCCACCACTGTTGCCTCCACTACCAGCTTCAATATCAATTCCTAGTTTAGGGCTTCCCCCTTTACCTAACATGCATCAATCTATCCAAGGAAATCCGCCAAGCACCAATCAAATAATCACATCTAATCCTCTGAATATACCATCAATATCGCAACAATGGGTGGCATCCATCCAAGAAAAAACATCGATCCCAACACCCCAAAACATGATCTCCCAAGGACCCAGCACCTCAATCATACCATCCACTACAATCACTCAAAACACATCTCAACCACTCACCACCACATCTAACATCCCAAATCCACCACCACTATCACCAAATCCAAATACGACAAGCCAATACAACATATCACTACAAGCTCACCAAGCCTACCAAAGGGCACTCCAGCAATACCAAGTTGCACAACAAACACAAACAGCTCAATAATCAGTGCAAACCACTCAAGTTGCTCAAGTAGCGCAAGCTACAAAATATGCAGCACAAGCTCGACAAGCACAACAAACTACCCAAGTGTAAGCCCAAGCATTGTTGCAACAACAACAATCCCAACAAGCCACTCAGGCTTCCCAAGATATCTAGCAAGCACAAGCACAGTACCTTGCACAACAACAAGCAGCCCAACAACAAGCATACCAACAAGCGCTAAAGCAATACCAAGAATAAAAAGAAGCAACCCAACTAGTAGCCCAACAACAAGTGTTGTTGGCACAATAGCAACAACAAGCTCAACAACAAGCATTATTAGCGCAATAGCAATAGGACCAACAACAAGTGTTGTTGGTACAATAGCAGTTACAAGCATACTTGGCACAACAAAACGTGCAACCACCATCCACCAACACATCAACCAATCCACCCATCCTTCCAATGATTGAACCACTATAGAACACATTCATCCCCCCTGATCCACAAGATGATGTATCAGCACAAATCAAATTTCTTTCACAACAAGTGTTCAATTTTCAATCAGGGAAAACCACAAAGCCACCAATGAACTTGTGCCCCTATCCCTTCGATAGGATCATTTTCATGAAATTGTTCTTAAAGGGATTTGAGATCCCAAAATTTGAAAAATATCAAGGAATAGGAAATCCTAAAGATCACATCAAGGATTTCCAAGTACATTTCATGGAGGTTACATATGATGAAACTTACCTAGTGTTACTATTCCCTTGGAGCTTGGTAGGTACTACCATTGACTGGTTCTCTCATCTCTCAAGAATCAAAAAATTCTAGGAAATTATGGATGCATTTGTGCAAAACTATGCCTTCAACATAGTTATGGATGTGAGCGTGGAAGAACTATTTGCTTCATTCTTGCAATGATGGTGATCAAAAGCCAACATAAGTAAATTGTCCATGCCTGAACAACAACAATTGTGCACCATCATCGCAAATATTGATAGACTCTTGTCCTTCCATCTCAAGATGTAGTGCATCACAACCTATGATCAATTGATCCCCAAGGCATTCAATATCAAACAAGCCCTTATCTCACAAGGGGGAGTTCCTTCTTATCAAGAAAGTTTCCCATCCACTAGCTATAATGACAAACCTCGCACATGGGATAAAAACAAAAATATTACCAACAATGATGTAGTCAACACAAAAGTTGTCATCAGTGCACCTTAACAAAACACACAAGCAACTCAACAACCACAAGCCAATAATCAGAAAAATTGATAAGCCAACACTGTCGCACAATAGCCAAGCAACAAAATAGTCAACAATGTGGACAATCAAGGCAGATCACCTTAGTGAAACAAAAATTCTCCCAAATAGAAGTACGCACCCCTTAGGGAATCGGCTAAATCCATCATAAAGAGACTGGTGGAGGAAAAACTCATCACAGTTCCCACCTATGACAACTATCAAGAGCCCTTGGTAAAACTACCGTGGTACAATGAAAATCACCTTTGTGATTTCCACAAAATCAAGGGACACACAACTACCAATTGCATGAGGTTGAAAAACTTGATCCAAGACCTCATTGACAACAAAATCATAAATGTGGAACAATCAGCTGGTAATCAAAATCTCAAGATTTACACAAATCTAATGCCCAACCACAATAAGGGAAGTAATAACAATGATAAAGGAAAGGGTACCTTCAAAAGTGTGAATCATGTGTATGACCATGTTGTCACATCTCTAGAAGAAATGGTCATTGGCATCACCATCAAAGAAACCCAAGCCAATTGTGGAATCACCACAAGAGAGGCCGAAAGGTTACCATTGCAGGATCATCTTAGCCTCCTAGAGAATCCACTTCCAACCTAAGATCCATTCCTAGTGGATAAAATGTCCTAGATCAGCTAAAGAGAACCCTAGCACAGATCTCCATCATGGAGTTGTTGAAGATCTCACCAGTCCACAAGAAGATCCTTGAAGAAGCCTTGGCCTCATCTTCCATCCCCACTGATCTTGATGCAGATCATTTCCAAGATATGGCCGCACACCTCATTACACCTCACCTTCTAACATTGTCAGAACAAGATCTTCCAACACAACCATCTCACAATCGTGCACTTCATCTTGAGGATTTTGTTCATAAGAACAAAGTCAAGAGGGTCCTAGTAGATGGGGGCATAGGTTTGAACATATGCACCCTTAAATTAATAAAACTATTAGGCTTCTCCAAAGATGTTGTTGAAAAAGGAAAAGGCATAACCATAAGACCCTATGATGATCAAGAAATAGTGTCTCAGGGCACTATCCAACTCCATATTCAAGTAGGGTCAGCCATCAAGGAAACAACTTGTCAAGTTCTCAACCTAGAATTTCCTTACAATATCCTCTTGGGGTGTCCCTCGATTCATGGGATGCAAGTTGTAGCTTCCATATTCCACCAGTGTGTAAAGTTTCTATACCAAGGCCAAAAGTTCACTGTCCATGCGGATCCTGAACCCTTTTACTATTGCAAAAATCTAGAATAATTTTTTTACAAAATCCCCCAAGTCCCTAAGAATGATGAAGTCCCCTCAACTCCATACATCAACCCAGCTACCCTCACCTCCACAACTGTGACAAAGATACCTGCCATTTCCGCCATATCTCATATCAAGGTCATTATCCAAGACAATGGGTGTGGGGATTACACAATTATGAAAAAATGCTTTTGTGGTGGGAGAGTTACCACAATCTCCTAGGTCACGAGGGTGACCATAGTCAAATAATGCTTCATCATCCCAAACCTTCATATCAGGCCCCTCTAGCTTCAGGTATTGGGGAGACCTAGGATGGGAAGTAATAGAAGAGGACCCATCAAACCTCTTGTACCAAGACAACAAACCAATAGCTGACCTACCCATGGATGATAGCAACAAAGGATTGCAAATGATGCTCACCATGGGCTATAATAGAAACAAGAAAATTGGGTAGAATGATAATGGCCTTCTGGAATCCATCATTCTAGAGAAGCAACTAAGAAACCTTGGTCTTGGATGTACCCCTCTGAAGGTGAGCATACTTGGCAAAGGCTCCTTAGTTAGAAAGGTCAAAACTCCTCAGTAATTAGCAGTCGCCCTTCAATTACCCATATCCACAGGTCTACCTTTAGACAAATTTACCTTTTTCATAATTGATGTGTGTAGTAGTGACGAGGACCCCATAACTTATTTTCCTATGCTTTTCAAAGAAACCTCCCTACTCATGATTAGTACCTTGTCTTTTGAGGCCAACGACCATCAAACCCATGAAATCGACTTAAACTACCCCCAGCTCATCGATTATAATCAACGAGGACCACCCATTCTAAACACTTTCAAAAATGATGAGGTACTCTCAGAATTCATGGGATTGTAGGAAATGGTACCACATGGAGATCACAAGGTTGGCTTTGATATCATACTGGACACACAAGCCTACTACGGGGAAACAATTGAATCCTTTAGTCACAAAAGCAAAAATTTGAGAATAATCTCAAGGTCCTTGAGTAAAAACCACACTGTGGCACTCTCTAACCCAAAAAAATTAAAAAAAAGGGATGTATCCAATGGTGAAAACCTCTCTAAGGCACCCATGGATGAGGGATTCAATCTTCTTCTCAGTGCTCTACATTAGTAAAAGTTAGCAGTTCTAGCTGAGAGGTGCAACCCAATCAACTTGGGAATATATGAAACTCTGCATATCACATTTTATGCTAAATCATTGATTTCAAAATAACATGAGCTCCTAGTTTCTTTCTTAAGGGAGAGAAAGGTCAACTTTTCATGGAGCTATGCCGACATGCTCGGGCTTGATATGGAAAATATGGTCCACCATCTAGCAGTTTACCCTAAGGAAAAGCCTGTCAAAAAAATTCATCCCCAGATAGCCTTGTTGGTTAAAATGGAATTAAAGAAGTTACTCGATGTAGGATTCATATGACCAATCGATTATTTGGAATGGGTATCAAATCTAGTACCTATTTCAAAGCTCGATGGGGGCATTTGTATCTGCATAGACTTCGGAGACCTGAACAAGGCATGTCCCAAAGATGACTTCCTGCTTCCCAACATTGATATGATTGTAGATATGACTGTGGGACATGAGATGCTTTCACTAATGGATGGATTCTCTGGGTATAACCAAATCATGATAGCCAAAGAAGATCAACACAAGACAACTTTTACTTGTCCACGGGGGACATATTGCTAGAACATGATGTCATTTGGACTAAAGAATGTTGGAGCAACATATCAGAGAACCATGAATTTAATTTTTCATGACATGATCTAGAAGACTGTGGAGGATTATGTCGATGATAGATTAGAAAAATATAGAAAAAGGTAGAACCACATAGCAACATTGAGTGCCATCTTCGACAGACTAGAGGAATACAAAGTCTGCCTTAATCCAAAAAAGTGCATCTTTGACGTACAATCAGTGAAGCTATTGGGATGCATTTTTTTTATGAGAGGAATTGAAATAGATCCCTCTAAGGTAAAGGAAATCCTTGAGATGGAGGCACCTAAGACATTGAAATAGTTGAGAGGCTTACAAGGAAGGCTCCAGTCCATCTGTCAGTTCATAGCTTAGCTAGTAGACAAGTCAATCCCATATTCTCACCTACTCCACAAGGGGGTAGTGTACAAATGGTACAACAAGTGTGATAAGGCCTTTAACAAGATCAAAGAGTATTTTCTCACACCTCTAGTGCTTATGCCACCAAGCCCAAGAAAGCCTCTAATCCTCTACATATCAGCAATAACAATAGCTCTTGGTGCTCTCCTAGGTCAGCATGATGAAAACAAAATAGAGAGGGCTATCTACTACATCAGTCGAACCATGGTAGGGCATGAGTTAAATTATTCCTTCATCAAAAAGGCTTGTTTAGCAGTGGTGTTTGCCTCACAGAAGTTCGGGCACTACATGTTAGCACATAAAATCAAACTGATTTCCAAGATCAACCCACTCAAGTACCTCCTTTCCAAAGCAATGCTCACAGGAAGGAAGGCCAAGTGGGTCATGATCCTATAAAAACATGATATTGAGTATGTGGAGTAGAAGACTATCAAAGGGAAAGCTATTACAGACCAACTGGTAGAAGCACCTATGTATTCAAAGAATCCGCTAATTTCAGAGTTCCCTGATGAATCCATCTTCAACTTGAGCATAGTAGATCACTAGAAGTTATACTTTGATGGTTCCTACACACAACATGGATTAGGAGCTGGGGTCTTTTTCATCACCCCATAGGGAGACTGGATACCAAGATCCTACAAGTTGGCATTTCCCTATACAAATAATATCGTAGAATATGAGGCTCTAACCATAGGACTCAGAATAGTAGTGTAGTGGCATATCATGGCTCTCATGGTATATGGGGATTCACAACTCATAATCAATCAAGTTAATGATGAGTATCAGTCTAAGGATGACAAGCTAACTCCATACAAGAAATTGGTGGAAAGTCTTAAGGAATCCTTCATCAAAATCACATTCAAGTAGATACCTAGAGAAAACAACAGAGTGGAAGATTCCATGGTGATAATTGGATCCCTATTGGACATCCCTCACAATGTCCCAAAGCATGAATTCCTAGTAGAGCAGCTTCTCGTGCCTGCATTTGAAGTACAAGAGTCTGAATTTGTGTGTGAAATCGTTGGTCCCGGTGATCCCTAGTACCATGATATATACACTTATATGAGAATAGGACTCCTCCCAGCTAATATAACCTCAAACCTTAAGAAAACCTTTGTCAAGAAAGCATCTCATTTTGTCATCCTAGGAGGTACCCTTTACCGTAGAAGCATTGAGGGAACCTTGTTACATTGCTTAAACACTGAGGAGGAATTGACCGCCTTAACTAAAGTACATAATGGCATATGTGGTTCACACATGAGTGGTATGACCTTGGCCAAGAAGTTGCTAAGGATGGAGTATTATTGGCCTACTATGGAAAGAGAAGCACATGACTATGTCAGAAGGTGTCTACAATGTTAGCAACATGGGGATCTCATCTATGCACCAACTCAAGAGCTCCACCCTATTGTCACACCTTGGCCCTTTTCGCAATGGAGGCTCTATCTCATTAGAAAAATCACCCCCACCTCATCCATTGGCCACAAGTTTATCATTACTACCATTGAAAATTAGGTAGAAGCCATACCAATGACTTACTTAACCAAAAATAAGATATGTAAGTTCATCTTGAACTACCTAATATGTTGCTATGGTGTCCCATAAGCCATTATATCAGATAATGAGACACCATTCAAAAAATAGGATGTCTATGACCTATGCTACAAATTCAAAATCCAACATCGCTTTTCCACCTCGTATTATCCCCAAGGAAATAGCCAAGCTAAGGCTACAAATAAGACTATTCTAAAAATCTTCAAGAAAATGGTCAATGAAGTTGGTCGTGATTGGTACTTACAGTTAAATCCCACCCTCTGGGCCTATCGAACAAGCATCCGCACACCAACAGGTGCCACCCCCTTTTCCCTGGTCTATGGGTTAGAAGCCATACTACTCATCGAGATCGAGCTCCCATCACTGAGAATATCACTGCAAAATATCATCACAGATGAGGAATATTAGGTGTCAAGATTGAATGAGTTGGAATTGCTAGATGAATGGTGAATGGAGGCCTTAAACCATTTGTAGGTATATCAGAACTGCCTCAAGCAGTTCAACTATAAAAAAAGATCAGGAGCAGGACCTTCCAGGTCAGAGAACTTGTGCTAAAGGAAAATCAGGAGAATGTACCCAATCCAAACAACAATGAAAAATTTGAACCCAACTAGTTGGGATGATTTATCATCACAACAAGTTACAAGTCAGGGCCATATCAGCTATCAACACTGGAAGACAAGCCTCTGAAGAAGCCCATGAATAGCTCCCACCTCAAAAAGTTTAATGCCTTATCTTCCAAGGTGTAAAAACAAAAAATACAAAAACATGAGAAAATTCCCTAAAAAAATGATCACCCTGGTGAAAACCTAGAAACAGGCATCTTGGTGACAACAAAAGAATAAAAAAAATCAGAAAAAGGATTAAAAATAGTAAAGAGAAAAAATCATCCTCTAGTGAAAACCACTTCAGTGGCACTTTGGGCACTTTGGGAAAGTACCTTGATGAGAACCTAGCAAATAGGCACCTTGTATAAATAAGAACTTTCCATCTGCCAGGATCTTTAAGACTCATCATCCATCCATTACACTTCCATCATCCATCTGCGTCTACATTGTAGCTTGGTCCTATGTTTGTGTCATGATTCCTCCTAGTAATACTCAGCCCACTCTCAAGGTCAGTTTGTCCTACCTGTGTTAGAGTAGTCTATTGAATCGCGTTGGGGGCATGTTCTCATCGGATCAGATTCATGTATTCTTGAAGTCTCAAAATTAGAAAAATCCAAAAATATCAAAAAATAAAAATAAATAAAAACATTCAAAACATATAAAAATCCAAAAACAGGTCAAAAATAGAGTATTCTTATCGAACTACATTGTCTCTAAGCTTTGAACATAGGAAAGGTTGATCTTTGATCATCCCCCAAGACACTTAGGTCAATCCTTTAGGAGTCCGTCATAATAAACTGGCAATTCATTTGTTCATATCTCATCAATAATTCAGTCTATGTCAGTCAAACTACGCGGTCTCTGTGTGTATAACGTAGGCAAGGATAATCTATTGATCTTCCCCTAAGGGCCCTAGGATAGGTGTTTTAGGTTAGTCTCTTGGTCAAAATCTCAAAAAATCCCAAAACATTTGAAATTTTGAAAATCGAAACATTTGTAAAATATTAAAAATACCAAAAATAGCCTCAAAACATTTCAAAAAACTTCAAAAACATCCAAATATTTGAAAAAATACATCTGTCTCATCTCGCTTTCATCCATAATAAAAATCACTCATAATAAATCAATCGTCATCCTCAACCTTTGGCGAAATAGTTAGAAACAAGTCTAGTTTGTTAAAAGTGAAAACTCAAACATCAAGGTCTCAAGTCTAGGTTAGTACGTACATAGCTTAGTCAACTCTTTGTGTCAATAGCCTATCATCCAATCAATCCCAAATCAATCATCTGATAACATCATGTCCTAGGATGCATCCTTCCTACAATGGACATCAAAATCAGGCGTCACCATAGTTTAGTCTTGGCTAGCGGTATTGAAGAACATTAACTTGTTTGTTTAATTTACCTTTGTCTTTTGACTTATCTTTTTATGCTCATTTCGATGACCTCTCGATGATGTCCCAAACAAAGGGATTTAGAGAGAAAGTAATGGGGCAATGATCATTATCTTTTTATCTATTCTGCTTGTTGGATATTCTTGTAATATAACTTGGTCATGCATTCTTTGCTTGGTTTGTAGGGAGGGTGTTTTAGGTGTCTTGTTGACCACATAGGAAGGCTTTCCTTTCTATGTTTTGGTTTGAGATATTTGAAATATCTGAACTACATTTTGAATAAGGTTTTGTATGCTAGGTGTGAATAGGAGTGCTCCTACTTGATTGTCAAGTCAAAGTCCATCCAACTAGGTGCAACACCATTTTGGTTCTTTATACCTTGATGCATCGTGCCTATGTGTGTTATCAAACATAAGGTAAGTATCCCTTTTAAATTCCCAACTCCTTGTTAAGTAAATCATCATCAAAATCATCTCTCAACTTGTTGGAGTCTCTTGCTTTCTTCTATCTTCTTTCCATGCTAACATGGTACCATGATAGTTAATCACAACTCATCCTTGCCATTCCATCCATCCTACATCTACAAACCATCAACATACTGTATAATGCATATCATATCATATAAAAAGTGTTAACTCTCATGCATTTCATTACTACATAATATAGATTGGCTATTATAAGCATCATCACATATAACTCATTTACATCCATCATATAACCATATACATGCATACATATCATCCATTTTCATTATCATAACATGGGAATCATAATATAAACATCATCATTAAACACATCATAAACATCATGCATCATCGCATCCTATCATGTGCATCATCATAACATCCATAAATGTATCACCATATCATACATGAGATAATGAAAAAGTAAAATATTTAATCTCATACATGTTATCATCATAATATGGATTTGTTAGTCTAAGCATTCACATTTGCATACATCATCATGTAAGTACATAGAAAAGATACTGAAAAAGAAATACATCCATAAATCACTATATCACATCATTGCATTGCATAAGCATCATATAGAATCACATCATACATAACATAGAATCATTGCATTGCATATAGAAAGTAGAATCCATTGCATGGGTATGTGCAGGATCATCATGGAAAAAATAGGCCCTTAAGTGGCAAAAAATTCAGAAAAAATCAGAGTTAGGCAACTTGACGTAAAAATTTGAATAATTTATCTATATTATTTCAAAAATATGTAAGAATATAATTTGTATCAAATTGAATGTAGTTTCTAAACTACTAGGTTTGTTTAAAAAAAATAAAACTATTTGGTGAAAATTTGAAATTTCAATGCATGGTACTTAAATTTTAGGGAAAAAATAAGAAGTAGGTTTGTATGACCACCCTAACCACAATAAAATGATAATATTTTTTATAATATTTTAGATATAAGTAGAGGACTCATGCCCCGATGTGATGCATATTTTTTAAATTTTTTCCAAGTAAATAATTAATTATGAATTTTTTATTACAATTTTTTTTTAAATATAAAAATTCGTATGTATGACCACCTTAACTTGGTCAAAACTTCATGAAATTCATTTTTTCTTTTTTTAATCCTATATTATGTGAAGCATAGATTGTGACACATGCTTTGGATACAAAAAATGTGATACCATTTGAAAGCTATAGATATTTTTCAATCAGCCTATCAATTAGGACTTTAGTCGTAATTTGAATAGAAAATGAATAATAATTAGTTATTAAATTCAAAGTAAAGAATAATTTATATCAGTGGAAAGCTGAGAATCTCCTTTAAAAACCCTTTTCATTTCATCAATTTTGGGTAAAAATATAGTCATCATCCACATACCCATCATATTGCCACTTTTCGGCCCATCATGATCTTGTACATACCCGCATCATACATAAATAGAATAGAACATATCATACATCATAGCAGATCAAATCATCTCATCTCATATATATATCATCAAATAATACACTGTCATGGTACAAATCTAGATCAAGTGTGTATCAAATACATAAAGTACAATCACCCATGGGCCTATTAAAAATGAGCTTGTGAAGCAAAAAAAAATCATGTCTCTTATTTAAGGAAGGCTAGTCCTGTTGGCTGCCATCGTCCTCACTGAGCTATCTCTCTCCATGATCCTTGGGGGGTTGGGACCCGGGATGCTTGGGGCATGACCTGATGATAATGAACTCTATAATAATTGACCTCTTAGATCGCATCCCTGTATGCTCATAATGAAACTAAACTCCGGGAGGAGGCAAACATGCTCTCTAGCCATTTTTGCAGCCCATCTCCTGCACTGCCCTAAGCTCTGCTGCCTATCTCTACTAGACAACCTGGTCTCTCTCTAGCCACAACTAGTCCCTCTCTATTGTCAAAGAAGCAACCTATCCCAGTAGCCCCTAGACCTGAGCCTACAATTTTTGAATCTGAGGGTCCCTCTGATCAGGTAGAGGTGATGGTGGTGGTGGTGGTGGGGATCCCTGATCCCTCTGAGATGGTTGATCTACATGTCTATCCTACTTGCCCTAGTCTTGGTCCTGGTCCTGCCATGGCTGATCCTATGCCCCCTACCTTGATCTAGCTACTGGTGTCCATCCCATCTCCATCCCCTCAGCCTCCTAGCCCTAGCCTCATCCTGCTCCTCTACCTTTGGCTCTCTATCGTGCCGATGGTGTCCTTGGTACTGTCAACCTAAGAGGTGGCCTAAACCAATCCATGTATGTCTGTGTAGTACCTGCATCAACCTAACCCTGATCATATGGCCATGCCTTGGCCACCAGCTATCTAAAATAATCAATGGCCTCCTGAGTTGGAATGTAGCGGCCCCATGAAGTCTGACTCGTGGTACATGCAAATATCGCAACGTACTGGTCATTAGGTCTATCCTGCAACTCACCAAATTTTCTTTGTACACAACCTAGAAAGTACCTCTCAATCATTATATTCTCTCAGCCCTACATCATCCTATCCTATCGAGTGTAAAATAGTTTTTGGGCATCGTCATACCATGTAGGTCATCCAAGATACGGTTGCCATGTGAATGCTCTCATATCATCATTGACCCTCCTCCAATGAGGGATGTCGGCCTGCCATGTGAAGGTGAAAGAAAATCCCCCCTATACCTTTAGATGACTAGGTCATCTAGCTCCATATCAACTAGTACGACTCATGGGCAGAGTACAATGATATGCTCCCAGGCCCAAATATGGAGAAGTGTGACCCCGACCCCAATGGCTCTACCACCACACTATGTGAACTCATGTAAATCTTGGTATAGGGAGGCCAGCAATATTGGTCCCCATGCAAAGCATACCCTCCGTCGAACCATCATCTCCCAAGTGAGCCCCCATCTTGGATTGAAATATCAGCCCTGCCAATCTGGTGCCACAAGATGCAAAATAATGACTGCAATGACTAGGCAAAAGGGTGACATAGTGAGCCTGTAACGCTCCAACTCAATTTAGCCCTCTGAAAAATATGTTCTCATCAAGGTCCATCATGTCGTAACATGTGTCTCTCCTAACATCCACATCATAGATCACTCGCTCTTTGTGGATGGGCAATTGAAGTATCCACCACACATCATCCAGTGTCACTGTGGCCTCACCCATCGAAAGGTGGAACAATGATGTCTCACTATGCCATCACTCTGCAAGTGTTGTCATCATCCCTAAATGTGTCTTCATTGGTGGTGCATATGTAATATACTAGAGTTTGATCACTCCTAAGTGCTCCTACATACCAACTAATCGACCTAGTATGGATGATCTATGCTCACATGAATGAAGAATCTTAGCCTCCTCATGCATTAGGAAAGTCATTGTATTAATTTTCATAAAAAATTGTGATCCTGATTCACCTTGACGTACCTGAAACAACATATGCATTGCTTCTTGCGGGTGCGTCGTAGTTTGAAAGTTTGAAATTACATTGCTAGGAGACCTAAACTCCTAAAACTCCACCACCATGGCACAATTTGAGCACACCTCAGTTTGACTCTAAACCCTAAATTTAAAAGTGGCTTGCCGCATAGCTGTTTACACATGCGGTCCAGTTTGGAGTTTGAACCCTAACACCAAACTACGATGCAACATCACTATTCATGACTGTGGCATAGTTTAACGCCACATGGCACTGAAATAAAGTTTGAAGAGGCACTATATTGGACCATTGGACTAAAATTGACTTCCTAAGCTAATAAATATGCATGAAAATTGAAAAATAAAGTCAGGTCAAGTTGACTGACCAATGGTCCAACACTAGGCAGCCTCTGGTAGACTCGTACTTGATCTGATATGTGTCATGGAATTGGTCATTGCGCCATCTCTCATAGGGTTCAAAGCTCAAAATTGTAGAATCTCAAAAGGCTATGTACAAATGAACTAGAAGTGGTCCCTCGAGGCCTATTTAAGCCTGAAAAATAAGGTTTTTTGACCTTGTTTAGCCATCTAACTAGGGTTTTGGACCCTTGGTCCCATTTTTGCCCAGTTGAGTGTCGTATTGCATCATTTTTTCATGTTTTTCACTTTTTTTTGGCATCCCGTAGCCTTTCTAGACCCATTGGGCACCTTGCCCTCTTTTTTTTGCAAGATCACCCAAAAAATCAAATTTTTTGTCTAATCTCTTAAGGGGTCAGTATATCAGCATGTTTCTTCTCATAGGGGCAGCAGTGGGGCAATTTTGAAAATCATAAATTTTTTGAATTTTGATCGAGACAGTTTATTCTTTGAACCAATGCAACAAGTACTTTGCTTCAAAGAGGGGCAAAATGTAGACATGGAAAATATACCAACACACTTGATCCGGATTTACTAACATTGTTTTGTCCTGAATCATCTTCTTAGCTAGTCATCACCTTTCATCCCTTAATTGAATAAATTGATTTTATCTAATTAAGTTGTCATCTTCCTCTTAATTAAATTAATCAATCTAATTTAATTAACCCTATGTCTCTATTTAATTAAATAATTCATTTTATTTGATTAAATCTCTAAAGTCATCTTATTAAATTAAATAAATTAAACCTTATTTGATTTAATCTAACATCACCCCTCTTTAATTAAATAAATCAAAATCTTTTATTTAATTAAATCTAAACCATATTCCTCTCAACTTTGATTTAAATTAATCGAAAAATATAAATCAAATAGTCACATCAACTAACTTCCTATTAAATTAATAAAATCTTGATTAATTTAATCCTAATCACCCGAATCCTCTAGATTTTGCAACTTGAACCAATAAATCATTTCTTTGATTTAATAATTCCCTAATTACTTTCAAAATGACATCAAAAAGGGAATATTCCTCCAAGTTTGAAAATCCCTCCAAATGGATTTTTCCTTCCAACAAGGCATTCATTTCCTCTTACATGTCCTTGTGCATTGAGCCAAGTGGCATTTAATTCATTCCTTTCTCCCTCCAACGAGTCATTTAATGATTTTTGAATTCCATCTAATATCATTTATTGTGCACATTCATCAAAATGTGCTCAAGCTTCCTCCATTCACATCTTGACAAGTGGCACTTGGCCATTGGATGTTGAATGATCCCACATTGCTTCATTTTGCTCATTCCTCCATCTTTTCTTTCTATAAATAGAAGGATTTCCTTTGTATTTTGGATCCACAACTTAGAGAAAAGTTACTATCTTCACATTTAGAGCAATTTCATCCATTTACATAGCATTTTCCATTATCATAGCTAGGTTATTGCAGATTTATCAAGGAATCACATTGTTCTTCATCACCAAGTGGATCAATCTTCATCAAGATCATCAAGCTTGCAAATGAGTTGGCAAAGGTCGAATTTCCACATCAAATTGGCACCAATTTCCCCATGGGATTGAGAGTTTTCATGTTTAAATAGGATTTCATTGCTTTTCTCATTTTGTTCTTTATTTTCATTCCTATTTTGAGCATTTTAGATGAATTTCATAAGGAATCTTAGTTCTAACTTGCATATGGATCTAATATTGTGTTTTTTTGCTATGTTTGTGCAGGTCTAGGATTGGGGTTCACAAAACCTTATGATGAAATATTGAAATTGAAGCATGAAACATGAAACAATGAAATGATGATATCGTGGAAGTTTTCGTGGAATGTAAATATCCAAACTAACATGAAGTGGCCATGTAGAATGTAGAACTAGATCTTGAATTGGATATGAATTAATTCTTGCATATGGATCTTCAATACTTCGTCAACACACACTAGCTCAAAAACATGTTTGATACATTATGAATTTGACATGATGATACAACCTTGAATTTCTACAATAAAACTCCACTAATCTGCCCTTGAATGCCTTTGAAATTGCTCTGGTACTACTCTATAATGCTCTTGTGAATTTACTCTTGATTGCTTATGAGTCTTAGGATGAAACTATGTGAATTATCCTTATATTTATACTAAATCTAAGAATTAAACCCAAAAATCAATAATCCAAGTTGACATCAAATCTAGAATTGAAAATCATTAAATTTTTTCCACAATTAAATTCAAAAAGGGGTGTCCTATGTGAGGAGGACCCATTTACCACCTTGGGTGATGAGTCCTAGCACAACTTTCTAGGACCATGCTTCGACTGGATGAAATAACATCAAAAACCCATGTCAAATATGCCAAGAAAGGGGTTTCCAATGTTAGGAGGACTCATTCACAAGTAAAGGAAAATGGGTCCTAGGACAAATTTCTAGGAAAATAATTTTTGCAAGTTAAATGTCATGCAATATCATCAATGGGTGTTAGGATAGATCCTTGAAAAATGTAATTAATATGGTGTAGATTTGAATTAAAGGGACAATTAAGATCAATTAATTAATGAAACCCTAGATTAGTGTGAAATTGTAATAAAAAACTTTACAACACCCTAAATAAGGCATAATTAAGTACATTTTATTAAAAAGGGCCCTAGACTCAATGTGAATGTGTAAAACACATTACAACACTAAATCAGGGACACATTAGGTCAATTTTTTGTCAACTATTTCCAATTGCAAGAAAAAGGGATACTTTTTTTGTTAATACATTTTTCCCCCATTTTGGTGAGATTTTGTCCCCATGAAAAACTCACATTAAATTAGACATTCAATACACTTAAGTATGTAGTAATAACAAAGATACATAGTCATATCCTATCAAAGGCCAAGAAAAAGAAAAGAAAAACAAAGGATCAAGCACAACCATTCCAACACACTATGGAATGATTTTTTTTGTCTGTAACCTATGCTACTCACTCTGGGGTAGTGGAACTTTAGTATGTCCACTAGGTGAGTTATCCTAATCATGTGTGTTCACTCTAGGGTAGTGGAACCTCATTCCACCCACTAGGTGTGTTATCCCAATGAGGTGGCCAACCATACCGAAGTTATCCTCCTAACAACTTTGATAAGGCACCACAATGTAATGCTTTTTGTATGCTTTTGAATGCCATGTTTGTAAGTTTTTGTTAAAGGGGATTTTTATTTTTCCATGTAAGGTCTTCTTCTTAAGGACATGCCACAAGAAAAAATAAAATCATGCCATGAAATATGCCAAAAGATGACATTGATGTATACCCCCACTTTAAAATGGTTGCTAACACCATTACTATGAGCAACTACTTTAAAGTAGCCAATTTTTTCTCCTAAGACATGAGAGCTTTCCTCGGAAAACCCTATGGCAAATCATATGTTCTTGAAATAAAGCTACGCCATGAAATAGGAAGGAAGGGTTTCCCCCAAAATATATAAGCGATCTATGGGTTTGAGGTTAGTATGTCTTTGCTACAATGTTGTTTTTAGAGCTTGAAATTGTTATCATTCCCAAAATACTCATGGAAATGGAATAATGACACAAAGAGAGTGAAAAAAAAGAAAAATATTTTTGGGTCAACATGGAAGAGACATAAATTTCTTGACGCCTTGCATCATCCCCAAAAAGGAAAACACAAGACAAACAAAAAATATAAAGGGAATCTTTTTGGTCAACATAGAAGAGACCTAAATGCCTCAACACCTTGTGTCATCCCCAAAAGGAAAACACAAGACAAACAAAAAAATATAAAGGAAACATTTTATGACATAGAGAAGAATGTAGGTACATATAGAGGAAGGAAAAAAGAGAGAGAGATACATCAAATGAAACATCACATGGGATCACATTACACACATGTAATCATATAAGGAAACATAAAAAAGAAAAAGACTAGTAAGGCACATGTGAGTCAACCTATAGTAGGTTTTCCACATCCCAGTCTTGGTTTGTATAAGTGGAAGGAGAAAAAATAGTGAAAGGGACAATGACAAGTGTCGAACTAGGGGAAGAACCCAATTCAACACTCTTTTTAGGATATTTTTCATTTAAGTTCATAGAAAAATAAAAAAATGTGTTCAATTCATCATGCACTTGTTCATCAATATTTGTAATATTAATTTTATCATCTAGATTAAACACAACAGGAGGTTGAATGATAATGTCCATGGAATGTTCATTTTTATGTTGCGGCGAGGGTATAGAGTCATCATGTATTGCTTCAAGTAAGTTCAGATTTTGATTTTCTATGTTTTGATTTTCTTCTTTAGTCTGTAATATACAAGCAATAGCATGACATCTATGCCTACGCTCATTAGAATTTTGATTCCATTTCAATGTATTGTCAATTTTTGTTTGTGTAAGAGTGGGTTTTTCAATCATAGGTTCCTTCTCTTCTTTTGGAGGAATGGAGGAAACAATGGGAGGTTGTTCAACCACTTTCTCTTTAGCTTTGTATACTTGTTTGATTTTAGGAGGGGAAATAGGATTACTTTCATTATCTTGTGGTCTCTTATGGAAAATTATATGAGGAGTTGTTATAGGTTTCTCTTGGATGGTTTTTAGTTCAATCATTTCTTCATCAAGGATAGGTGTTTCAGTCATAGGTTGAGGCATGTTTTGAAGGGATAATTTTTCTATGCGCTTTACCTTGAACTTTTGATATAGTTTGATAAAGAAATCCTCACAAGGCTTAATAGGTTCCATAGGCTTGGGTGAAAAGAAATCTAATGAAAAATTCCCTTGGGTTGACGCAGGATTAAATCAACTATGATGCATAGTAAAGATATCATTGAGAAATGGAAACTTTAAAAATTTATGCACAACTGAAGGGAGGAAATTCATGGAGCTAAGCCATGCATAGCCTAACTTCATATGAAATTGGTATGATTGTGGGATGATAGTGAATGAGACATTTAATTCTTTCAGTCCTACTTTTAAAGGGAGATCTATCAAGCCAATTGTAGGACAAGAAAAACCATTATGCATCTTGATCCATGCTTTCGGTTTTTCATATGTATCTTGATATAGTTCATGTAGAAATATGAATTTTTCAGTGATAACATTCTCTCCATAGACAAGATCAATTAATATCCCATTAGTGGGATTATCATTAATTCATCCAACTATGTAAAGAGGACAATCAGGTGCACATTTAAGTATGTCATTTTGTGAGAAAGAAATGTCAAGAGGCTTTTTAGTTGAGCCCTTATGAGGTATAGCTTCAATAAATGATACCATTTTAATCAGTTGTTCTTCATTGATATCTTTTATGTTTTCATCATCCATGTCAACATTCAACACATCATTATTTGTTTCACTAGCTTCAATAAGGCTGACTATGACATGTATGTTATTGTTGTCTTGTTTATTCAAGTACTCATGAAAGAAGCAACTAGGCTATAGAAAATTTGTGTTTCGTTTCCAATTTTTTGCACTTTCCTTAGGTTTTGTATAATAGGAACCAAGCTAATATTTATGCTTTCACTAAGGATATGGTCTTGTAAGTTTTCTATTTTTTCATCTAATATGTTTATGTCTTCTTGTGAGAAATGGACATCATGCACATCAGTGTCAGTCATGGGAAATGAAGTATGAAAACTATGAGCCATAGAGGGTTAATTATCAACACTATTAGAAAGAGAGCCAAAAAACAAGAGATCCAGGACAAGTGAGATATCATGGGATGACATGAGCCTTGAACTATGTCTTTCAATAGTATTGCTAATAGGACACCAAGTTGTAAAGCTCATACAAGTTTTACAAAATTAGTGTGAAACCCCAAAATGGAAAGAGGTAATGTAATGACCTAGAATGAAATGCAATTTTTAGATTCTAAACAATGAAACTTACTAATTACAAAATGCAATAAACTGAAAATGAAATGTTGTAAATGTAATTTTTGAATTTTTACAATGTACTAAATGAAGTAAATTAAGGTACATGCAATGAATTTGATGAAATAGCAAATCAAAAAACTAAAATAGAAATGTAACAATAGCAAAGAAAAGCCTAAAACTGAGATTTCAATTTCCAAAAATGTAGATCAAGTCCTAATCAGGGAATCATTCACCTTTAGTGGTGAATGAGTATTGGATAAGGATTTTTGAATTTTTTTTACTGATTTGTAAGTGTTTTTAAGTGAGTTTCAGATGCTGAGAAGTACAGGTCTAGCCTGATCAAGGACTCATTTTCCCCAAGTGGTGAATGGGTCCTAGATTATGGTTTGTTAACTATTTTTGACATTTGATTTTTAAGCTTTTTCCAATGTCTTTCAGTTTAAGGTCTGAGATAGTAACTTCTAGTTTCAGATTTTCTAGAAATGCAATATGAAATGCAAGTTGAAAAGGTGAGAAAATTATGAATGCAAAGACCTAATTTTAAATGCAATTGTGTTTTGATTTTCAAATGAAAATTTATGAGATCTAAATGGTATGAAAAATGACTAATTTGTTTTTGTATTTTCAGATTTAGAGAATGCAAAATAATGCAATTCTAAACCCTGAATGAGATGCAAGTTTGAATGCAAAGTAAGAAACCCTAGATGAGATCTAATTCAATGCAAATTAAAGAAAGATAAAACCTAGGATGAGAAGAAAGACTCCAAGAGTAGAAAATTACAATATTCAATAGGTTGAGTTCACCAAAATATTTAGGGTGAAAATAGGGTTATCAAGATGAATTGATCAAAATGATACCACTAATTCTCACCCTAAAACATGTAATTATGTGTATGATATGACACAAATAATAATTAGAAATCAGTCATAACTATTATAACAACAATGAGGGAAGTTTTTAGAGGATAGAATGGTGTGTACCTTGCTACAAGAAGACTATTTTTAGGTCACATAGGACTCATTCGCCTTTACTCACAAATGGGTCCTAGTTAGGGTTTTTGGAAAGTGATTTATGGGTTTTGTTCCTCTTAGTCTACAACTCCAAATTATAGATGTTCACTACTTCAAGCCTCACTAAGGACTCATTCACCTTTATTGGTGAATGGGTCCCTATTAGGGTTTCAGAAAAATTATTTCTTGGTTCTGTCCTTCAATGTCTACATTTCTAGGTCCTCGGTGCTCAACTGCCGAAAGTCTAAAACAAATTATGTAGAGCTCTTTTTGTAATATTGTGATGTAGATGGAAAATTTGTAACTTGACAAATTTGACAATTTTGCTCCAATCTTGTTCTCCACTTGATCTTCAACCTATGAACTTGTAAACACACATCAAAGAGGAGAAAAACTTGTTGATTTTTAGAGAATAGGATTTTTCCTAAGTGAAAACCTGTTTAGGTAATTAAACCTTATGATGAAATAATGAAATTGAAGCATGAAACATGAAAAAATGAAATGATGATACCTTGGAAGTTGTCTTGGAATGTAAATCTCCAAACTAACATGAATTGTCCATGCAGAATGTAGATATATATCTTGAATTGGATATGAATCAATGCTTGCATATGGATCTTCAATACTTCATCAACACACACTAGCTCAACAACATGTTTGATGCACTATGCCTTTGATATGATGATACAACCTTGGATTGATACAATAAAAATCCACTAATCTTCTCTTGAATTCCTTTGAAATTTCTCTTGAAGTGCTCTATAATGGTCTTGTGAATGTACTCTTGATTTCTTATGAGTCTTAGGATGAAACTATGTGAATTAGCCTTATATTTATACTAAATCTAAGAATTAACCTCAAAATTCAAATAATCCAACATGACATCAAATCTAGAATTGAAAATCATTAAGATCCCACCAAAATTAAATTCAAAAAGGGGTGTCCTATGTGAGGAGGACCGATTTGCCACCTTGGGCGAATGGGTCCTAGCAAAAATTTCTAGGACCATGCTTTGGGGGAATGAAATACCATAAAAACCCCATGTAAAATATGCCAAGGAAGGGGTTTCCTATGTTAGGAGGACTCATTCTCCAGTAAGGGTGAATGGGTCTTGGCACATATTTCTAGGACACCAGTTTTTCCAAGTTAAATTTCATGCAATATCATCAATGGGTGTCTAGATAGATCCTTGAAAAATACAATTAATAAGGCTTAGATTTCAATTAAATGGCCAATTAAGCTCAATTAATTAATGAAACCATAGATTAGTGTGAATGTGTAATAAAACACTTTACAACACCCTAAATAAGGCACAATTAAGTACATTTTATTAAAAAGGGCCCTATACTCAGTGTGAATGTGTAAAATACATTATAACATTAAATCAAGTCAACATTGGGTCAATTTGTTGTCAATTATTTCCAAATGTAGTAAAAAGAGATACTTTTTCTATTAATACAGTTTCAAGTTTGAATGAGCATAATTGAGTAGATTTTCTATTTTAGTTCTCCCAAAAGAATTGTTTAGGCTAATAACCCCATCCTTAATCCTAAGGAAATCAATAGATTCTCTCATCGAGTTGACTAACCTAAGGGTTGCAAGTCAATTCTTTGTCTGGATCTCATTTCCTAATGAAATAAAGGAAAATAGGTGCATCATACCCCCTTTGTTGTCATCTCAAATTGGAGAAGGTCCCTTTACCTCACACAAACCTATTTTTTGATGTTTCAATCTAAATCTTATTAAATGCATCCACTATCATGAAAGCCTCATTTTTTTTTGCACTTTTAATGGAGGTAACTTATCATGATGGAATGTAATGTCCAAATTTACCAAGTTCATACCTTGAATTAGGGCTACTAAATCAATTGGTTTCACACTATGAGGGATAACAACTTGTTGTAAATCATTTTGAAGCATGTTATGGTAATTAGGTGAAGCTTGAATCAAATCTCACAAGGATATCGTAGGAGTGTTCTGAAGCAAGTTCTAAAAGATCATACACCTTTCCACTATGCAAAGGAGACCAAGGAGAACTAGGAAAAATAGGTCGAGGTAATGGTAATGAAGTAGGTATGGTTTTTGGTTGCCTATTTTTATTTGTATTAAATGTATGAGAAATGATATTATAACTCGGTTTCTATGAAACATTGTTACTAGTGAGTTGCTTGCAAAGTTTTAGATAGCTTTTGGAGGTTGTGGTTCACGTTGTGGTGGTCCTATGATAAGAAATGGATTAGGTGATGAATTGGAAGGTCCAATAACTAAAGGACTTTTAGGAGGTCCAATGATTAGAAGACTCTTAGGTGGTCTAATAATCAAGGGATATCTATTGTTGAGAACCTCAACAAACTTATCCTTATTTTTTGAGCAAAGGAGAGTCTAATTTCACCTCATAATGTTTATCTAAGGAAGCCACATTACTATTGTTTGAAACACATGTACCAATGCTATCATCATATTTCACCATGATATATTCCTTGGTAGGAGAGTTTTTATGACAGGAGAAAACTAAATTTTCATGACATTCAATGGTTGGATTGAATCTATAATAACTTTATCACAAGTAGGGGAGATATCAATGGTTCAATTTTCTTGCTTATCAATGATTGTATCCTCTTGTTAAATAATTTCTTCCCAAGTAAGAGAAGAGAAACAAATAAGATTATCATGACTCTCAATGATGATTTCTTCTAACACCAAATTATCCTCTTCACAAATATGAGAGATATTAGGAGAAGAACAAACTTGATTGGCATGATTTTCCATGATTTTATTCTCTTTTACTAAGTTAGTTTCACACATGGGAGAGGGATCAATGGAAAACAAGAAAATAGGGGAAAGGACTTCATATTCATATGCTCAAGTAACAATAATTTCTTAGAGTATTCAACAAGATCCAAAAATAGAACATGAAAATGATAAGAGACTTTTTTAATGAAAACATGATTTAATACTTGTTAGATACAAATATGAAATGCAATCATTTTTCCCAATTTACAATGCCTAATTAAATGGATGATTAGACCTAGGAAAATGTGAATTTAAAAACCTATGTGAGATGAAAACTAATGAAATTTTGACAACCCTAAATGGAATGAAAACTAATCTAATGCAATGAAATGAAAAATAACAAAAATTCTAGATTTATGGTTTAAATGGACTCCAAATCAGAAACATTTTATTGCAAGAATGTTGTGTTCACCAAAATGAAACATCAAAAAATAAGTTCTTTCTATTAAAATAAGGGGTTCACCAATAATTTATGAAAAGTAGAAAGGGAAAAATGGGGTGTAATGAACCTATATTTCATCTATTTCATTAGGAAATGAGATCCCCCAATAATAGAATTTACTTTCATCCTTTAAGTGATTCAATTTTATGAAAGATCTTCCAATTTCCATTATGATAGAAAAAGTGTAAAATCAGCTTGAACAACACTCTTGGGAGATAAAAAATAAAATAGTAAATGAACTTAAATCTGCAATGCAAGACCTGAATCATGTAGATAAAGCATAATACTAATAGAAACAACAAAATCCTGACAAATTTGAAGAAGGTAAGATACTAAAATCTTGTCACCAAAAGTGTTGCAAGGCATCCTGAAATGGAGAATGTGTCTTTGTACAAAACTTTTCCTCAAATTTTGAGAGCCTTTCGAGGGATCTAAGATTCCTTTTCCATAGGTTTCACTACAAAAATGTCAAAAATAAATATGAGATCAAATTTTTCATGATCTTGACAACTTTTTGTGATAACTATAACAAATTTTGCAATTTTACACTTTGAGATCTTCAAATCCAATCCTTTCTTCAACCTAAGATCTGCACATACTAAAGAGAGGGAAAATTGTTTGTTTTTGGTGAATGGGGGTTTTCCTTGGTCAAACCACAATTTTGTAATTAAACCTTGAAATCAAATGAAACATGAAAGGAATGATGAATGAAAACTTGCTATGTTGCAAATCACCAAACCCTTGAATTGAGATCCTTGAAGGATTGGAATTTAATACATCTCTCCAAGGTCTTGATCTTACATGAATAGCTTGATTGGATGCTTGATTTGATAGCTTAAATATTGACTTGAAAACTTCAAACCTACATCACAATGTTAGCTCCAAAAACATGCATGAGTGTAAATAACTTTGACATGATGATCTTGATCTTGATTTCTATTGTAGATGCTTGATAAATTTTCTCTTCAATGCTCTTGACAATAATTTTTCCTCATATGAAAGTTTCCATCTTGCTAGATGTTTTGAATTTATTTAATAACTATGTATTTATAGATGATTTTCTAATTTCCCAACAATTAAACATTATAAACCGACATTTAAAATTTGAATTTGGTATCATAAAAATACTGCCAAAAACACATTAAAAATTGGGTTCTAAAGCTTAAAGGAGACCCATTCGCCCTTGGGCAAATGGGCCCTAATTCTAGAACACACACTTTTCAAGATGTTAGATTAAGTATAAGAATTAATTAATTAGGATTATAAATGCATAATTGGGTCAATTAGAGGCTTAATAATTCCAATTAAATTAAGGGATCCAAACATAGTGTGAAAACATAAAAGAGTACATTTTTCTACACTACAATAGTCTATATCAAATTGTTTTAATAGGGCTAATTCTTACTAGTTAATTAAATTTGCATGAACATACATTGTAGATGAATGGATTTATTCTCAAATATTATTTTATTCCCTTAAGAAGACCAAGAAACATCACCATTATGATAATAATTCTTCCTCTAGTGCTCTGCTTCCCAAATAAACTATAGGGTATATCTTTGCATGAATGTTTGGATATCTTGTTAAATAGGATGCAATTGTAGCCTAAGGAAATTCCCACATTTTTATATGCACTGTAAACACCAAAAACACATAGCTATAAAATATAAAATTATGTAAGGGTGGTGGCAACATAAATTAAACTAAACATGAAAAAAGTTAAATAGAATAATGCTTTGCATACATGAATTAAATTTATACCTAAAAACCTTGAAGACAATAGCCAAAACATTGAAGTTAAGTGGGTCCTAAGAAAGATTTTTCCTTTCTATAATGAAAATGAGTATAAATGCTATAAGAAGATAATGTGAATCATGCAAAAATAAAGTTTCAAATTTCATTATAATTCCACACTTTTCTTCATTCATACTAGATGTGGACACCGATTTTGGGTATCCAAGGCTTCTCTAACACTTATAAGGTTTTTCACCTAAAAGGAGAGAAATGGACCAAAAATGTGTAATGTCTACACTCAAAATCAATGCAAGGATGGATGCAATATGTCCAAATATGATTCCTAGATGCAATAAACTAAAAAAGAAAGATGATTATTAATGTAAAACCTAAGAAATGCAACTTGTTTGAAAACACAATGATGTATGCAAAAACACCCAAAAATGCAAGTAAACAATAACAAAATTAAACAAGACTGGAGAGGTGCACATGGAATTTGAAGTTTGATACAAAGAGGCTTTGGAATCCTACAAAGTTGACTAGAAAAGTTGACTGGGACACTTACACTAAGCTGGGCAACTTAGTCTAGTTTCAAGGAAATTTTGCTAGAATAGGACTCTACCAAATGGGTACTCAGAAATGTAGAAACCACTTGTTAGGCCTGGAAGTGGGACTAATTCACTGCAGATGGAAACTTAGTCCACTTGGGAATCTCAGGAGATTTAGGATAGAATTTTGTAGCTTTCAGTCTACACTTCCCTTCCTGACAGGTGTTCGGTTTAGAAATTGTAGAAAATGAGTTGAAAGAAGTCTCCAAGCTTCAATTAGGGCTTTGTTGACTTTGATGATTTTGATAGATTGAAAAAACCTTTTTAACACCTTTCTCTTTGACAAATCTAGATACAAGACCTACAAACACACATGCAAAGAGGGGAAAAAGGATTAAAGGTTAGATAATAGGGTTTTGCCTTGGTCAAACCCTAATTTGGTAATCAAACCCTAAATAATGAAATGAAATAGAAATAGAATGATGAATAAACAACATGAAATGTCATAAACTCACCAAACTCATGATGTTGAAATCTGAAGATATGCAATGAAGTACTCTAATGGATGACTTGATAATGGTTAGAGATGCTTGAATACTTGATAATTGCTTGGATAATTAATTAAGATGCTTGAAAATGAATTAGGTGTAAAATGAGAGGAAAAACCCTTTATTTATACTTGAATTCAAATATTTCCCAAAAATGACACATCACAGGCCAACCTCAAGGATAAGAGAATAAAATCTCGCCAAAAAATCAAAATTATTTTAATTTTTGTGCCCAGTGGGACTAAGTTAGTCTAGGTGGTGACTTGCTCCCACCAGGGAAATTTTACTAGGTGTGGGGAATTAAAATGAATTTAATAAAGTTTAATGAGAATATTCTCAAAAATACACTTAAGTATGGTTAGAAAGTGCATTAAGGGGTCATTTAAACATAAGAAAGGGTTGAATCATTGATGAAAATCCCAGAAAAGCATGACAGTTTGTTACAACTCTATACAAAACTTTGAAATAAGACTTGGTAAGTGATAAAAAGGAGTTATGTAAGTGAATTATAATGAAAGGGTCCTAGAAAAGTGTGAAAGTGGGTTACAACACTTTTACAAGACAACCTATAATTCTTAATGATTCTCAAGGGTCCAAGACCTAATGTGAATGTATTGACCACATTATAACATTAAATCTAGGAAAAATCAAGGAAAATTCCATAGGAAAGACTCAAGTGAGCCTAAAAATGTGCAACTATACATTTTTTGGCAACACACTAGAGAAATATTTTTTTGAATGTACATTCTTGAACTATTTAACATGAAATTCAAAACAATTTTTGAGACTTAAAATAGACTTAATTCATAGCTAATAATTTTTTCCTAAGAAATATGTTCTACACATTGATAATTGATGATGATGGTTAAATGGTTGAACAATTGAACTTATTCAATATGATTGTGACCTGATGGCACTCTATTCAGGTATAATGAGAAGAGAAGGATATTCAAATAATACTTCTATTTTATTTCTTAGACATATCGGATGATTTCGTAATAAATATAGTGTCAAAAATTGTACTTCCTTCTTGGAGATAGTACAATTTCACAGTTAGTTTGGACCTATTTTAGTACCCTTGCATTTATAATCTTTAAATTATCATTAATAGGCCCCTAAGACCCCTTATTATATACCCCAAGGCTTATTTTGATTGAAATATCGACAAATTCAACAAATACATTTAATTTTCTAACACCCTGACATTTCCTTAGCTGAAAAAACTAGGGTGAGACCCATGCACTGGACCTTGGGCATATGAGCCCCCCTAGGTGGGACCCATATGCCACCTTGAGTGTATGAGTCTCATTTGGCCCCTTTTTAGGGTTTGAGTAGGAAATTGAGGTTTTTAATTCAAATTTTTCGTAAATTTTGAAATTTGAGATCTAATAAATGATAAATTAGATAGGATGCCTATAAAACTAAGGTTTTGAATTACTATTTCACCTAGAATTTTCAAGAAAGAGAATCCCGCCTAGATTTAGAGTTTTCAAGAGATATTTTCAAGCATTTAAGAGCAAGGAGTAAGCAAAGTTGAAGTCTTCAAGAAAAATTGTAGTGTTTTTGGAGGTCTTCAAGATCACTTTCATTTCAAGATCTAGCATTGTCAAGGATTGATGATGGTTTCCTATGGAGAATCGTGATGTATTATAGCTTAGGGAGATGCAACTAGCCATTGAACCAAGCCTAATGACTTGTTTCCTAAGTGATTCCATTTTCCATTATCATTCCACTTTCTTCCTAAAGGAAGGTACATGCATTCTTATGGGTTATCAGGGTGATTAAAGATCTTCGAAAGTGAGTCATCATCATTATCATGTTTCATGTTTACATCATATTCTAACACATTAGAGTAGTGTTTCATTACATTCTAGATCTCTTAATCTTAGGAAAACTTAAGATTATGATCTTCACATACATTCCCATTTCAAACCTATTATTTCTATCAAGGTTTGAATACCATCTAGGGGTTTGACCGAGGAAAATCCCCCATAAGAAAATCAACACAATATTTTGTTTTGCATATTTTTAAAAGGTTTAGACTTGGAAACAAAGTTGGGAAGACATAGGAAGGAAATGCAGAGATAGGAGAATAGTTTTAGATCTTTCTTTTTTCAGAAAGGTGGAGAATGACTAAATTGCCACCTTGGGCATATGAGTCATGGTATACCACTTTTACCATTTTTTTATAGATCCTAATTTTCTAGTAGTAGATTCCATATTTAGCCCAACAACCCTCGACTAGGACTAAATCGCCAATCTGGCGTATAAATCCCAATACACATCAAAAGTCATAATTTTAGAGTTACAGACCTTATTTTGGACATCTTTAGTCTTCCAATTTCTTCTTTGATTATCCTCAGTTTCTCATTCTAATTTTAAATTTCATTTTCTAGGTCACATAGTTATATTTTCATATTACTTCCATTTCTTTCTTTCTAAGCATTTGCTTAGTGGTGAATCTCTTCATTTAATCACACCTAAGGAAACCTCCCTAATTCTCATTCCCTCAATTAAGTCATTTAGTTAAGGGATCTTGGTTTCCTAATGAACTAAGAGTGAAATAGGTCCCCTAATTGTTCCATCTCCTAAAAACTGGAGCATCCTATTTCCCTTTGTTTCAATAACAATCAGATGCACTACATCAGAAGAAAAAATTGATTAGGTAGTGATTGATTTACCAATGAATAACATTTATACAAAATATTTCTAATCTATTAAGGAAACCCTATAAGTTTATTTAATAACAAGTGAGAAAGGAAATAAGAATAAATTTAAGAAGAAAAATTAACATTCTAATCACATGGGAGATCAAGAACTCTTAGAATGTTAAAGGCTATGATAAGACTTGTATAGCCTCCAACCTCATTAGGTATGTGAATAGTCATTGACATATAAGAAATCATCTAGATGAAATCAACAATATAAAATATTTATGACTCTTTGAGTTTATGTATTTAGTAGGATGATCAACTTTTAGATTTTAAATTAAAAGTATGTGCTAATTCAACCACCATGGATCTAAGGAGGGTATTATCTAGGAGCTCGAAAATAATACTTACATTAGAAACTATTCAATGAATCGAAAAAAAAATTCCAACTTTTAGTATCTAGTAAACTGAGGCAAAGATGCATGCATTAATGAAATATGGAAAAGCTAACATTATTTATTATTTTCAAGTATCCTCTAAATTTATTGGGTTTAAAGAACGTACTTATAATGGGTGGCTCTCACCCTAATAAAACTATTTGGGGAGTAAAGCTTGGAAAGGATAGCTCACTTGTTGCTCATATTTTTTATATTATTATGTTTAGTACGATGTCTATGTTTTCCTTAAAAGAAACATAACTAATTATTCATGCTTAATCTCTTTTGATTTCCTTGTTAATGATCTACAAAAAAATTAACTATATCTAAAAATTATGGGGAATACAATATTCTAATTGGTAAATGACAAATGCATATAAAAAATATATATGTTATTTTGCACCCATAATCAACTTTATTTAATTATTATTTTACTAACTATGTTGGTGATTCTATTTATAGGAAATTTACCATACACTATGTCTCAAAATAAATGGTGTTTTTCTTAGATGGATGGTGTAATACTTTTAGGAAAGTGATAGATTATATGGTTTTTTATTTAAAACCCAAAATAAAATGTAGCTCATGAAGAATCAATATGACTTAATATTTTTGGAAGAGCTTCATCTGTATACTTGTAAAAGTACCACATTACTATATGATAATTGGAACTATTTTACTATTACCAAGGAATATCATTTTCAAAGAAAGAAAACACATTGAATATCATGGGAACCTAACTCAAGAATAAGTTTTTCATCATAAAAGTTCTACTCAAAGTATTTTATCTTAAAATTTCTACCTTTATCTTTTGATTGGCCTTAGGTGATTCCATTGAGGAGGAGTTTGCATAACACCATATCATAGATAAACCCTCGATGTAAGATGTTACAAGCATAATATAAGACCTTTAGGCATTAGGTGATTCCAATAAGGGGGAGTGTGCATGTCAATGCCACCACCTAGTGGATAAATCCTAGATGCATAAGTCCTATTGGATCTATTAAAATTATTCTCTCTATAAATATTTCACTTCTAAAATTAGCATTGTATTAAGTCGTACGTCCACTATGTAATGAACTAGGTGTGAGGCTGATTTGAGGAGACCTATGCTCCAATAAAAATATTTATAAGACCTCATACAATATTATGAAAAAAAAAAGATTATAAATTATGACAAGATGGAATTCATGGAGTACAAAGTGAATGGATTTTATTTTGGAATGTATTTGGGTCTCTATTTATCACTATTAAAGAAGACCTACGTTACTAGGGTACACCATTTTTTCTTTTAAGTAAATTGACACATGATGCCCCTATTAACATTAATGGGAGTATTAGAACATAATGTTATTAGGGGTCATACCCTTATAATGTTTATATATTTTTTATATAGAAGGTTATAAAACCTTATATATTATATGCTTACTAAGCATATCCCATTTGAAATAGTAACAATCTAAAAAATATTAGATTATTAATTATTTATATTGGTGGTTATTGAATAGGTGTGACTAATACCCCTTCAGGTATTATGCCACCCTTTCTCTTAGATTTAAAGATTTTCCCTCGCTTGAGAGATATAGAATTTGGAGATTCTATAGTGAATTATATCACTATGCACAAAGGTATTATTGGCCATGTGAAAACATGAATACATGTTACCTAGGTTTGGTCTATGTTATAATAGACTATTATTGTAATTATTTCAATAAAATGATGCTTTATGGGGTTTTTTACTTGAAAGGTTTCTCCCTATGTATATCTTGTGTAATGTGTATAATATCTTCCTACATAATTCTCATTTTGTTTTTTTCATGTTTTATTTATAATGATTAGTATCCTAAGATCCTAATTTCTAACAATTAGCCTTTGTTCTTATTTTCTATAGTCTCACTTTTTGTGAGACTCCTCTCCTTTGTGTTAGACTCAGGGAACATTGAGAGGGGGGGTGAATCAGTGTTCAGCAAAATTTAAAATTCAATTCAGATCATAAACCATTCATAGCATTTAAACTGAAATAAACATGTAAATATATGAGAGAGACAATCAAAACACCATAACACCAATATTTTTACATGGAAACCTTGTTAGGGGAAAAATCATGGTGGAGATTAATCCACAATTTGTATACTTTGTTAAAAGTATGAAGAAAAGGGAATGCTCATGCATTCAGGCACACTGCCTAGAGCTCACTGCTCAAAACAAGGAAGGCTCACTACCTTACAAAATGTTAGAGATTACAAAAAAAAATTGAACTAAGAAGATAGCATCTACAAATGCCTAGTTTCAGTTTTGGTGAAGCTCATAAATCATGTTCTGAACCTTTTGTCAAACACTGCACTTTGCTTCTGCTCTGTCACCAAATCCTCTTCTGTACTAGCAAAATTCTCATAGTTGATCTTCTGATATTTGCATACCAAAATTATCTTCCCTAAAACTATTCTCATATATCTCATGCACACAAAATGAATTTCCCGAACTCGCATAAATACTTGCTAGCAAGAATTCAAACACTATATGTCAGCTTCACATAAAATTTAATATTCCCTACATGTTGGCTCAAATCATAAATAATTTTTGATGCGTACCCACACATGTTGGACAAACCATAGCTAGGACCTAATAAAAAGATTTCAAACAAAAAAATAATTAAACAATCATCACTTATACATCCACAACATGCTTCATTGATTAGGTCAGCCACAATGAACAAATAGACAGAAAATCATTTTGTCGGTTCTCTTTACTCATACATGGATTAATGAAACATCACAAAACTTAGCAATAAGGTAGAATACATGCTTAAAAACCTCTCGCAGAGATCCACAACTCAAAAATGATGATCCGGCGAGGTGTACAAATCAATATGGTGACTGGATACCCTATTTTTCGTGTTCTTTGCTAGTAATACACTATACTTAACTTTAACTACTAGTATGATCAAGTTCGGATCTGTGGACCACAATAGTGACTTCAATTGCCATCAGTGACAACACTAGAATCCATACCAATAATCTCTCTGAGCTATATGCCAACAATCTCCCCCTTTGGCATTGATGGCAATACTTAGTGAAAAATGACTAAGTGTCAAAACCAGAGATATGTTGTCAAACTCCAAAATTTCAAAACACAACAGAACACTACTCCCCCTTAGGATGTCAAGGAATTTTTCACTTCATTCTCTCCCCCTTTGACATCAATGACAAAAATTTACTACTTTCTCTCCCCTTTTTCTAGTATTCTTATTGCACTTCTTCCTTTTTGCTAAAACAAAATTTTGCTGCTCTCTCTCTCCCCCCTTTGCTAAATAGAAATTTGATCAAAATTTGGAAAACTAGAACTTCTGCACAAATTAGAAAAATATTTTATACTTATCTTTCATCTCTGGAAGGAATTTCTTCTAAGCATCTACAACAATCCCAATAATTATTATTGGACTATTATTTTTTGATGTCCGGTTAATGATCTGAATGAGCGATTCCAGAATTGTAATTGCTTCTTCCAACTTCTCTCCTTTCCTCAAGACTTCAATCAGCTGCTCCAATATGCATTCAGTTTGATCCTTCACTTTCCTCAAAGTGTCCATAAGAGTGTTTCTAGCAAAGTGAATCTTTGTGTGCTCAACCTGCAACTCATGAATTTTGTTCTTTAATGCTCCATCCTGATCCTGAAACATGTAGTCCTAACCAATTTTATTCAATTCACTTTCAATTTTCTCTAGCTTGAATTTGTATTTTCCAACAACATGAGGCCAGCGTAGACAATAATTGTAGATGTCATTAGCTGAATTGATGCACTGGCTCAACACATTCATTTTATTTTTTAGTTTTGTAAGGGATAGCCTGAACTGTTCCTTCAAATGTAAGATTATTTCCTCCTCTTTCTTATCCTAAGAGTCAGAGGCCACAACTTCCTTAATACACTCAATCAACTCTTTAGGGAATACATTCTACAAACTTTACAGTTCAATGTTATTATGCACAAAGTATCTTCCTAGAGTATTCTTAATTAGATCATGCTCATATGAGGGTCCATCTAACCATATGTCAACAATATTTTGCATTCCATATTCTTCTTGAACAATCTACAATATATTTTCTTTGAGTAAAGAACCTTCTTCATCACTTCCTTATGGTATTATTACATCTAGTTCAACTGATTCTGGTTCATCTCTTGGGGTGTATTCATTAGAGTCTTCATCAACTATATCCACAATTATCTGCTCTTTTCATTTTCCTTCAGATTTTGGAGACTTGAGTACTGGAGGAGTATCATCAACAAACTCTATTGCTCTTTTCTACTTCCTCTCTATCTTGTCGGAAGATGATCCAACTTCAATTATTTTTACTGGAAGAGAGATACCAACTACTCCAAACATTCCTAACAACTCTCTAAATAAATTTTCATATGCTTGCTCACAATTTTCCAGAGTATTGAAATGCTTAAAATTTTGCTTACAGGTCGGTTCACTCTCCTTCCATACAACATTATCATTCTATGGCAAGCAATTTAGAAAATACATCATGATACATATGATCAAAGTTCCAAACCTAAAAGGATAATCTACATCCATTTTCATTTGCACATTCTCCATTAGTTGATCTTTCAGCAAACTACATAGGTCAAAGTCTTGGTCCTCTATTATCATCTTATGCAAAATTTAAATTGCGCTAGTAGAGGTTGATCCTTCCTTGTTTTTGAAGAAAAATTTGTATGAAATTCCATATGTAATATACCTTGTCAATGGATCTTTGATCATTGAAATTACTAGATCCCTCTGATCTCCTGTTACACCGGTTAGGGTTTCGACTTCCTTATTTTGAATTGACTTCTTCAGAATATCTCCAACATTGCATAACCTAATTAAATTTCTAATCACTTCGTTCGGAATAAGATAGGTTTTGTCCAAATTTAGAGTGTCTTCATTCAATCTTCTTAAGATGAATCTAACACTTTTGCGTTGTCAAAATAAGGAAATTCATTCCAAATGTCCAAACTCCTATGTTTTTCTCCTTCGAGCCATTTCAATTTTCTAGCAGGCAACATATCTCTTACATCCCTAATCTTCCTACTACTATATTCATCCAAACTTGCAAATCCCTTGATTTGCTTCATTTTTGTACCAAACAAGATTTTTCTACTGAGCACAAATTTAGAAATTCTATAAGCAAATGAAATACCTAATGAATTCGCCACCGAATTGACTTGAATCCTTCCAAAATTTTACTCCAAAGGCTCTTTCACTATTCTTTTTCAATGCAAAGTGACAAATGAGGGTTCCAAATGCCCTTTTATAGCTTCACACACCTAACCTTTTTACCGCAATAAATGCTCTTCCCTAGGAGTTCTAGTTACACTACACTCTCAAAAAATAAGAGAAGAATCCATTTGCAGACCTTCAAGATCTCAACTTATAGAACAAGTGATCACAGATACATTTGTTGATTGATGGCACAACTATTAACAACTTCCTATATTCCTATGCCAACTACTGACAAGGGGGGGGGGGACGAAAGGATTTTACTTGAAAGATTTTCCCTAGGCCGATGGCCTGAAATAAATTTCTAGAGGAATTACCAGAGGGATTACTAGAGGTAGCTTCCAGTATGGGCTTATTAGATTCACTCTTCTTTTCCCACATTTTCTTCATTTGATCTCTTATCTCTTCCACAGTCACTTTTCCTTTTCCTTTTCCTTTTCCATTTCCTTTTTCATCTTTCTATGAAATTCTTACTTGATATACCATACCACTTCTATCCATATTTTTGTTCCTACATAATCTTGCAATGTGACCAAATATGTTGCAATTGTAACACACCATATTTCTTTGTCTAGGCCATTCATTCCATTGTTTTCCCCTTGAACTGAATTGGTTAGCAACATGTCCAAATCTTCCACAAGTATGACATTTAACATTCCTCATACTGACAACCATACTTCTACATTCAATTGATTTATGACCAAAATTTTTGCAATTAAAACACTAACCAGGAAATGATGGATTGCTTGAATTTACTTTTCTTCTACATTGAGAAGCGATATGACCAAATTTATTGCAATCAAATTAGTAACCATTAAACTTATGAACATTAGGTTGTCTTACTGGATACCTTTTGCCTTTGTTCATCAGATTTCTTTGCCTAGGATCCTTTTGTTTAGATATGGAGCATTCTTCCTTCTCATATCTGAGACCTCACTTATCATTTGCATCCTTTTGTCCTTTATTCATCTCATCAAGATTAGTAGAACTGATCCTAAACTCATCCTTGTATTAATTTACAATAGATAGTTCATCTTTGAGAATATCTATTTGTCTTTCAAGCTCTTGTTCATTACTTCAAGACTGTTGCAGTTCAATCTCTAGTTGAATGAATCCACTATTAACTCTAATGCATTCTTTAGATTTCTCTTTCGAGGACTAGGCTAGATTATCCTCATTCTTCTTTCTTTCTTCAATCTCCTTAGTTAGCATCATCACCATAGATTCCATCTCAAGCTTTAGAGTAGCATTGTCCCTAGCAAGCTTTTCACATTCTTCAGTTATTTCTTTTAGAGTCTAATTCATGTGAACATCTTCCAAGCTTTTATTTTCTTTTTGTTTCAGCTGATCACACAATTCCTCTTTTCTCTTGACTCATTGATTTTATCCTTCAATGATTGAATGAATTTTTCAGCATCCACAAGATTTTCTTTTAACTCTAGGACTTCTACTTTAGACTGATCAAGATCATCAATTGCTACCATAAGTTGCTATTTAAGACTACCAAAGTCCATTGTACTTCAAGATCCACCTCAAGTTGTTAAGCTTTCGAAGAGGAACCTTCTATGTTACCAATTTTTGGACTCAGGGAACACTGAGAGGGGGTGTGAATCAGTGTTCAACAAAATTTAAAATTCAATTCAAATCATAAACCATTCACAACATTTAAAATAAAATAAGCATGTAAATGCATGAGAGAGACAATCAAAACACCATAACACCAAGATTTTTATGTGGAAACCCTATTAGGGGAAAAACCATGGTGGAGATTAATCCACAATTTGTATACTCTGTTAAAAGTATGAAGAAAAGGGAATGCACATGCATTCAGGCACACTGCCTAGAGCTCACTGTTCAAAACAAGGAAGGCTCACTGCATTAAAAAATGTTATAGATTACAAAAAAAATTTAAACTGAGAAGATAACATCTACAAATGCCTAGTTTTAGTTCTAGTGAAGCTCATAAATCAAGTTCTGAACCTTTTTTAGACTTTGCACTTCGCTTCTGCTCTGTCACCAAATCCTCTTCTGTACTAGCAAAATTATCACAACTGATCTTCTAATATTTGCATACTGAACTTCTCTACCCTAGAACTATTCTCATATATATCATGCACACAAAATGAATTTCCCAAACTCACATAAATACCCACTAGCAAGAATTTAAACACTATATGTCAGCTTCACACAAAATATAATATTCTCTACATGTTAGCTCAAATCATAAATAATTTTTGATGTGTACCCACACACGTTAGCCAAACCATAGCTTGGACCTAAAAAAAATTTATCAAACATATAAACAATTAAATAATCATCCCTTATATAGCTGCAACATGCTTCATTGATTAGGTCAGCCACAATGAACAAAAAGACAAAAAAATATTCTGCCAAATCTCTTTACTTGTACACGGATTAATGCAACATCACAAAACTTACCAATAAGGTAACATACATGCTTAACAACCTCTCATAGAGATCCACAACTCAAAATCATGATCCAGTGAGGTGTATAGATCAATATGCTGACCAGATACCCTATTCTTCATGTTCTCTATTGGTAATACACTGTACTTAACTTTAACTGCCGGTATGACCAAGTTCGGATCTGCGAACCACAATAGTGACTTCAGTTTCCATCAATGAAAAAACTAGAATCCATACCAATAATCTCCCTGAGCCATATGCCAACATTTTTTCTTTATGGCTACTTTGTAATGGGTACGGGCCCTTCTTGCATTTACCTTAATCAAAACAATTACCCTATAGAATAGTTAAAATTATTCACATTGAATGTTGAGCATAGAGATAAAATTTAAAGAAAATGATTGATTATTTTTGCATAGTTTTCTAAAATAACAAATTTGAATATTTATTAATGTTATAACCTTATATTTAACAAGTTCACGTTACTAATAATTGCTTCATAGAATATACCATGTTAAAATTATCTCAATATTCTAGATTTAGAAATGATCTCTTGAAGAATATTTTATTTTTTATATTTAAAATTTCTTTATATTCTAAAAGACATTAACTTTTAATTAGATCATATAAAGCATGTTAGATCATGCAAATATTTGTTAAATATTCTTACAAATATTACTTGATAAATCAAATTTCCATCTAACTCAAACACATGAATGTAAACAACCAAACAGAAATGATCATATATATATATATCAAAAATTTTAAAGTACATATCATCAAATATACAAAGCTACTGTTAACTATGACTACTAGATTCTTTAGGTTCTAGTGATTGTCTCTATCAAGAAATGGTAGTATGAGATTGTGATCTACCCATGGATCCCAGTGCCTCCTGTAGGCCCCCTACTTGTCCAACAGTCCTATCCTCTTGTATGATAGCCTCCATGCACTCCAACTCTATGTGGTCTCTCCACCTGTAGCCTAAAAACCTCTCCACGTAGTCTCTCGAGATCCCCCAGATCTCAGGATGACTGAAGCTCATCATAGGTATCCTGCAGTGTTCATTGCTCACCCATAATTAGATTGATGCACCTAGTAGTGCTCTCATATTTTCTTCTAAAACTTGCAAAAGGATCAAATAGATCTAGATGCTACTCCATGATTGGTGGGGGCATGTAATATGTGTTGAAAGCTTCATCTGTGAGAAAACATAGAATGATCTCTATGGTCGCCCATCTAGATGCTTCTCCATGATTGGCGGGGTAATGTAATCTATACCAACAACCCCATTTGTAGGAAAAGGAGGAATGATCTTTGTGGTCACCTATTGGTAGACATATTATAAGATCGAAATCATAAGGAAAATCAATACACATCATCACACACACACACAAACACACACACACACACACACACACACACACACACACACACACACACACACACACACACACATATATATATATAAGTGAAAAAAATAACATAAGCATAATCATACATAATGTATCATCACCTAGGTCTCTTGTATGCTTTATAGGAGGTATAGAAGAAGCACTACCCTCTTCATGGTCATAAGTGTTAGCATGTGCTACAACTATTGACTGTCATCTAGTAACCTGGGTAGGAACTAGATCTCTCCACTCTAGGGAAATTAGACCCTCACCTACTATATTAGTGCCATCATTCATCAACTACCTCTACTCCACCTCATCGTCATCGTCATTGTCATCCTCCTCCTTTTCATCCTCCTCCTCCTCATAGTTTAAGTTCACATCCCTTTCATAATCCTCCTTTACCTCATTTCCAAATAATTTTGAATCCCTAATCTCCTCCCTTGTCTCTTCCTCGTCATCCCTATGATCTTGAAGAGGTCTTGCATAGCCTATAGGTTGATCCATAGGAAAGACTAGAGCTACTCATGTTGTGAACCACCACTCCTCATATGCATTTGTAGAACCAATGTCATTAGTGCCAGAAACTATGGGAATGTCAAGATCCTCATCATTTGAATCACCAGACACAACATGATCGATTGTGAGCCATCTAGTATATCTAGCCCTACAAGCACTCCACACTGATCATTTGTAAAATGGTTGTGCTACTAGGGTACCTGTACTTGTCCAAAATGTCTCATGACATGATTGTAGAAGTAAGGTCTTACTATGTAATTGTGCCTCCCCAATAAAAATCGATCCCTCTATATCCTATTCATTTGGTGTCTCTCATCTAGCCATTGTAGTATTAGTTGGTATGGTCTCCATAGGATCTCTATCTGATCAAGATAGTCAAACTTGACTCTCCATAATAATATATATCCATACTTCCATGATCACCTAAGTGGATAACTAGAAGAGTGTGGGTATTCCATGGCACCTACCAAAGGAAATCCCACCAGTTTAGTACATGTGATATGATTTAGGCACCAAACCTATAGTAGTGTATAATGAACCATATTGTCTACCTCCTGATAGATGAGCCATCCCAAGTCATAGTACAGATGGGCCAACATACTGCGACCCCGTGTGTGTACGGTCCTATGCTGCTCCATCTCCCTAATCATGTGTACCAGTCCTCCATCTAGGTGTGCTCCTCGACCATCTGGGACTAGTACTAGTGCTATAGTAAAAATCATGATCTACCTAAGGAGTGCAATTGTGCATACATAAGCCACCATAGCTCAATGTGTGGCCCCATGAACCTCTCCCCAATTGGACCTCTAAGACAATATTAGATGTTTGTTCTAATCACTTGGTAAGAATGACCCTCTATGAAATGTATAGTCTCACCTCAGATAGGGATCCAAAGAATGACATGCACATCCTCCAAAGTGATGGTCATCTCACTATTGGGTAGATAAAAGGTGTAGGTATCTGCATCCCATTGCTCTGCTAGTGCCATCAACATGGCATCATGGTATCTCATGGGAGGCATGAGATACACCTAATATATACCTGCCACCTATAATATCTTTGTGTCAGTCTCTAAAAGCACTATAACTAGGTCGTGTAGGTGAGAGAACAACCTTCCTCTGAGATGTTGTTGTGATTAAGGAGGAACCTAATAAAAGAAGAAAAAATATCACATATAGGCATTCTAAAATCTAAAATCTATACATCAACAGTCAAAAAGTGTGCTAAATTTGCTCGAGGGTACTTTTACTAAGGGTCCTAGACACTTTATTTCTTATTTGGGATATTTTGTAACAAAGTGGGATGCTTTGTGAAAAAGTGGGACACTTTGCAAAGAAGTGCGTCATTTTGCAAAAAAAGGATGCTTTACAAAAATAAGGATGTTTTATGACTTATTTTTCTTGGGTCCTAAATCTATCTAGAAATATGTAAAAAATAAAATAAATGCATAAAAATGAAGCTAAGGTTGAGAAGAATCCACTCACTGTATCATGTAGATCACCTCAGGCCACCTCATCATGTAGGTTCTCAAGTCTCAATGGCACATAGATTCATATGCTAGAAATTATCAATCACTCTCCAACAGAATCAAACTACAAAAGGTAAAAGAAAAAATGATCACAAGTTACTTAACCTTTTACTTTTATATACTCTCAATTAGGTCATTTACATATTAGAATAAAAAGTGCTTTTTAATTTTAAATTAGCATATTGGGGGCTATTGAACTATGTTTTCGACACCATCTATTGTATTGGATTCATAGTTCCACTCATGTTCTCCTCAAATGTCTATCACTATATGTGGTATGGTACTTGGTTTTACACTATGATATGACTTATGCAATTCGATGCAGTTATATTGCTACCTTGATTCCACCTCCATAAAGCAAGTGGAATCAAGGGGGGCATACATCTACCCTCAAATTTTATTTTTTGAAGAAGTTAGATAAGAGGATTTTTGAATGACTAACGAAGTGGTTTTGCAGGATGCGGTTCCCAGCATTGTGGTTTTGCAGATGACTACAATGGGGGATTCATTTTCCCATGTTTGTGAATGAATCTAGATGAGTACCATTTTTATAAATTTTACGATTCAAATTGCTTTAGCTTGCAAATGCACGTAGATTCATATGGGCCCTAAAGTGGGGGCTAAATGTAGTGTCAAAAATTGTACTCCCTTCTTGGAGATAGTGCTAAAGGGGACCTATTTTAGTACCCTTGCATTCCTACCCTTTAAATCATCATTAGTAGGCCCCTAAGACCCTTTATTGCAAATCCCAAAGCTTATTTCAATTGAAATCTTGACAAATTCAATCAATACATTTAATTTTCTAACACCCTGACATTTCCTTAGCCCAAAAAGCTAGGGTGGGACCCATATGTCACCTTGGGCATATGAGTCCCCCTAGGTGGGACCCATATGCCACCTTGGGCATATGAGTGCCCCTAGGTGGGACCCATATACCGCCTTGGGTGTATGAGTCCCATTTGACCCCTTTTTAGGTTCTGAGTAGGAATTTAAGGTTTTTAATTCAATTTTTTTGGTAAATGTCGACATTTGGGATCTAATAAATGGTAAATTAGATAGGTTGCTATAAAACTAAGGTTTTGAATCATTATTTCACCTAGAATTTTCAAGCAACAGAGACCCACATAGATTTAGACCTTTCAAGAGAGATTGTCAAGCATTCAGGAGCAAGGAGTAAGAAAAGTTGAAGTCTTGGAGCAACATTATAGTGATTTTGTAGGTCTTCGAGCTCACTTTCATTTCAAGATCTAGCATTTTCAAGGATTGATGATGGTTTCCTGTGGATAATCATTATGGATTCTACATTGGGGAGATGCGACAAACCATTAAACCAAGTCTAATGACTTGTTTCCTAAGTGATTCCATCTTCCATTATCATTCCACTTATTTCCTAAAAGAAGGTACATGTATTCTTATGGCTTATTGGATTGATTAAATATCTTCAAAAGTGAGTTATCATCATTATCATATTTCATGTTTACATGTAATTCTAACACCTTAGAGTAAGGTTTCATTACATTCTAGATCTCTTAATCTTAGGAACACATAGGATTAGGACCTTCACATACATTTCCATTTCAGGTCTCTTATTTCTATCAAGGTTTGATTACCAACTAGGGGTTTGACTGAGGTAAACCCCCCATAATTAAATCAACATAATATTTTGTTTTGTAGATTTTTAGCAGGATCAAAATTGGAAGCGAAGTGTGGAAGACATAGGAAGGAAGTGTAGAGATAGAAGAAAAGTTTCAAATCCTAGTTTTTCATAAGGGTAGAATGGGAATAAATTTCCACCTTGTTCATATGAGTCCTAGTATACCACTTTTACTATTTTTTTGTAGATCCCATTTTCCAGCAGTAGATTCTAGATTTAGCCCAAAAACTCTAGACTAGTACTAAATCACCTAGTCTAGCATATGAGTCCCAATACACATCAAAAGTTAGAATTTCTAAGTTGCAGACCTTATTTTGGACATCTTCAGTCTTCTTGGTGCTTCTTTGTTTATCCTCACTTTCTCATTCTTATTTTAAGTTTCACTTTCTAGGTCACATAGTTACACTTTCATATTACTTTGATTTATTTATTTATAAGCATTCAATTAGTGGTGAACCCCTTCATTTAGTCACACCTAAGGGAACCTCCCTAATTCTCCCTCCCTCAATTGAGTCACTTGGTTGAGGGATCTTGGTTTCCTAATGAACTAAGAGTGAAATAGGTCCCCTAATTGTTCCATTTCCTAAAATGTAGAGCATCCTATTTCCCTGTGTTTCAATAAATATTAAATGCAATACATCAGAAGAAAAAAATGATTAGGTGGTGATTGATTTACCTATGAATAAGATTTGTCCAAAATATTTCTAATCTTATGGAAACCCTATAAGTTTATGTAATAACATGTGAGAAAGCAAATAAGAATGAATTTAAGAAAGAAAATTAAAATTAGCTCTTAGAATTTAAAAGGCTATGATAGGACTTGTACATCCTCCAACCTCAATAAGTATGTGAATATTCAATGACATATAAGAAATCATCTAGATGAAATCACCAAGATAAAATATTTATGACTTTGAGTTTATATATTTAGAAGGATGATTGACTTTTAGATCTCAAATTAAAATTATGTGCTAATTCAACCACGATGGATCTAAGGAGGGTATTATCTCTCTAATATAGCGCTTACATTAGAAACTATTAAATGAATTGAATAAAACTACTTCAAATTTTTGTATCTAGTAAGGTACTTTATAACAAAGTAAACTAAGTCAATGATGCATGCATTTATGAAATATGTAAAAGCTAAAATTATTTATGATATTCATGTATCTACTAAAATTATTGGGTTTAAAGTACATACTTATAATGAGTGGATCTCACCCTAATAAAACTATTTGGGGAGTAAAGCTTGGAAAGGATAGATCACTTGTTGCTTATATTTTCTTATGATCATTATGTTTAGTACCAAAAATCACGAGGAATACAATATTCTCATTGGTAAATGACAAATGCATATAAAAAATTATATATATTTTTTTGCACCCATAATCAACTTTATTTATTTATTATGTTACTGACTATGTCGGTGATTCTATTTATAGGAAATTTACCATAGCCTATGTCTCAAAATAAATGGTGTTTTTCTTGTATGGATGGTGTAATACTTTTAGGAAAGCTATAGATTATATGGTTTTTTATTTAAAACATAAAATAAAAAGTAGCTCATAAAGAATCAATATGACTTTGAAGATTTTTGGAAGAGATTCATTTGTATACTTGTAAAAGTGCCACATTACTATATGTTGTGCCTATAGCACACATGCTCCGTTTGAACAGGGGATCCCCTCTTTCCTTTTCACCTTCGTCGGGTCATTTTTTCCTTTTCCCCATTTTGTATGCTCCTATTTCTGAGCTTAAGTTGGTTACAAATAGTGAAGTCACCAAAATCCTCACTGACCAAATTCACCTATCCAAAATCTACTAAGTTTTTTGCCTTTTTGGAAGTGTAGTTGTAGGTTTCCTTTAGCCTTTTTCCCTAGTGTCCATCGAGCTTGGAAGACTTGCATTTGTGGGTCTCCCTCCATGGGTCGATGTCATTGTTCTGTTGCTAGTTAGTGGCTAACCCTAGGCTTCCACCTGCATTGCAAATCCCACACTTGGTTTCAATGCCTGGGTCTTCAACGAATGATTGTGCTAGCTCAAGTTTTTGCAGCCCCACCAACTGACTTGCCTTCATATACTTGCATTAAATGTTCATCATTAATGTCATTTTTCTTATAAATAGAAGCATCAAGGTTGTCATTTCACCCTTTTCTTTTGAAATCTCGATGGAGAACTAGGAGCTCCCACTCGTACATGATTCCACACTAAATTCGAGCTATATTTTCACCAAATTTCTATGTTGTTCCAGGTAGGGTCACATTTAAACCCTTTTAAAATGTTCTTTCATAGTTAGGGCTTCCAAATGTTGAAACTCTGCATAAATTAAAATCTACTTCACTGTGATAACCTCATCAAAGCCTCTGCAATACCGATTGTGAGTGGGTAGCTTGCTCCAAAGTTCAAAAAATCCTTAGCATCGGTGAAATCGGCATCCTCGTGCCCATACAGAATCATGTTCCTCCATTGCCATTCTTCATGCAATGGATAAACCCTTGTAGCCTGCACCATCGCCCTTGCCATCCTTAATAACAATTGAGAAACCTAAAAGAAATGACTAATTCAATGAACCTTTATGGGAATTCCCATGCAAAATTTTTCTTGCGAGCAGCCACCACCCTATCACCGTTGTTTAGCGGCTGAACCTTGACGCATTCCCATAGCGTGGGAACCATTTTCATCATTTGCGCCGAGTGAACCTAAACCTAACACTTGCTAAATTCACTAAGTCCAAACTGTCTTATAGGTTGTTGCATGTGGCTCTTTGTCCTTTGACTATCATTTTTTAACAAAGAAGTTATTGCATCCTCATGTAGTGCGGACTTTGTGCCAAACATCGCCTTCTTTGACTACAAGATCTACTGAACAAAGTGCTAATTCAAAATTGTATGTGGGAAAACTCATGTGGGAAGATGTCATCAGAGGTCAATCCGCCTATTGCCACTATCTTATGTCCGAGCACCGACGTCCTCCCACACTATGGACCCCATGGGAGGGTTTTTCCTTTTGACAAGTTCAAAGTTTTCCAACACAAAAAATTAAGTCTACAAGCTCATTCTGGGCCCGCATATGTGGATTGCTGCATGCAGACCGCTATCCCTTCAAAGCTATTATTTAACAGTGAACACCTCATAGCAGCCCGATAATTTACCTCTGCACTTTCCAAAATGATGAAAATCTAAGGCACAACTCACCATGTCCAAAGTGCCAGTAGGTTCCACTATGCGGAACTCCGCATGTGGGTCACCGCCTACCGAATGCCGATAGTTAACGACTTAGCCTAAACATCTTTCCACCACATGGTTCCTGCATGTCCCAAACCTACAAGAGCATCAAATCCTCATCAAATTCCTCTAACTACTTCTTGACCTATTTCCACACGTGCTTAATCATTCCTTAGGGAATTTTCCTTTCAAAAAATTCATGCAAAATTTCTACTGCGGGTGGTCGTCTATGGGATTCTATGATCCCAGTGTCACCCTACTCCAAGTTACTCTTAATGGATTCTACCTAGTGGAAACCTACATCCTTGGGCCCGCATTTGTATAAATGATCCAAATGAGCCCTGGAAATCATACAATGATGAATTTTATGATCTTTTAAGGATGTATGAATGGAGCTAACCTTGAATTTGGAAAATTTATCTGATGTTTTCCTCTTTTATATGTGAAAACACTTACTACACTCTGTATATGTAGGATTTATGGAGCCAACTAAGGTAACATTAGGGAAGCTCATTGAAAAGGTTAACAAGGGATAGAAGCCTACTCAAACACCAAGGGGAAAAGAGGAAAAAGAAAAAATGAAGTATCAGTTCCATGGGGTGGAGTGCACCTCCAAGCTTGTTTCCACTTGGGACATATGAATATAGATGAATTCAAGCAAAGGGCGATAGTCAACCCAACCATAGAGGATGCCTATGGAATCCAATGAAGTGGCCTCACAAAAGCAGTTGACTTCTCTCATACACTAATTGCCTTAAATAAGTCATGGTTGGTCGGGAGTGTTACCACTCCAATAGGAAAATCATCGATAAGGATGGAAGAGTACTGGCATAATTTTTTGCTAGGTCTATTGGTAAGACATTCGACATCAAAACATTTGACAAAATGGAAGAGGTAGAGAAGGAATTTTCTAAAGGCGTGTGGAAAAAAGACCCTTTGGCATGAAAAATAACAATCAACCAACATTGGTTGAAGGAAAAGAGGGGTAGTGCCAACAAGGTACCTCAAAAACTATTTAGAAATGATTTCTTTGAACAGTACCATGATCTAGTTACTCTTTTGAGTAGAGTAATGGGCTTTCTAAGAATCGCCCTCTTCAAAGAATGGATGTTCTACTTTGTAGAGGAGATCATCTAAGGTGAGGCCAAGTTCCATTGGGCCAAGATGATCAGCGACAACATGCACAATCAACTTATGGTCATTAAGAGGACCTCAATTTTATATGACCTCATATCTATTCTACCTCCTTGTGGAGAAATTCTCATATAAAGGACTCTTTTGTGCAGGCCAACTGGGGAAAAAGAAAAGAGAACTCAAATTTTATGACTACTATCCTTAGCTATAGTACAAGAACTTCAAGAAAGAATATAGGAGAGTAAATGATGCCTTCATTGGAAACATAATCAGACTCCTAGGAGGAGATTTTGAGAGGAGATTGTTGCACAGTGCAAAATCCTTCATAAGGGGATTTGGGTATTTTTTCATCCAGTTCCCAAATTTTACCTACATCAGAGTCATAGGGTTCTCAGGAAAGCCCTACCAGTTACCATGCTACCCCAATGACTAGATAATCTTGTTGGAATTCTCTCAATAACTATAGACTACCCACACTATTGAGTAACAAGCATCGAGATGGGATTCCATGTCCCTTGACCTTCAAACAAGGAATGTATTCTTGTCCTGCCACCCAATGTATTGAATATTCAAATAAGGAGCTATCAGAGTACAACTTGGACCCCCACACAGACTAAGGAAGAGTAGATCCTCATGGAAAGTTGAAGAAATAGGTTGGGAAGCAATATGCCCAGTGACCCCATGTCAAGGACTTCTGGGCCAATTGCAATGATGACAAGGAGGTGTGAATGAGGCACTATATGAGGATGACAACCCAGTTTGTGAAGTCGATAAATCCATTCCCCATGCCTGATCAGATAGTGGAGGAAGATGACAATATTATTGATGATAGATACAATGATGTGGCCAACCTGCCCCTACTTGTAATTCACTAACCTTGACATCCTTACCTAGCCCATTGAAAATGGAATAAGGCAATGGGTAGATGCATAAGTTTTTCAACTCAAGGAGTAGGGTGCAGAGCTGACATCTGGTAAGCCCAAATATGAGCTTGAAAGTGAAACTAATAGTGGTGCAACTGTTGGCTCATTAGAGGAATCTCCTAATTCCCCACATGCCACAAGATCTAAAAAAGAGGAAGGATGTAGTTGAGTGTAAGCCTAAACAAAAGGTGTATTTTATAAATCCAACTGAGGGGAAATTGTCTAAAAGAGAAAAGAGAATGGGGACATTCATGCTTGAGATTCCTACCATTGAAGAGGAGGAACGTCATTAAAAAGAAGAAGAAACTAAGCAGCCATGTTCACCACCTACCACATCTGCTCCTGCTCTCACCACCACCATTTCCACTCCTCCACCTTCTGCCTCTCAAGCTTTTCCTATTTCGTTTGTGCCCACCATGGACATCTTAATCCACCTCACCTCTACCTCACTGACCACCCCAATAATAAAACTTGATTCCTCCTCTTCCACTACTTCCTGCTATCATCTTCCTCACTCTCACCTTTGTTTCCCACATTCTCTACACTATCGCCTTCCATGCCCTTAATTTTTGTGTCACCTACTATCTTGCTACAAGATTTTACAACTTATATGCATAATGCACCCATTGAGCTCTTTGGGGTAATCCTTGACCCCAAGGTTCAAGCTCTAATGGCCCAAATTGTTTCTGCCCTACCTCTTCCTCCACCACCTATCGAGCTACCAAAAATGGAGGCCACAATTCAGATCTCGAAAGAGATGGAAAGGCACCACACAATGAAACATAGGGAGGATGCAAGGGAGATAGCTGAGGAGCCCAAAGATTTTGATCGGGATGATTCTTTTGAGCACCATGAAGGTGGGATAAATATAAACTTGGATAGAGTGGCATTTGATAAGGAAAGGTCCTAGACTTCTAGAGAGGATGATGATGCTCCAAATGAGTGTTATGTGATAGAAAAATTAGATCAATAACCATATGAAGAGCCACCCAACAACACAAGGATGTGAGTGAAGAGGCTACCATGAGAAATGTCACTCTAGAGAAGAAAAGGTAGATACTAACACAATTGTGGAGATATTAGATGAGCCTCCACTAACTGTCCAAGACAAGGGCTTGGTATAAGAAGAAGAGGTACCTACAAAAAGAGAGGAAGAGAAAGAGAAACAAGAAGAAAAGGTTACCCAGGAAGATGGTTCTAAGCCTAAACTCAGTGTCGAGATTGCACAACAAGAAGAAAGGGTGTCCCAGAAAGAAACCATCATTGATTAAATCATCACCAAAGAGAATGTGGAGATCACTAGGCCCGATGTTGAAGGGAAAGCCACACCTAAAAGAAGTAAGTGAAGAAGAAAAGCATGATGAAGAAGTTTCAAGTAACAGGGAGGATCAACCTCAACATGAGCAAGAAGAGGAAGTTGATCATGAATCACCCAATGGTCAAATTAAGATTCTTGACTAGATGGAGTAGTATTTGAAGAATAAATCTCATGTGGCCATAGATCCCAAAGTAAGGATAGAGGAAATTCTAGCTAGAGCACAGACGAGGACTAGAAAGGAGAGGAAGCCCAAGATCTGGTCTCATATCATCGTGGATGCTTCTAGGTCTAGGATGCTATAGGTTACCACTCTAGTAATCGGTGGAGGTGCAAGAGTTGTACAAGGGAAAGAATACCAAAAATCCATGATCAACCTAGGCCCAAAAACTCATGACCAAAAGATAGATGATTATCAAGGCTTTGTCTGCACCATCATCTAGTAAATGAATAAGGACCAATCCACCAAAGAGGTTGAAAGCACAAGTGCAAACTTGACCACCTATATTCAACAGTGGACATCCATAGAAGAAGAAGCTCCTCCAGAATCATCTACGCCCACTCTTCTCTCCAAGGAGGAGCTGAGTAAAGTGGAGAAGATGAAAAATTGGACCAAGTCCACTGTGGATTGGTTCAACTAGGTGATGTACAATGGTGAGATGGGCATCCGCCATGCTGCTCAAATTTTCAATAAGTTTCAAGGTTTGCAGAAGTAGATAGACGACATGATAAAGACCTTCAATAACTACTTCGAGCTATATAGGATCACTTATCCTAAGGTTGAGAGCATCCTCAAGCTCTCCCAAGGAATATGGAAAAAGGAGTTGGAACTGCTAGAGGATAATCATTGGCTCATGGAAACATGGTAGATTGGCATAAATTATAGAAATGAGATCCTAGAGAAGGGTCTACATGAGCTAGAGCTTGATCTTGAATCAGTTCCAAAGCACTAGATTGATAGTGAAGATTACTTGAAAATGATGATGGACTATGAGATGCCCACTCTGGAGTTAGATCCAAATAAAATCAAGCCACTCTTTCATAAGAAAATGGAGCAATGGGTTGTAGACACACTATCACCGGATTTCATGGATTTTGCTGCAAGGGATTTCACTTAGTTTGAGCAAGTTATCAAGGTGACACCCAAATGCACCAAGTACTGGGAGTAGGTCACCAAGAGATCCAAGAAGATAACCTTTCAGATCCTTCAATATGATCTCATGGAATGGTACAAACTTTAGGTGTTGATCGGGAAGTTCATGGAGTACGCTACACTCTAGAAGAATGCTAGAAATCAAGTTATAGAAGATGAGTATTTGAAAAAATAGTTGTAAAGGTTGGAAGCCACTACAAGACAAAAAAATTATAGTGTAAGGGCTACTAGATGACAAAATAGGCTAAATGACAAAATAGGGAAGAAGATAGAATAGTCTATTTTAAATTATGAAATATTGGGGGTAGGTGAAACCCTAATGTAAAATGAATCTGCACCACACAATGTGAATGAATCTTGTCCATTCATTTTTCTTTTAGAAAACTATAAAAAGGGGAATCCTCTCATTTTCAAAGAGAGAGATGAGTTGTGTAAAGGCATGCTATAGAAAATTAATGAGAAAAACATTGTTTTGGTGGTTTCTTTTGTTTCCTTCTCATGTGTGCATGATTCATTCTCCCAATCTTAGATTTCAGCTTCATTTGTCTTAGTTTTAAGTTATATTAGTTGGTTAGTTCATTTTGTGTTTTAATGGTGAAGAATGTTCTAGTGTTTGATGTCTTCTTAGCTCATACTTTTTTCTTTTTATTGTTGATAAGTTGTAGTGTAAAGTTAGTTTGAGATTTATTCACATTGTTGCACTTGAGTTCAACTATTTTTCATTCTTTAATGGTGAATGAATGGTTTGAAAATCTACAGAACTTAGAAGATTGCACTAGTTTCATTAGACTATAGGCTTCCCTGGTTAAGTGGAACTTAGTTTTAGGAAGGATGTCCACTGTAGCATCCTCCATTGTTACTGTTCAACATTAGTTGCAAGTCTAGGAAACTCCTTATCCCTTTTCTCTTTTGACCGTTCTTTAAATATGAGGTTTACACAAATCTCTAAAATCATTGTAAAGCCAAATCTAATGGAAAATATGGAGTTTTAGATTATTGTTTTGAACTTGCAGCAGTTGTTCTTCATTTCCAAAATTTACCAAAACTCCATTTGCAAGATCCAATTCCCTCCATACTTAGTGACCATAAATTCCCATTGTGATTACCATCAAATACATCAACCAATTGAATTATTCCATGCATTGTCATGACCTGACACCTGAGAGACCTTGGGGTGTGTTAGCTCTCAAAAACATAGGCAGAATACCTCAAGAGGATGCCAATCTCTTGGCATGTTTTAGGGTAATAGACAAGGTCCAATGAATTAAACCTTCTACTCTTCAGGTGCTGCTAAACCTAGGTAGGTGTACCTTTTTGAATGAAGAAGATTTGACTTATGGTTATCCTTCTTCCAATGATTTTTCCACAATGGAAGATGCAAGTGAACAAATGAATTCAAGTGCAATAGCAATATTCTTAATCTAAATCCTAAAATGCTCAATTAACAGATATAAAGAGAATAAACAAATCTTAGTGATGGAACTATAGAGACCAGTGCCTTATTGGGTATGCAGAGTCAAAGGAAATCAAGATGAGCAACACTCTCTGGAGAAAACTCAAATTATATGGCATACATTCTATTTACAACTTGTATAAACATTCAATACTATAACTAATAAGCTCTACTTCAATAATCCAGATGAATCTCTTTGATTACTATGATCAACTAAAAGGATTTAATCTTTGCTCGAAAGAACCAATTGATTAGTCACACAAATACAACAAATGTGCATTGATAAACTGAACATAAACTTGTTATGTCAATTTAAATAACCAGAAAGCATCAATCTTGGAGACACCTTAGTAGTATTTTCACTGAATTCAATAGACAATTGACACCAGAAAAATGTAGCAACATCAACTGATTTTCATAAATACCTCCATTTTGAAAACATGCATCAATAGTCTCTAATTTGGGAATTTTATTCTACTCTATCTACTTGCTGTGTATCAAATATTTAATAGCTGATGATCCTTTTACAATTACAAAAATGGCTATTTATACACCAGCATTAGAAATATATATCATATTGAGATCCAATGTCAGCCAACCGCTTAATTCGGGCTCATTTCATGTTAGCCTGCAATGGTAATTGAACATCCACATGTTGGCCATAGTATTTGAATTTCTGTTAATCTCACTGAAATAGTCACCAAGACATATCACAGTGATGTCGAAGGCAATTAAATCGCTATAGTCACCCCATGTTTTATTTGCTTTCGCTATGACATATCTGAGTCGGGGAAATATCCTATAGATCACTTTATGTTTCCCTGAGAGTTCCTTTACCTTTCACATGTTGCTATGACTTTATGATATTAGGGAGACGTCTCACAGAGCATATTATGTTTCAATGAAAGCCCCCGAGTTCACCACAAATCGCCAAGACAATATCAATCTCGCACTGATGGAAATAATTTTTTCTATTGGAAAGACCCATCGTACTCACCAAGACCATACTCTAAAGTCACATTAGTCTCGCTGAGGTATTCATTTTATGTTGGTCGGTGAGACCCCTTTGAATTCTCTATGACTTATTCCGAAGAAAATGTCTCTCACCGACAAGCCCTTTGATAGAAACCTTTTGTGTAATGTTGGTGAGACCGAAGGTCACTCGCCAAGACCTCACTCTGATATCACTAACTCATACCGATATGTATCTTCCCACCACCAGTTGGTGTGAAAATGTAAATTCACTATGACCTCACACCCAAAATAACATGCCTGGCCGAAGTGAATCCTTAATGTGTTTGTCGGTCGATGTAACAATTCAAACTCGCCAAAACACAATGCCAAAAACATTAACTCTTGCTGATGTATCTCCATACATGTCGGTCGGCAAGACATAAAGCACTTAGTGAAACAACATGCCGAAGACCAAACTCCTACCGAAATGTGCATCCTTTTCCTTGTCACCAAAACCACGTGAATATCATGCTGATAGGTTCCTGTAAATAAACTTCAATCGTTGTGACTCCAAAAATGTCTTGCCGAAAGGAAACATAGACGTTTACAAGCAGAAAATGGAAAATGGATCGGGGAGACCCTCGTAATCTCATGCCGATAGGGAGCATAATACAAAAAATGTAGACTCGATGGATTTTATGGGGCCATAAGGGAAAAATGCAGGTAAAAATATCATGAAGAAAGGAAATGTGCTCAAAGTAGGACTCATTTGGAAAATTATGAGTGAAAGCAACATGTAAAATCATTAGATTTTTACAATTCTAACAGTGGCTCTATCTAGGGATGAATGATAGATCATTTTAACGATCTAGATCTTTGGGTAAGTAGACTAGACACATAGTGATGAACCAATGAGAAAAAAAAGAATGAATGGCAATGGAAATGAAATGAAAGTGAATGCGAAAATGGAGGTGAACCAGAATCCTAAACTATTGTGCATGGAAAAGAACTTTAATGAGGATAAACAAGAGTTGTCCATGCACTTGCAACCCTCAATCCTTTGTGTTGCTCAAGAGAAAAAATGCTTGAAGAATTTCCCATGAATAGGCAACTCCTAATCTTCACTAGCCATATTCTATGGATAATATGAATCTTCACCTCTCTTCCCAACAACAACAAGAGGTCCCAGCCACAAAGCTTAAAATTTACCATGCTTTCATTTCTCTTGACACCTGGCATTCCACATCAACACCAAGTCATTCTCTTCAAATTTTCTATCATTTTCCTTCTTGTCAAATAGATACTTCATCTGTGTCTGTAACTTCATGTTTTGATTTTGGGCAACTCTCCTTATTTCATCAAGTTCACCTAGTTGCTCCATTCTTTCTTCCATAGGTTCAAGAATATCCAAATCTTCTTGAAGGACAAACTTGTAGACTGGCAATAAATTCTGCAAAGGCATCCTGGCCTGTACTCCATATACCAATTCAAACGGGGATTTTCCAATTGCCTTCTTAACAGTAATCCTATCAGCCCACACAACCAGTTTTAATTTTGAATCCCAAACCTTCTTGTTCTGACTCAACATCCTCCTTATAATCTTTAAAAGACTCTTATTGCTAGACTCTGCTTGACCATTAGCTTGTGGATGGTAAGGAGCTGCATAAGAAATGGTAATTCCATATGCGTCATAGAAACCTTTAAATTCATCTGACCAGAAACACATCCCATTATCTATGATTAACCTCAGTGGTGTACCAAATCTGGTGATAATGTTTTCCATCAAGAAATTTGTCACCACTTTACTTGTAGCCTGTTTAGTTGGGATTGCTTCTACCCATTTAGTAAAATAATTAGTGGCAACCAGTATCCACTTGTGTCCTCCACTTGATTTTTCCTATATCTCTAAAATGAAATCAATTCCCCATTGATGAAAAGGGGCATCAGCCTGTAAGGGTCAGAGTGGCAAGGATCCTTGATATTTTAGCTTTCCAGAGAACCTATGGAAGGCTTCACATTTTCTTACATGTGTGAAAGAATCATTAAAAACCTTATGCCAATAGTAACCCACCCTGAGAATTTTGTGTGCAGTTTTTTTTGCTGAATAATGTACTCCACAAACTCCTTCATGCATTTCACTTAAAATATGCTTGGCCTAAAATTCATCTAGACATAACAACAGTATACCATCCCTGTTCTTCCAAAATAGATCTCCATCCATAAAAACATATTTAGATGCCTACAACTTTAGAGTTCTTTTGTGGTTGTCACTCAATCCCTCTAGACATTTCATGTACTTAAGGTAATGCATAATATCAGTATACCAAGGAGTGTGGTCAATGCTTGCAACTACAGTCCCTTCATCTACATTACAAACCTGATTTGCTTCAATATTTGATTCTGCCATCAACCTAGCCAAGTCTTGACCTCTTACTAATTTGGTAATCTGTATCTCCATGTCAAATTCTTGGATCTTGTTAATCCATCTGCATCTTTTTCTTGTTACTTCAGACTATGTCAGAATATCTTTGATAGCAACATGAGGGACATAGGAAATCACCTTTGCTCCAACAAGATATGGCTTGAAAGCCTTTGTAGTTTATACTAATGCAAATGCCTATTTTTCCATTATGTCATATTTCAATTCAGACCCTTGTAATGACTTACTGAAGAAAGACATAGGCTGTTCGTGACCATCTGCATTCTTCTATAACATAATAGTAGCAATTGTGTGCATTGAAGCAAAAGAAAATATCTGAGAAGGCTTTGCAAAATCTAGAAATTTAAGGAAAGGAGCCTCCTTGATGGCCCTTTTGATAGATATAAAAGGCTTCCAAGGTTCTGCAATCCATTCCATTTTCTGTCCCTTCTTCAACATTTTTGATATGGGCTTAATGATCTCAGCAAAGTTAGAAACAAATCTCCTAACAAAATTAATCTGTCTGAAGAATGATAGTATAGCTTTGACAGTTTTGGGAATAGGAATTTTATCAATATCTTCAACCCTCTCAAGATCTATCCTAATCCCTTCTTTTGAAACAATATGTCCTAAAAGCTTACCTTTTGTGACTGCAAAATGACACTTCTTAAGATTTAAGCTGATACCATATTCTAGGGCTTTAATAAATACCTTCTCTAGATGTTGTACATGATCCTCAGCCTTCTTCGAATAAACAGTCAGGTCATCCTGGTACACCACCATGATAGCATTGATCAAATCTGAAAATGCCACATCCATAGCTCTTTGGAAGGTTGCTCCTACATTAGTGAGATCAAATGGCATTCTTATATATACATACGTTCCCCAAGGAGTTGTGAATGATGTCTTATATTGCTCAGATTCTTTGACCTTGACCTGGTTGTATCCTGAAAACCCATCCATCATGGACAGTAGTTCACACCCTATTACCTTATGTAATATAACCTCCATATTGGGTAGAGGATAATTGTCCTTGAGAGATGCCATATTCAAATTCCCAAAGTCCACATATAATCTGATGTCTCCATTTTTCTTCCTCATAGGGACCAAAATTGAGACCTACGTTGAGTGCCTGATTGGTTTGATGATTCCCCCATCTCTAAGCTTTGTCAACTCTTCTTGCATTTTAGGCTCCAGTGTTGGATTTATGGGTCTTTTCTTTTGTCTGAATGGCTTATCATCTGGCTTCAATGGTATTTCATGTTGAAACAAATCTTCCCTATATGCTTTTAGATCTTCATAAGACCAAGCAAAGATGTGTTTATACCTTCTTAGCAAGTCTATTAGCATTCTTCTAATTGTAGGGCTTATCTTCTTTCCTATGTACACCTTTCTTGGTGCTATCTTAGTCCGCAAGTTAACTTCTTCAATATCTTCTCTTCTGACTGGTGTTTGCTTCATGAGGGACCAATCATTTCCATCATACAGCCTCTCCAATGCCACCAAGCCCTTAGGAAGCTTATTTATTTTGAGTTGCAAGATCTCCTTGCCAAACACTGTTTGCTTCCCATCAACTTCCTCAACAAAAGCATTGAAGTCAATTTCCTAGGCTTCATATTGATCCATACAATTGAGGAATTTTAAAAGGTCGGTATCATCATTGAAGACTTGCCAACTATAAATGTTATTAGGAACAATAGGCCTTGTCTTGAACTCAATCTGTGACACCCCAGCCAATGTGATATCATCTCTTTCCAGTGCCACATTTGCTAAAAAATCAGCCATTACGTTTTTTGATCTGTCAATCCACTCAATCAAGAAGGCATCAAATAATTCAATTGTGTCCCATACAACATTCCTATACTATTTCAATCTTTTATGTTTTTCTATATACTTTGACTTGATTTGTGAAACAACCAACTCAGAATCACCCAAAACAGCCAGCAACTTAATCTTATGTTTCACAGCTATGTTTAGACCTGTCAATAAAGCTTCATATTCCACCACATTGTTTGTGCATTCAAATGTCAACAGGAACACATATTTAAATGTAATACCTTCAGGTGAAACAAATACAATCCCAACTCCATTATCTTCCTGGCTGCATGCTCCATCAAAATACATTTTCCACACTTCATTGCAGTTTTGTGCCACATGCTTTTCAATTGGATCACTAGTGGTTAATTTTGGCTTGGTTGATTCTATCTTAAAACTTCCAAGATCAACATCACAAAAACAATTGATTTGATCTTGTGGTACATATTCAACAAGTTGGTTCATTCTCTGCCCCCTATACAATTTGACCTCCTGAGCATTCACTAGAATCGTAGCATAAGATAGATCAAATTGAACATTTCCTCCAACTATTGTTGTCCATTGTCTTGACAGAAGCATCCCAAACTGAGGAGGAGTATCAATCACTATTATATCTATATTATAAGCCACATGTGGATAAGTAGCCAGTTTGACTTCAACACCTCTCATAATTCCTACCATAGGAGCATGTCGGTTATCCATTGCATAGCATTTACCATCATATGTATCAACCCACATGCCAAGCTGCTTCATAACTCCTACCGGCATGATATTTATAGCAGCACTAGAGTCTATCATGCAATTTCTCAATAGTTTGTTATTTATAAGCAATGTAGTGAAAAAAGGATCCACTTGAGGGGGAGTTGTTAATACTGTTAGGATTTAGGTGTCATCAACCTTGTAAATCCTTTATTTTATTATTCTCCTAAAGTTTTTTGTACATTTACCCATAAGAGGTGAAATTGTTTGACCAACAGTGGTGAAAGAGACTATGTAAATGCAGTGTTACCGTTACCGTTTATCCTTATGGAAAAGGACAAATTAGCTAGGCTTCCCACCTTGGAATCTTCTAAAATAAGGTTGTGGGTCAAAATAGGGTGTTGTAAGAGCATCTATGACATGCATGCAAGTTGTCATAAGATGCTATGACAGTATGACAGATTCCCTATGACAGAATATGCTATTTTTAGACCCCAGGCGCCCATGCATAAAAGATGCCTTATGACAGCTGTAAGAGCATCTGTAAGAGGCTATTTTTGGTATTTTTGACCATTTCAAGGAGGAAGGCGTGGGTTTTTCTAGGTGGTATTGCTGCCTATTGTTTGGTGAAACCATGGTGGTTTTCATCCTCACAAATCTCTATAAATTGGGGCCTTGAGCTAGTGTTATTAAGAATTCAGTTTTGCAGGGTAACAGGGTGCTGCTGGATTTATAGGGAATGATAAGAGAAGTCTATTGCTGCATGTAATATTGAAGATTATCAGTAATATACTTGCCTCTCTTTCGGTGGTGGAGTTTTTTCCCTTCGGGGTTTCTCCACGTAAATCTGTTGTTGCATGTGTTATATTGTTCTATCTCTCTCTCTCTCATTCTTTCTTCACACTAAGGCTAAGGTTAATCTACATATTTCAGATTTTCATTCACACATTTAAGTTCATATTGCAAGCTTTCTTCACCTTGTTTTTCAACATTTGGTATCAGAGCTAACGGTTCTATTAAGGAAGGGATGCTTTCCTTTTAGAGTGTTGAAGGTTTTTTGCTGCAGTGGGAGCTTTTGTGTTGTGGGTTTTGCAGATTTGTGAAAGATTGCATACCATGGCCTCCACCTCTCATCTAGATATTGAGAAGTTCAATGGAACTGGTTACGAGATGTGGAAGTTGAAAGTGGAGGACCTTCTTGAGGAAAGAGATCAGTGGTTACCAGTTTCAGTTGAAAAGAAGCCATCTACTTCAACCTTGTCAGATGAAGATTGGAATAAGTTAGACAAGAAGGCTCGAGGGACTATTCGGTTGTGTCTCACAGATTTGTCCTCCTGAATGTCTCTTCAGAAGACACAGCATACAAGCTTTGGAGGAAGATAGGTGAAATCTACCAAACTAAGAGTTTGTCTAACAAGTTGTATCTCAAAAGATGTTTGTATTCATTAAAGATGAAGGATGGTGAATCTATTGCTGAACATTTGAATGCTTTTAATTTGATTATAAGTCAGCTTGCATCTATTGATGTTAAAATAGAAGATGAGGATAAATACATTTTATTGATTTGCTCTTTGCCAGAATCTTGGGAAAATTTAGTTATTGCTATAACAAGTGGTGGTGCAGAACCTAAGTTGGATACTATTATTCCCATACTTCTTTCAGAGGAGATGAGGAGAAAGACCATGCGTAGTGGCTCCCAAGATGCCTTACATGTGAGAGGTAGGCCCAAGGAGAAAGAGCCTAAAGGGGATAAGAAGAAGGATAAGTCTAAAGGATGATCTAAGACCCCTGGAAAGAGCAGAGTGAAGTGTTGGAATTGTGGTAAATGGGGACATGTGAAGAAGGAATGTAGAAACAAGAAAAAGAATGCAGATTCCTCCATGGAAAAGTCCTCTGATAACGGTGATTCTGATGCTTTTATTATTTCAGCTAACACAGTTTGTAATGATGCTTGGCTTATTGATTCAGGTGCTTCCTTCCATATGACTCCTCATAAGGAGTGGTTTTCTACATACAAAGAATATGATGGAGGAGAGGTCTTCATGGGTGATAATAGCTCACAAAAGATTATTGGTAAAGGAAAGGTAAAGTTGTGTTTCAGTGATGGGAGGGTTAAAACCCTTGATGATGTTTTACATATTCTAGGACTTACAAAAAGTTTAATTTTAGTTTCCAAGTTGAATGATTCTGGGATGCATGTGACATTTGACAAGTCTGGTTGTAGGATGGTAAGGGGAAGTTTGGTGGTTGCTAAAGGATCTCGGGCAGGGAATTTATTTACGCTACATGCCTCTATTTTTTGTAACTCCTCTTTTGTAACTAGCGCTGAAAATGCATGTATGTTGTGGCACCATAGATTGGGTCACATTGGTGAAAAAGGTCTTAGGACCATACTTGATAAGAAACTAGTAGACGGTATTTCTGATTATTCTATTGGTAAAAATGATTTCTGTGAGGATTGTGTGTTTGGTAAACAAAACAGGTCATCATTTCCTAAAGGAACTAATAAAGCTAATGGATTGTTAGAACTTATTCATTCGGATGTGTGTGGTCCAGTGGATACAGATTCTTTGGGTAGATCTCGTTATTATGTTTCCTTCATTGATGATTACTCAAGATATACTTGGATTTATTTTATGCATTCAAAATCTGAAGTTTTCACCAAATTTAAGGAATTTAAGGCATTGGTTGAAAAGCAAACAGATTATAAGATAAAAGTATTGAGATCTGACAATGGGGGTGAATATTGTTCTAAGGAATTTGATGAGTTTTGCAAACATGCAGAATTGTTAGGCAAAAGACTACACCTTACACACCCCAACAAAATGGGGTAGCAGAAAGAATGAACCATACATTAATGGAAAGAGCTAGGAGCATGTTAAGTAGTGCTAAGTTAGACAAATGCTTTTGGGCAGAGGCTGTTGGTACTATTTGTTATTTAATTAATAGATCTCCTTGTAAAGCTCTTGTTGATAAAACTCCTTATGAAATGTGGTTGGGTAAAAAGCCTTCAGTTTCACATTTAAGGGTCTTTGGTTGTGAGGCTTTTGTTCATGTGCCTCAAGAGAAGCGGTCTAAATTGGATCCCAAATCTTAGAAATGCATCTTTGTAGGTTATGGTGAAAATGTTAAAGGTTATAAAATTTGGAATCCACTAACACAAAAGATGATATTTTCTAGAGATGTTATTTTTAGGGAATTTAGAGCTAACTCTGAAGATGTGCAACCAAAGGAAAAGTCAAAAATAGTGAATTTTGAAACTAAGCAAGAAGATGCACATGTGGAAGAATAGAGAGATGGACAAGAAGATGGAGAAGAAGAAGAGAGTTCTGACGAATCCGTTGTAACAGAAGAAGTTGAAAACAATGAGGATGAACATGAGGAGGAACCTCTTACTCCACCTTTGAGAAGATCCACAAGACAATGAAATCCAGTTGACAGGTATAGCCCACCTGATTTTCATTGTAAATTTGCTTTGTTATGTACTGATGATGAACCTAGATCTTTCAGGGAGGCTCTCTCTTCAGAAGAATGTGAGTCTTGGATGCAGGCCATGCATGATGAGATGATGTCTTTGAAAAACTGTGACACCTGGGATCTTGTTAGTTTGCCCAAAGGAAGAAAGGCCATTGGTTGTAAGTGGATATATAAAAAGAAGTTTGGTGCAGATGGAAAGTTGGAACGGTACAAGGCCAGATTAGTGGCCAAGGGCTACTCCCAGAGAGAGGGAGTTGATTTTGGTGAAATATTCTCTCCTGTTGCTAAGTTAACCTCTATTAGATTCATTTTATCCATTGCTGCTGCTTATGATTTAGAAATAGAACAAATGGATGTTAAAACTGCTTTCTTGCATGGGGATCTAGAGGAAGAAATTTATATGCAACAGCCTGACGGTTTTGTTGTGAAAGGAAAAGAACACTTGGTTTGCAGGTTAAAGAGGTCTCTATATGGTTTGAAACAGTCACCTAGGATGTGGTACCAGAAGTTTGATGCATTTGCATTAAATATGGGTTTTGTTAGAAGTGATGAGGATCACTGTGTTTACTTTAAAGTTATTGATGATCAGATACTGATTATTGTCTTATATGTGGATGATATGTTGTTCATTGGTAACAATAAGCCAATGATTAGGGAACTTAAAACTCAGCTTTCTGGCACATTTGATATGAAAGATTTAGGGGCTGCTAAATATATTCTTGGGATGGAAATCATTAGGGATCGGATTCACAGAAAGCTTTGGTTAAGTCAGAGCAAGTATGTTAACACTATTTTGCAAAGGTTTAATATGCAGGACTGTAAACCAGTAAATATTCCATTTCCTATTGGTACTAAGTTGAGTTTAGACATGTGTCCTAAATTGGATGATGATATTGATGAAATGTCTAAAGTTCCTTATGCTAGTGCTGTCGGTAGTTTAATGTATGCAATGGTTTGTACTAGACCAGATATAGCCCAAGCAGTGGGAGTTCTAAGCAGGTTTATGTCTAACCCTGGTAAAGAACATTGGACTTTTGTCAAAAGGGTATTCAGATATTTGCAAGGCACTTCTAATTACTATTTGGTTTATCATGGTACTGACAATGTTGATAAGTCATTGGACATACAGGGTTTTGTTGATGCAGATTGGGCAGGTGACTTGGATAGTCGAAGGTCCACTAGTGACTATGTGTTTACTTTGTTTGGAGGAGCAGTGAGTTGGATGAGTAAAAGACAACCTACAGTTGCTTTGTCTACCACTGAAGCAGAGTATATGGCTGCTACACATGCCTCTAAGGAGGTAGTTTGGTTACAGAGACTTGGTAATGGTATTGGTTTTGATTGCAGGATAGTGAGGATCGGATGTGATAGTCAGAGTGCCATATGTTTGGCTAAAAATCCTATGTATCATGCTCGTACTAAGCATGTTGATGTTCAGTATCACTTTGTGCGAGAAATGGTTGAGAATGGACAAGTCTTGATTGAAAAAGTTGACACTTTGGATAATGTTGCAGATTCTCTTACGAAGCCAGTCACCACGGAAAAGTTCTCTTGGTGCAGAAAGGCCATGGGCCTTGATCACTATACTTAATTCTATGTAATTGTATCTCTATGAGTGTAATTTACAATGTATGATGTCAAGTGGGAGAATGTTAGGATTTAGGTGTCATCAACCTTGTAAATCCTTTATTTTATTATTCTCCTAAAGTGTTTTGTACATTTACCCATAAGAGGTGAAACTGTTTGACCAACAGTGGTGAAAGAGACTATGTAAATGTAGTGTTACCGTTACGTTTATCCTTATGGAAAAGGACAAATTAGCTAGGCTTCCCACCTTGGAATCTTCTAAAATAAGGTTGTGGGTCAAAATAGGGTGTTGTAAGAGCATCTATGACATGCATGCAAGTTGTCATAAGATGCTATGACAGTATGACAGATTCCCTATGACAGAATATGCTATTTTTAGACCCCAGGCGCCCATGCATAAAAGATGTCTTATGACAGCTATAAGAGCATCTGTAAGAGGCTATTTTTGGTATTTTTGACCATTTCAAGGAGGAAGGCGTGGGTTTTTCTAGGTGGTATTGCTGCCTATTGTTTGGTGAAACCATGGTGGTTTTCATCCTCACAAATCTCTATAAATTGGGGCCTTGAGCTAGTGTTATTAAGAATTCAGTTTTGCAGGGTAACAGGGTGCTGCTAGGATTTACAGGGAATGATAAGAGAAGTCTATTGCTGCATGTAATATTGAAGATTATCAGTAATATACTTGCCTCTCTTTCGGTGGTGGAGTTTTTTCCCTTTGGGGTTTCTCCACGTAAATCTGTTGTTGCATGTGTTATATTGTTCTATCTCTCTCTCTCATTCTTTCTTCACACTAAGGCTAAGGTTAATCTACATATTTCAGATTTGCATTCACACATTTAAGTTCATATTGCAAGCTTTCTTCATCTTGTTTTTCAACAAATACATCACTCAAGAAGACCTCTAGGATATTTACTTTCTCTTGCTTATTGAATGCTTTAATAGCTACTCTATTTCTAGAATTCACATGTTTTTCATTTCCATTTGTTATCAATTGAACAACACTATATCTATACTCCTTAATTTTCATCATTTCAAGTAGTGGAACAAACAGTTTTACCTAGGATAACGCTTGAGTGAAGTCAAAATTACAACCTTCCACTTTAAAAATTTTCTTCTACTCCAATGTTTCCCCTTTGTTTTCTTCCTTCTCTCTTTTACTAGGTTGATCAGGCCTTTGTATCTCTTTGTGTAATTCCTTCACTTCCTCTTTTTGGATAGGCTTCTATTCCCTTTTACCATGCTATTTATTTTTTGATTTCTTCACAATTCCTTGTGTTGCCTTCTAATCCTTCATAAAGATTCCCCCAGGAATGCCTTCCTTCTCATTTATTGTTTTGTTTCTCAACCAGTATTTACTCCTTGCTTCCTCAACTGCAGCAACAATTAGTCTCTCTATTTCATCTTTGGTGAGTCTTCTCATACTACACTAAGTAGGCACCTCAATAGAATGTGGCTCTATATAATCTTCTTCAGAATAAAAAAGAACCTAATGTTCAGCCATATGGACATTGTATCTCTGAATTGAAACATCATACTCATGACCTTTATCCTCTAAAGATGAGTACCTCTCTTCCACATGGTGAAAAGTGTTTGAAGCCAAATACACTTTGTGATTTTCTCCATTATTTTTCATCAACATTCCATCCTCTTGCATCCTTTGAGCTACAACACAATAGTCTGGGGAATGTGGCTTATCACAAGCTTCACAAAAGTAATTGTTACTCACCATATAGGTTCTCTTCTTGCTCAATGGATCAGGAGTCTCTTTGTTTCTTGGCCTAGCTGTTATAGGTTTTCTATCCTTCCAGTCTGTATCATGTCATGCAACCTTAGCCTTTCATTTATGTATGTGCTTTCCTGTCTGTACTGATAATTATTGCTTTGCTAAGGATCCTTAGGGTTATCTCTTTTATTGATTATACTTGCAACCTTCCTGCTATTTTCAATTGTCAGTGCTATCTTCTGAGCTTCAGCCAGATCTCTTGGGACCCTATTTCTTAGTTCATACCCCATTTTAGGATCAAATGCATTTAAATAAACACTCAATGCTATAGAACTTGGAAACCTTGATCCAGAAGGTACTTTAGTCTGCAATTTGTTGAATCTTCGGTTGAAATCATAAATTGAATCATTCTAATTTTTTTGAATTCGCATCAATTCATGAAGAGCTGCATCTAGTGCATTTAGATTCCCATATTGCTCTAGGAATTTGTCCTAGAATATTTGGAAAGAATTAATTGAGAGTGTTGGCAAGCTGTTGAACCAATCCCTAGCATCTTCAAGAAGTGACATCATAAATAGCCTCATATGTAAATCTTCATATGGCACACCTATGTCTTGGATGAACACATTGAAATTCCTTAAATGTTCTTCAGCAGTAATTGCATTACTCCCTATAAACTTAGGTACCAAACTTCTCCAGCTGCCATCCATAGGGTAAGGGTATAGATGAAACCCTATCAAATCAATCTGTCTGATCATTGTTGTATACTGGTGAGGGGGAGGAAAAGGTGGGTACTGATATTGGTTCATAGGATTGTTATATTGTGCATTATGTTGTGGGACACAAGGCTGACCATGAGTGGCTGCATATTTGTATGTTGTGTGGGAATATGAGGTGGATGATTTGGCTGATTATAGTGATTTCCTATTTGATGGTGAGGAGACACAAGTGGATCAGAAGGCCCTGCATTATGATTACCCTACTTATGAGGTGGTACATACTTTGGGGGGCAGTCAGCTGTCTGAGGAGTAATTTGGGCTTTTAGCAATGCAACCCTTAGTTCCTCTATCTCCTTCCTCTATGATTCAAACTGTGCTTTTACTTCCTCAGGAAGCTCATGATCAATAAAGTCATTTTGGTTACCCTCCATCTTTTGATCATATTCATGTTGAATTCTGATTCGTTCAGCCTCTAGTTTAGCTCTAAACTCAACCTATTTCTGAGGATCGAGAAAAGAGAAAGGATTTCTTTGATCTTTTGGAGTACAAGGCTCTGCACTCAAATTGTTTCTCCATGTATCATAGCGATCATATGTTTCACAATGTGCTCTTGATACTTTGTCTTTATCTATTAGGCACATATCCTCACTTATCCCTTTTCCCTTATCAACCTTGTCATCTTTGTGTGTCCACTTACTGCTGCTAGTAGGAGCTCCAGTATGACCTCCCTTGTATTGAGATCTTCTTCCATTCATGTTTGAACAACTGCAAAATTTATGTCAGAGTCGCTACTCACTTTTGTCAAAAATGAGAAAAAAATTGATGTTTCTTATTCCCAGCGAAGTCTGTATAAAGTTCTTGACTCTATGATTAAGGCCTTGATTCTGAATGTATCCCCAACAGAGTCTCCAATTTCTTAACTCTCAAAAATGCAGGCGGAATGCCTCAAGAGGCTACCAATCTCTTGGCACGTTTTAGAGTAACAGACAAGGTCAAATGAATTAAACCTTCTACTCTTCAGGTGCTGCTAAACCTAAATGGGTGTACTTTTTTGAATGAAGCAGACTTGACTTATGGTTATCATTCTTGCAATGATTTTCCCACAATGGCATATTCAAGTGAACAAATGAATTCCAGCATAATAGCAATCTTCTTAATCTAAATCCTAAAATGCTTAATTAACAGATATAAAGAGAATAAACAAATCTTAATGATGGAACTGTAGAGACCAGTGCTTTATTGGGTATGCGGAGTCAAATGAAATCAAGATGAGGAACACTCTCTAGAGAAAACTCAAATTATCTAGCTTACATTTTGTTTACAACTTGTATAAACATGCAATACTGTAACTACTAAGCTCTACTTTAATAATCCAGATGAATCTCTCTGATTAATGTGATCAACTAAAAGGATTTAATCTTTGTTCAAAAGAACTAATTGATTAATCACACAAATACAACAAATGTACATTGATAAAGTGAACATAAACTTGTTATGTCAATTTAAATAACTAGAAAGCATCAATCTTGGAGACAACTTACCAATATTTTCACTGAATTCAACAGACAATTAACACCAGAAAAATGCAGCAACATCAACTGATTAAATCATAAATACCTCCATTTTGAAAACATGCATCAATAGTCTCTGATCTGAGAATTTTATTCTACTCTATCTACTTGCTATGTATTGAATATTTAATAGCTGATGATCCTTTTACAATTACAAAAATGCCTATTTATACACCAACATTAGAAAAATATATCATATTGAGATCTAATGTCAGCCAACCGCTTAATTCAGGCTCATTTCATGTCGGCCTGCAATGGTAATTGAACATCCACATGTCAGCCACAATATTTTAATTTCTATTAATCTCACTGAAATAGTCACCAAGACATATCGCAGTGATGCCGATGGCAATTAAATCGCTACAGTCACCCCGTGTTTTATTCGCTTTCACCGTGACATAGCTGAGTCGGGGAGATATCCTGTAGATCACTTTATGTTTCCCTGAGAGTTCCTTTACCTTTCATGTGTCACTGTGACTTTATGATATCGGGGAGACATCTCATAGAGCATATTATAATTCAACGAAAGCCCCCGAGTTTACCATAGATCACCAAGACAATATCAATCTCACACCGATGGAAAGTTTTTTCTCTATCATCGAGACCCATTGTACTCACCAAGACCATACTCCGAAGTTACATTAGTCTCACCGAGGTATTCATTTTATGTTGGTTAATGAGACCCCTTTGAATTCACTATGACTTATTTTGAAGAAAACGTCTCTCACCGATGAGCCCTTTGATAGAAACCTTTTATGTAATTTCGGCGAGACCGAAGGTCACTCACCAAGACCTCACTCTGATATCACTAACTAATACTGCTATGTATCTTCCCACCACTGGTCGGTGTGACAATGTAAATTCACTATGACCTCACACCGAAAACAACATGCCTAGCCAAAGTGAATCCTTAATGTGTTTGTCAGTCGATGTAACAATTCAAACTCGCCAAGACACAATGCCAAAAACATTAGCTCTTACCGATGTATCTCCATACATGCCGGTCGGTGAGACATAAAGTGCTCGGTGAAACAACATGCCGAAGACCAAACTCCTGCCGAAATGTGCATCCTTTTCCTTGTTGCCAAAACCACGTGAATGTCACACCAATAGGTGCCTATAAATAAAATTCAATCACTGTGACTCCAAAAATGTCTTTCCGAAAGGCAACACAGATGTTTACAAGCAGAAAATGGAAAATGGATCAGGGAGACCCTGGTAATCTCATGCCGATAGGGAACATAATGCAAAAAAAAATTAGACTTGATTGATTTTATGGGGCCATAAGGGAAAAATGCGGGTAAAAATATCATGAAGAAAGGAAATGTGCTCAAAGTAGGACTCATTTGGAAAATTATGAGTGAAAGCAACATGTAAAATCATCATATTTTTATAGTTCTAATAGGGTGATTTCTAAAACATAGTTGCAAAAATTACCTTTCAAGAGAGGCATTGCACTTGTACATTGACTGTGTTGAGAAAGTGCTAAAACACCTATCAACAAAACTTGTGCTAGAAGGAGGGCCGCCAAGCTAAGCTGGACCAAATTGGGTCCTTCTCCCCTTAAAGGTTTCATAGAGTGCCTAGACCAGAAAAGGGAGAATTTTAGGAGTTAAAGACCCCTACTAAGGCTAAGAGAGCTAATAAAGGGGAAGCATTAGCTTCAGCCCCTCCATCTCCTCCATCTCCTTCATCTCCTCCATCTCCTTCCTCCCCTTTACTCCCAATAGCACCTCCATCCTCCCATTCACTATAAACTTCCTTTTCACCCTTCACTTCCCATAGCCAAGGTGTTGTCCCAGTCCTTGCATCATACTTCTAGGGCACTACCCTAGTTATAGCCCCACTTCAATACCAAGTCACTATAGCATAGCAAGTGTGACCTCCACCTCCCATGATGGATTTGTTGGGTAAGAACCCATCCCCATTGTCCTTCAATGATTACCATGACATGCCAAAGAATCTAGAGCATTTTTGTAGCAAGTTCCACCCACGTGATCCGTAAAGGAAGATGGGAGAATACATTAAAATATTTCAAATAACCTTGAAGGACATGCAGATTGAACATGAAGATATGGCTTGTAGGCTCTTCTATTACTCATTGGGAGATGAGGCCTTCTATTGGTACATCCATCTACCAACTAGATCCATCACCTCTTGGGATCAAATAAAGAACACCTTTCTATAGAAGTTCAAGCCTCTTGTCAGCCCCATAGAATTGTACCAACAGTTCATGTGGACGTCAAAAGAGAAGTCAATGAGCCCATTAGCTCATTCAACGATTGATTTCATGGGGCTCTCATGAAGCTATAGTTTTCTTATGTGGTTGATGATGCCTCCACTCGATTGGTGTATTACGCAACCTTAGATAATCTTACATCTACCTTGTTCAAAAGGATGTGCCCACTGCCTGCCAGGTTGGTGGATGCATATGCAAAAGAAACATAACAAGCACAGACTTGGGGCAACATATTGTGGGTTTTTTCCCCTCATTAGGACCAGCTGCTCACCCAACTCAAATCCAAGGGCTTACCAATCCTTTGGCTCGTCATACACCTATGATGAACCAAGTTCCACAGTTTCCAATAGTGCCACATTTAGGGCAGCCATTGAAGCAAGTGCCTCCAGTGCCACATTACTCGAAGTCTTCATAGTAGGAGGCTTATGCTCAATAGCTTCAGGTTCCCAATTACCTAGCAGAACCAACCTATGACATAGCTTGTGTTCTTTCAGAATCCAGTGCGACAATAGAATAATGTCAAGAAGGATCAAATTGATGAGCTGACCGAACTAGTCAAGAAATTGTCCACCAAAATGACACATTTAAGAAATAAAAATAACTAGATGTAAGCCTCTCAAAGGATCATCCAAGCCAACCTCATTTGGCATAATCATGATTACAGTGCACCTTTTGGATAGAATTTTGAAAGAGGACATAATTTGGGACAAAACTTTGAAAGGAAGACTTCACAAAGGAAAAAAAAACTTAGAACACTAGGCCAAACAATGGAGGCTTCCCCACACCTCTTGATCAATTGGGTGGTACCAATAAGTCCACAAGTGGAGTCTACTTGGATGAGGCTACTTTGTCAAGATGATGTTGAATCCACAAGACAAATAGGCATTTTGAATTGGATTTCTCAAAATTCCAAACTTCCATAGAAAATTTTTAGGTGAAAGTCCAGAATGTTGTTGATGGCTCAAGCTATAGAGATTTAATTCCTTTGGAGCCATATGATTCTTTGATGTTGTTGGTTAACCAAGCTCCTTTCTCACAAAGTGAAAGTGACATGCTCGAGAAGGAGGTTGCACCCAAGGATGAAGAAGTGAAAGAGATAAGTAACGAGAGCTCCTTTTCTCAACTCTTTGATTTAGTAGATAATGGTCTTGTAGATGAGGAAGAGCCACGTGAGGATGAGGTCCAAATATTCCATCAAATGGAAAACCCATACAATTTAAGGAATAGGCAAGTAGGTGGTATTTTCACTACCTCCACTCCTCCCAACAACTTCAATACTTTTCCTAACCCTAATTCCAACAACAATCCCACTTATCCCCATGTGCCTACCTAGTACTTCAATAGAAATAGGCAGCCAAATCAAACACAATATCAACCCACTAGTTCTTCCCATGGTAAATCTTCTGAAGTAGAGGTTGAAAAAATGGGGGAATACTTAGCTGAAGAATTCAAGAAGGTTAAGTTGAATCTTTTAGCCTATGAATTACTCAGAGTCCTGGCTATCAAGAATGCCTTCTTTAGAATGCTCAATGGAACTACTTAATCCAAATCAACCAAAGAATTACCTATCAAGAAGGTTTCTTTTGATACCTCAAACAATGAGCTTGTGATTAAGGAAATCTTTGGAAAGAAGGTTGATCAATCACTGAATCAACAAGTAAACAAACAAATAGCTAAAGAGTAGAATCAAGTACAAACCAAGGACAAGACCAATGATAGGGATAAGGATCAAGTAGCCCAGGTTGATTCTTCAATAGGGATATTCCAAGGGAAATTGGAGACCCCTCCTTTCTTGACAACAATCAAAATATTTGGCAAGAATTTGCACAAGTTTTTTCTTGATTCGGGAGCTTCAACCAATTTCATGCCATTGGTGATATGCAAAGCTCTAGGAATAAATCCCACCCCCTCCTAATGGAAGGTAACTCAGCTAGATAAAATAGAGGTAATCATAGTAGGGGAATTGAACATAATCCCCATGCAAACTGTGGTAGATCCAAGAGGCCAACAAGTTATAGACATCTAGGTTTCCAACATCCCAGGCACTTATGACATCATACTCAGAAGGGATTTCACCTGATCCTTAAATGGTTATGTTGTACTCGATTATTCTCACCCATGTATTCCCTAGAAGGGACTGCCTAATCAAATTTGCATTGATCGGGAGCCTAGGATGTGCATGATTACTAAATACAACAATACAAATGAGGTGTTGTTTGCAGAAACATAAATGGGAAATTACTGTCCCTTTGCTTACTAGGATAACAAAGAAAGTGCAGAGGAAGTCCTCATGTTGTGTGATGTTCCTATCAATCTGACTTCCCTCCCAAGCAATACAAAAGTCTTGGTTGAATCCGATGACGAAGAATACTAGAACGATAGATGCCTTGGCCTATTGGATAATTTATAGGAGTTTATGCAGAAATGTATGCAAGACCAACTCAGCTTGGGAACTAGGATGGACTTCAAAGAGTTACTACTTCCTAGCTAGTGCAGGGTACATAATGCAGCCCATTCTAAATTTGAATGCTACCTATGCCAAACAACAGTTGAGCATATCAAGGGGTAGGTTATTCTGAAAGAAGCTACAAGAGGACATCAAGATCAAGACCATCCTAGATCTACATGCCCACCTAGTGATACTAAAGGTTTAGATGCACAACCAAAAGGGGAAGCATGCTTGATCAACTCCAAAGTCAAAGGTTCTTCTAAATTTTGGAAATTATGCTTTGATGGATCCAAGTCCAAGTAGGGAGCAGGAACCAACTTCAAACTCATCAGTCCCATAGGTAAGATTTATTTTTCTGCCCATATAATTCAATTCTATTGCACCAATAATGTAGCAAAATAAGAAGCATTAATTTATGGGATTTTAATAGCATTAAGGAAGAAGGTTAAAATGTTGCAAGTATTTGTTGATTCTGAGCTAGTTGTGAAACAAGTTAGGAAAATATAATCTTGTTATGATTGACAGCTAGAAAACTATAAACACATGGTATGGGATCTTATAGAAGGGCTAGATGCATTCAACATTTAGCGAATCCCACATACTAGGAATCATATTGTCAATGCCTTAGCCTAGGTAGCTAGTACCCTTCATCCCCTATCATTAACATGCTTAAAGAAATTCACTATAGAGCTCACCTCTAACCCATCAGTGCCTGACAACATCACCAACTTCCAAGTTTTTAATGACAACAAGCACATCCTTGATTTCATCACAAGTTTCAATGTGTTTTCCACTCAAATCATTGATGAAGCAGAACCAAAGGAGGTTGAAATCAATATAGAAGGATTTATTAATCTAAAGAGCAACACAATACCAAGAGGTATGGTTCAGCTAGAGAGGATATTTTATTTGGATTAGATTAGAGATCAAGACTAGCAAGCCAAGAAAGATTTGATAGATAATAAATGTGATGTTCACAACATGGGTATGAATGAAGAAGTTAAAAATGTTTTCATTGGAAAAGTTTGCACACCAGAGGAAAGAAAATGGATCATTGATTCCTTACACATTTATCACAATGTGATTACTTGGGGATATGAAGATCTAAAGACATATGATATGCCAATCATCACTCATACATTCCCCTTAATCCAGATGTATGACCCTTCTAATAGTGTCAATTCCCAATCAATGTGTTGCTAAAGCCTATTATCTTCAAGGAATGTCAAAAGCTACTATCCACCTAAATCATCTTTCTAGTCTGACATTCCACATGGGTGTTCAATTTGGTCCCAGCTAGGAAAAAGAATGGGGAAATTAGATTGTGTGTGGATTTCTAGAACCTAAATTGAGCTTCATAGAAGGACAACTATCTAGTACCCTTGTTGGATGAGGTGTTGCAGATTGTAAATGGGTCTTAAATGATTTCATTTCTTGATGGCTATTCTAGGTATAATCAAGTCATGGTGTAGTATGAAGATAGGCATAAGATAACATTCACCACAAAGTGGAGAACTTTTGCATACCGAAGAATTCCATTTGGATTGATCAACTCAGGCGCTACATTTCAGTGTGCCATGGAAATAGCCTTCAAAGATCTCATCGTCAAATGCATCATCATATATATGGATGATCTCATAGTTTTTTCCAAGAAGAGAGGAGCCCACATCTCCGATTTGTGCAAAGTATTCCAAAAATATAGAGAGTTTATCATCTCATTAAATATGAAGAAATGTATCTTTGGGGTGACCAAAGGAAAGCTGCTAGGACACGTAATTTTAGAGAAGGGGATCTCAATTGAGCTAGAATGCATCTAGGCTATATTGAAGATTCAACTTCTAGGTAGAAAAAAGGAAATGAAGTCTTTCTTTGGAAAGATTAACTTTTTCAAGAAGTTCATCACATGCTTTTTTGAAATAGTCAAGCCACCAAATGCCATGCTTAAGCTAGATGACAAGGTAGAATGAACACCATAAGCCAGGAAGTATTTTGAAGAAATTAAAAGAGATATCGTTAGAAGCCCCAGTGCTAGTCATCATTGACTATTTAAAACCATTCTACATCTACTATTTTCCTTCAAAGCACTCATGTGCCAACATGTTAATGCAAAAGGATGATGAAGGGAATGAGCACCCCATTGCATTTATGAGTGCCCCACTGAAGGATGCAAAATTGTGTTACCATAGCATTGAAAAATAGGCATATGCCTTGGTGAGAGGAGTTAAAAAAATTTGGCACTACATTCTACAGAACAAGGTGTTCACAATTTTTCTAGACCCAGCCGTCAAGACCTTGCTAATGTAGAATGAGTTAGGGGAAAGAATAGAAAAATGGGTCATGTTTCTATAGGAATATGATATGGAGATTCATCCCATGAAGCTGGTCCAAGAACAAGTCCTCACTCACATAATAGCTGAAATTGAGCTGGAGCTCATAGTACAACAATACCACTTGGAGGATGTTTCCCCAGGTGTGTGGTATGATGACATTGTCTACTACCTTTTTGTAAAAAAAAGTTCCTATTAGGGTTACAAGGAGTATAAAAATGTGCTTTGAGATTGAAGAGTAGCAGCTACATGCTGCAAGGATCCATACTATACAAGAGAAATTATGAAGGAATATATCTCAGGTGCCTTGGAAAAGAAGAGGTAGCCTAAGCACTGAGAGAGTTCCATGACAAGTTTGGGACTAGCCATGGGTTCGACCCTTCAAAAGCTCATCAAATCCTACAAGCAAGGTAATACTGGTCGATGCTATTCAAAGATACACATAACCATGTTAAATCTTGTTATGTTTGTTAGACTGTTTCCACCAAGGAAAGGAATGTTTCTATCTTGCTATAGCCAATTGTATAGGTAAGGCCTTTTGCTCAATGGGGACTCAACTTCATTGGTTTGATAATCCCATCATCCTCTGTAGGCCACAAGTATGTTCTGACCACTATCGATTATTGCACTAGATGGAATAAAGCAATTTCATGTAGGCAATGTACAACTGAAGTAGTTACTAATTTTTTGGAAATTTTCATTTTAAATCACTTTGGTTGCCCATTTTATCTTGTTTGTGACAATGGTCCCACATTCACATCCCTTAAGTTTGCTAGTTAGGCCTTCAATTATGGAATTGCACTTAAGTTCTCATCCAACTATTATCACCAAGGGAATGGCCTGACTGAGTCCACAAACAAAACTTTGCTAACTGTCATCCAAAAACTACTTGACAAGAATCCAAAAGACTGGCACACCTAGTTATGTTTTTCCCTTTGGGCAGATTGCACTTTTCGTAAGGCTTCCTTGGGAAATTCCCCATGTCACCTCATTTATGGCCTAGAGCCTGTTTTCCCAGTGCACCTCAAGATCCCCATAGTCCATTTCATTAATACTTATTATGAGGAGGGAGAACATCATGAGCCCCACTTAGCTAAATTGATATAGTTAGAGCAAGTCCATGACCAAGCAATAGAAAATTTTTCCAAACACTAGGCTCTAGCCAAGAGATGGTTTGATCGTCGAGCCAAGGTAAAGGCCTTCAGAATTACTGATCTAGTACTATGTTGGGATAAGGCCCATGAGAAGAAAGGGGGACATGACAAATTTGATGAGCTCTGGCTTGACCCCTTTCAAATTTCTAAGATATTAGGAGATAATAACTTTCACCCCAAAATGTTAATTGGAGAGGATGTCTTGTTGCCTATCAATGGGAAACACCTCAAGCATTATTTCCTTTCTTGAGCTTTCCATGGTCATCCCTTTGTGTATATAATTAGAGTAGGTCTTTTGGTTTGATGTTTTTTTCTTGCTTCACTTTCACTCACTTTCCCAGCTTTTGTTTTTGTTGAGGGTGTATTCCGATCTTGATGTGGTGGTTGTGCTTGGATTGGTTTATGGGCCACTTTGTTTCCTACCCCCATCTATTCCTTGGATAAGTCTTCATCAGTTATCATGCATTTCTATATGCTATTGTAAGGTGGGTTTCCTTACTTGAACTGTAACTTGATTTAGGGTAGAACCCTTATTTGAGTCCCTTTACATTTATCTTAGATTAAATATAATATACACCTTAAATACCGTTGACGAGCTATATGATAGTTATTATGAAGCTTAAGTGAAAAATCCTAAGTCTGCTCCAGTGACCACTATGATTTCCAAACCCACTGTGAGCTTCAAAGCTTATGCAGTTGAGTAAAAGAATGAAAAAATAAAATATTAAAAGAAAAGAAAAGAGAAAAGAAAATGTTGAAAATGAGAAACTGTGTGGGTGTGCGATCAACTCTATCAGGGCTATGGATGCCCAACTAGCAATAGAGAAATGTTCATGGGGTCACAATGACAACTTCTTTAGAGCTATGGACCACTGACTCACTATAGAGCAATGTCCAGGTTACTTTTGGGGATAGAAAACTTACGTAGCTTACTTTGGTTGATTGATTGTTGTCCTACGTGGTCTTTGAGGGAGGGGAACAAAACTCATTGCACACACTTTTGAGATATTTCATGACTCGATTCAACCAAGGATTTTGTCCTCCTTTAAGTCTCTAGTTTGTTTGAGGAAACTAGCTTCTGGTTTGCAAAACTAGAGATTCTGGCTTCCAAATGAATCCTTACCCTTAGAACACTCGGGAGCGTTCTACCAGCAGAGTTTCCATTTGTTGTGCCTATAGCACACACACCCCGTTTTGACTAGGGAAACCCTCTTTCCTTTTTACTTTCGCCAGGTCATTTTTTCCTTTGCCCTATTTTGCATGCCCCTATTTTTGAGCTTAATTTGGTCACATGTAGTGAAGTCACCAAAATCCTCATTGACCAAATTCACCTATCCAAAATATGCTAGATCTTTTTCCTTTGCAGAAATGTAGCTATGGGTTTCCTTTAGCATTTTTCCCTAGCGTCCATCGAGCCTGGCACACCCGCATTTGTAGGTCTCCCTCCATGGGTTGCTGTCATTGTTCCACCACTAGTTAGTGGCTAACCCCAAGCTTCTACCCACACTTGGTTTTGTCATCTGGACCTTCACCGAACAACTGTGCCAAATTGGGTTTCTGCAACCTCACCAACCAACTTTCCTCCATACCTACATTAAATGTGTGCCATTAATTCCATTTTTCCTATAAATAGAAGCACTAGGGCTATCATTTTCACCCTTTTCTTTTAAAATTTCAGTAAAGAACCAGGAGCTCTAACCTGCACATGATTCCACATTGAATTCAAGCTATATTTACACTAGACTTCTGTGCTATTCTAGGTAGGGTCATGTTTAATAGTTAGGGTTTCCAAATGTTGAAAATATGCATAAATTAAACCCTAATTCACCATGGAAACCTCATCAAAGCCTCAACAATTACCGGCCCCATGCAGGAAGCTTGCCCTAATGTTCAAAAAATCCTTAGCATTGGTCAAATTGGTTTCCTCGCACCCATGCAAAATCTCGTTCCTCCATTTCTATTCCTCATGCGGTGGATAAACCCTTGCAGCCCACACCATCACCCTCACCATCCTTAATAACAATTGAAAAACCTTGAAGAAATGACTAGGTCAATAAATCTTTATGGGAATTCCCATGCAGACTTCCACTTGTGGGTGGTTGCCACCCTATTGTCGTTGTTTAGCGACTAACCCTTGAAGGCTTCCTACAACGTAGGATCTGATTTCATCATTTCTATCGAGTGAACCTAAGCTTGACACTTGCTAAATTCACTAAGTCCAAACTATCTTGTTGGCCATTGCATTCAGCTTGCCATCCTTCAACTACAGTTGTTTAATAGAGAAGTTATTGTGTCCTCCCGTAGTGTGGACTCCACACCCTTCATCGCCTTCTCCAACTACAAGATCTATTGAGAAAAGTGCTAAGTCAAAACTACAAGCGGGAAAACCCATGTGGGTGGATGTCATCGAAGGTCCATCCGCTTATTTCCACTATCTTACGTTCAAGCACCCAAGTCCTCCCGCACTGCGGACCCCATGAGAGGGTTTTCCCTTCAATAAGTTTAACGTCTACCAACACAAAAACTTAAGTCTATAGGCTCATTATGGGCCTGTCTATACAAACTTCCACATGTAGACCACCATCCCTTCAAACCCATTATTTATGACGAATGCCTCATGGTGGCCTAATAATTTACCTCTGTACTTTCCAAAATGATGAAACTCTAAGGCACAACTCACCACATCCAAAGCACTCACGAGTTATACAATGTAGAACTCTACATGTGGGTCAACACCTACTAAATTCCACTACTTAATGACTAAGTCTAAATGTATTTCCACCTCATGATACCTGCATGTCCCGAACCCACAAGATCATAAGAGCCTCATCAAATGCCTTCAGTTGCTTCATGACCTATTTCCACATGTGCTTAATCATTCCTTAGGGAATTTTCCTTTCAAACAAGTCATGCAAAATTTCTACTATGGGTGGCCATCTATGGGATTCTACGACCCTAGAGCCACCCTACTCCAAGCTACTCCCAACGTCTTCTGCCCACAGGAACCTACACCCTTGGGCCTACATTTGAATAAATGATCCAAATGAGCCTCGAAAAGTGTACAATGATGAATTTTATGATCTTTTATGGATGTATGAATGGATCTAACCTTGAATTTGCAAAATTTAATTGATTTTTTCCTCCTTTATATGTGAAAAAACTTACTACACTCTGTGTGTGAAGGATTTATGGAACCAACTGAGGGAACATTAGGGAAGCCCATTGAGTAGACTGACAAGGGAAAGAAGCCTGCTCTAACACCAAGGGGAAAAGTGGAAAAATAATAAATTAAGTATCAGTTCCACGAGGTGGAGTGCACCACCAAGCTTGCCTCCACTTGGGACACAGTGTCAGATACTTTCTTGGGACATGTGAATATAGATGAATTCAAGCAAAGGGTGATGGTCAACCTGACCATGGAGGATGCCTGAAGAATCAAGTGAAGTGGCTTCATGAAAGCAGTTAGCTTCCCTCCTACACTAATTTCTCCTAAATTGGTCATGGCTTGCTAGGAGTGCTACCACTCCAACAAGAAAATAATTGATAAGGATGGTAGAGTATTGGCAAACCTATTTCCTAGGTCTATTGGCAAGACGTTCGACATCCCGACATTTGATAAAATGGAAGAGGTAGAGAAGGAATTTTCTGAAGGAATGTGGAAAGAAGACCCTCTAGCATGCAATAGAATAATCAACAAACATTGGTTGAAGGACAAGAGGGGCAGTGCCAAAAAAGTACCCTAGAAACTATTCAAAAGTGATTTCTTCAAAGAGTACCATGATCTAGTTACTCTTCGGATTAGAGTAATGGCCTTGCCAATAGCTGCCTTCTTCAAAGAATGGATGTTCTACTTCGTAGAGGATATCATTTGAGGTGAGGTTAAGTTCCATTAGGCCAAGACGATCAGTGAAAACTTGCACAATCAACTCATGGCTGTTAAGAAAACCTCTCAATTTTATATGACCTCGTATCTAGTCTACCTCCTTGTAGAGAAATTCCCATATAAAAAACTCTACTGTGCAGGCCCACTAGGGACAAAGAAAGGAGAACTTAAAGTTTATGACTGTTATCATCAGCTACAATATAGGAACTTCAAGAAAGAATACAAGAGAGTAAATGATGCCTTCATTGGGAACATAATTAGACTCCTAGGAGGATATTTTGAGAGGAGAGTGTCACATGGCACAAAGGCCTTCATAAGGGGATTCATGTATTTGCTCATCTAGTTCCTAAAGTTTACCTACATCAGAGCTGAAGGGTTCTTAGGAAGACCCTACCAATTATCGTGCTTCCCCAATGACCAGATAATCTTGATGGAAGTCTCTCGGTAGTTGCAGACTTCCCACACACTATTGAGTAGCAAGCATCGAGCTGGGATTCCATATCCTCTGACCTTCAAATAAGGAATTTATTCCTATCCTACCGCCCAATGTGCTAAATATTTAGGTAAGGAGCTAGCATAGTACAACTTGGACCCCCACATAGACCGAGGAAGAATGGATCCTCATGGAAAGCTAAAGAAATGGGTTGGGAAGCAATATTCCCATTGAACCCACATTGAGGAATTTTGGTCCAATTGCAATGATGATAAGGAGGTGAAAATGAGGCACTATATGAGGATGACAACCCAGTTTGTGAAGTTGATAAATCTATTCACCATGCCTAATCAAATAGTGGAGGAAAATGACAATATTGTTGCCAACTTGCCCCTACCCATCATTGATTAGAATGAAGAAGAGGTCACTCACCTCAACATCCTCACCCAACCCATTGAAAATAGAACAAGGTAATGGGTAGATGCACAAGATGTTCAACTCAAAGAGAAAGGTGTAGAGCTGACATATGGCGAGCTTGAAGATGAGCTTGAAAGTGAAACTAATAGTGGCACATCCATTGGCTCATCAAAGGAAGCTCCAATGTCCCCACTAGCCACAAAATCTAAAAAGAGGAAGGATGGGCTCGAGCATAAGCCTAAACAAAGGGTGTATTCTAGAAATCCAACTGAGGAGCAATCATCTAAAAGAGAAAAGAGAACGAGGATGTTCGTGCTTGAGATTCCTAACATTCAAGAGGAGGAACACCACAAAGAAGAAGATGAAATTGAGCAATTGCATTCACCACCTACCACATCCATTTCCGCTTCTGTTGCCACCATTTCCACTCATCCACCTTCCACCTCTCAAGCTTTGTACATTTCGTCTCTACTAGCCATGGACATCTTGGTCCACCTCACCTCTGCCTCATAATAGCACTTCATTCTTCCTCTTCAAATACTTCCCTGCTATCATCTTCCTCGCTCCCACCTCCATTTCCCATATTCTCTACTCTACCACCTTTCACGCCCTCAATTTCTATGCCATTGGCTATCTTGACATAGGCTTTCGTGGCATATATACAAAATGTAACTATTGAACTCTCTTGGGTAATCCTTGACCCAAATTGTTGCTGCCCTACCTCTTCCCCTGCCACCTACTAAACCACCAAAAATGGAGGCCACAATGCAGATCTCAAAAGATATGGAAAGATGCCATGCAAAGCAACATAGGGAGGCTTTAAGGGAGATAGTTGAGGAGCCCAAAGATTCTTATTAGGATGATTATTTTGAGCACCCAGAAGGAAGGCTAAATATAAACTTGGATAGAGTGGCTTCTAATGAGGAAAGGTCCTAGACTTCTGGAGAGGAGGTTGAGGCTACAGATGAGAATTATGTAATAGAAACATCAGATTAAGAGCCAGATGATGAGCCATCCCACAACATAAGGATGTGAGTGAAGAGGCTAACCTTGAGAAACACTACTCTAAAGAAGAAAAGGTAGATACTGACATAGATGTGGAGATATTAGATGAGCCTCCACTAACTGAGAAAGATAAGGGCCTAGTCCAAGAAGAAGAGATACCTCCAGAAAGGGAGGAAGAGAAAGAGAAACAAGAAGAAAAGGTTTCCCAGGAAGAGGGCTCTAAGCCTAAAATTGTAAGGAAAGAAAAGGTGTGGAAACAACTTTCCTAACATCAAAACCATAGGGAAGTAAGCAGACAGTACTTTTTATTTTTTTAATTACAATCCAATTAAGACACACATGAAAGATTTGCAGAAACAGAGAAGATACTCAAAGAAAATGAACAAAAAATTTACGTGGGAAACACTTTCTGGAAAAAACCCACCACACCAAGGTGAATCTCTTTGTATTATAGTAACAACAATTACATACAATTAGAGATACAACTCTCTAGTATTAGTTCATAGTAGCTTCATTCACTGTTCATCTAGTTACAGAAAATCTCTCTTCAATCCGATCTCACTCATAGTGATTTCAAATCAGAATCAATCCTTTAAATCTTATCGCATTCTTATTTTTGACTTCTTTTTATCCTTATCCACCATTACCCCATCATAGAAATTTTCCTCTCAAGCAATTGATTTTTTCCTGCATGTTGTTCAGCTCTAGTGTTGCAACAGTTGCAAAATTCTAACTGCCACCCATTTAAAATCGCTTCCTCTGATTGGTCCACGAGGCTCCACATAGGATGGTCAAACTAGTCAAGGGCGTTGAACTTTGTTGGAATATTGGTGAGACACTAACAGTGTCTCCCTGATATGCCACAAAGTCTTCATATCGCTATTGGCATAGGTTCACAGTTGATGTTCACAAGGTCACAGTGACTTCCACTTGCTATCAGCAAGACTTTCCATTTGCCAAGATGTTTCACCGGGTCTCTGCAAGTTTCACCGAAGCACTTGATAGTTGGCAAGACATTCATCTTTCACCAAGACTTTACACCGAGTTCATCCAAGTCTTACCGAGACGGCAAGACTTATGTCTTTCACTAAGACCTTACACCGGCTGAACATGTTACACCGAAGCATCGAAGAGTCAGTGATTCTTATCGTCTTCGCCAAGACCTTATACCGAGGTCTTAAGTCACCCTGAGCACTACATTCACCAGTCGGCAAGACTTATGCCTTTCACCAAGACCACATACCGAGTGCCCATGTCTTTCTAAGTCGGCAAGAAATTTGACTTCTCCAAGATGTTTTACCATGAGCCAAGAGCTACACCGATGACTTTAGTTGCATCCTCATCGGTGAGACCAGGCACCCTTCACAAAGACTTCAAATCAAAGTCTTTTGTCACCGTGAAGGCACCAAGTGAAAACTCTCATCGGCATGACCTTTCATTTGCCGCTCGGAGATCTTCCCAATGCCCTTGAGTTACCCCGATAGCCATATGCTATCGGTGAGACATTCTCTAATCGACAAAATATCATAGTGAATGCTCTATGTTACAGCGATGGACTTCATTCGGCAAGAAATCACCTCTGTCTTGGCAACATGGACATTTCAACAAGATTTAAAACAATTAGTCAGACAGACATGAATAATGTCACAATGACTTTGCTCTGTAGGAGTTACATGTTAGTAAGAATTGAGGCACATATTCCAACAAGCTCCCACTTGACCAAGATCTTATTGACACCTCCAGAGCATACAAAAACTACTAAAAAAACATGGGCAAAGAGGCCCATCAAACTGGCACACCACCTGTATTTTTTTGTGCTCACAGGCTTCGTCAATGCATCTGCAACATTCTCCAGAGTATCCACTTTCTCCAAAGAGACCTTCCCATCCTCCACCATATCTTGTACAAAGTGATACTGTACATCTATATGTTTTGTCCTGGCATGGAAAGTAGGATTCTTTGGGAAACATATAGCACTCTAATTGTCACAATAAATAGTAATTTTTCCTGCATCAAAACCAATGTTAGAACACAAATGTTTTAACCAGATTGCTTCTTTATAGGCATGTGTAGCTGCCATGTTTTTTGCCTCTATAGTTGACAAAGTGACTACAGCCTACCGCTTGCTCATCCAACTCACTACACCACCATTCATCATGAAAACATATGGGTATGTGCAGGATCATCATGGAAAAAACAGGCCCTTAAGTGGCAAAAAAATTAGAAAAATCAGAGTTAGGCAACTTAACGTAAAATTTTGAATAAGTTATCTATATTATTTCAAAAATATGTAAGAATAGAATCTGTAGAAAATTGAATGTAGTTTCTAAACTACTAGGTTTTTTTTTTTTTAGAAAAAATCTATTTGATGAATATTTGAAATTTCAATGTTGTGGTATTTAAATTTCAAGGAAAAAAATAAGTAGGTGACTGTCTGACCACCTTAACAACAATAAAATGATAATATTGTTTTATGAGATTTTAGATATAAGTAAAGGACTCATGCTCCGATGTGATGCATTTTTTTTGTAATTTTTTACCAAGTAAATAATTAATTATGAATTTTTTATTACAAATTTTAAAAAAATATAAAAAATCGTATGTCTGACCAGCTTAACTTGGTCAAAACTTCATGAAATTCAAATTTTCTTTTTTTAATCCTATAGTATGTGAAGCATAGAATGTGACACATGTTTTGGACTCAAAAAATGTGATACTGTTTGAAAGTTATAGATGTTTTTTAATCAGCCTATCAATCAAGACTTTAGTCATAATTTCAATAGAAAATGAATAATAATTACTTATTAAATTCAAATTAAAACATAATTTATATCGATGGAAATTTAAGAATCTCCTTTAAAAACCCTTTACGTTTCATCAATTTTGGATAAAAAAATAGTCATCAGCCACATAGCCATCATATTGCCACTCTTTGGCCCATCATGATCGTGCACATACCCATATCCACTAGTGGATCTTTTGCTGTCAATGTCCCCTACCCAATCAGAGTCCACATAACCTAGAACACTGAGAGTCCTCTGTGATTCAACCAAGTTCCCATGGTAACACAGAGCATAGTCTGAAGTACCCTTCAGATATATAAACACTCTCTTCACAACATCCCAATGTGTCCTTCTAGGATTAGCCATTAACCTACTTAGAACTCCCACTACTTGGGCAATGTCTAGCCTTGTACAGACCATTGCATACATAAGGCTTCCAACTGCACTAACATAAGGTGCACTGGTCATGTCCTCCATCTCAGTAGGAGATTTTGGACAATCCTCAACATATAGCTTCGTTCCCTGTGTAACTGGAACAACTAGCTACTTGCACTCAGTCATACAAAATCTCTCTAGAACAGTCATGATATACTTACTCTGACTAAGCCAAAGTTTTCTATTTTTCCTGTCCCTGGTTATTTCCATTTCTAGAATGTACCTTTCTGCACCAAGATCTTTCATTTCGAACTTTGCAGACAACTGATACTTAAGATCAAAAATCATTTAAAGCTTACTATTGCCTATGAACAACATATCATCAACATAGAGAGCAATAATAAGGACTTGATCACTTTCAACTTTGTAATATACACAATGATCACATTTTGATCTTAGAAATCCCAATGACAAAACAAAAGTGTCAAATTTCTGGTACCACATTCTTGAAGACTGTTTTAACCCATACATAGATTTCTTTAACTTGCAAACCAGTCTTTCTTTACCTTTTTCCACAAAGTGCTCTAGTTGGGACATATAAATTTCTTCTTCAAGATCACCATGAAGAAATGTTGTCTTCACATCCATCTGTTCAATTTCTAAGTCATACGCTACTGCAAGTGACAAAATAAATTTAATAGATGTCAACTTAGCTACAAGAGAAAAGATTTATCCATAATCAATTCCCTCTACTTGGGAATAACCTTTTGCAACCAGCCTCGCTTTATATTTTTCTACACTGCCATCTAGACCAATTTTCCTTTTGAATGCCCATTTACAGCCCATAACTTTTCTGCCTTTAGGCAATGGCACCAAACTCCAGGTATCATTCTTTTCTAATGATGCCATCTCTTCATTCATGGCTTCCAACCAAGAGTTTGAATCAGACATTTTAAATGCCTCTTTCACAGTCCTAGGTTCATCAGTGCTAGAAATTAAAGCATAGGCACAAGTAGACTCAATCAAAGAAAACCCATACCTTTCAGGTTGCTTTCTTTCATGAATTGACCTTCTCACAGGCTGAGGCTGAGGTGGTTCTTCATCTTCTTCAAAACTTTATGAACTACTTGAGCTCTCCTCAATATCAGGTACATTTTGATTTTTCAATTCCTCTTTATCTGGTGTCGGAGGAATTCCTACTACAACCTTTTCATTTTCTGATTTCTTCTCTGACTACATATCCAATGTAGAAGATTTCAGTTCATGAAAGATAACACTTGTACTATACAAAACCTTCTCAGTCTCAGGATTCCAAAGCTTGTATCCTTTTATTCCAGTGCTATAGCCAATAAAATTACACTTCACAACTTTGTTTTCCAACTTAGATCTTTTTTCAAATAGCATATAAGCATATGCCTCACAGCCAAAGACACGAATATGTCTCAGAGAGGGCTTCTTCCTAGACCATGCTTCCAAAGGAATCTTCTCAGCAAGAGCAGAGTTAGGAGAACAATTTAACAAGTAACATGTTGTAGATACCACTTCATCCCATAACTTCTCCTCCAAGCCAACACTATTCAGCATACTTCGTGCTCTTTTCATTACTGTCCTGTTGAACCTTTTAGCTACTCCATTTTGCTGTGGAGTGTAAGGTGTAGTCTTATTTCTTTTAATCCCATGATCTGTAGAATACCTTTCGAAATCATCTGAACAAAATTCACTAAAATTGTCAGTCCTCAAGCATTTTATTTTCCTACCAGTCTGATTTTCAACAAGGTTTTTAAATTCCTTAAACTGACTAAACACTTTTGATTTACTTTTTAGAAAATATACAAATGTTTTTTTTGAATAATCATCAATAAATGACACATAGTATCTTGATTTAGATAGAGAAGGAACATTCACTAGACCAAACACATCAAAATGAATATAATCAAGCAAACCAAAAGATTTGTGAGGACTGAAATAAAAAGAAACACAGTGATGTTTACCATATATGCAATATTCACAAAATTTGAACTCAAGGTTACAATCTTCAAGCCCTTCTACCAGGTTTTTATTTTTCAAGGTTTTTAAACCTTTCTCACCAATGTGGCCTAGCATATGATGCCAGAGCATAGTCTTTTTTGCTGGAAGTTTAACGTCCATGTTATTTACTCCATCAAGGGTGTTTTCCTTCTTTTCTCCATGAGCAACTTTTAGTGACTTTGCAGAGACACTATTGTATTGAACAACATGTGCATCCAGCTTGTACAAGGTACCAATTTGAGCACCCCTAGCTAGCACCATAGAGCCTCTAGTCATCTTGCAGCCATTTCTAGAGAATGTGACATGTACTCTGATATCATTCAGCTTACTTACAAAAAGTAAATTATGAGCCAGACCTAGTATATGCATCACATCATTGATTCCCTTCACTCTTCCATCAGGGAATTGAATTCTGACTCTTCCACGACCAATAATTTCTAAAGATGAATCACTTTCCATGTACACCTTTCCACCATTGTATTCTTCATACTTCATGAACCAATCTCTATGAGATGTCATGTGGAAAGATGCTACAGAATCAATCAGCCAGGCATCATCTGATGCCCGTGTAGCCAAAGCTACAATGAAGGCGTCTGGATCACTCTAAGAAGAATCATTTCCAAAAGAGTTCTTCTTTTTCTCCTCCTTGCAATCCTTTCAGACATGACCAGGTTGTCCACAATTCTAGCATTTCACCTTGTACTTCTTTCTAGGAGACTTTGATCTCCCTTCTGATTTCGATCTAGATTTCTTGTCCTTCTTCTTGCCTTTCTCCTTCAATCTGCCTCTGACAGCTAGAGCCTCCTTTTTCATCTCAGAAGATTTTCTTCTCATCTCTTTCGACAACAAAGAAGCAACAACATCTTCCATCTTGAAAGTGGATGTCGTACTCCCAATAGCCATCACCAGATGATCCCAAGAATCTAGAAAAGAACATAGCAGCAACATGCAACGATCTTCATCTTCAATCTTCACACCAACATATGTTAACTGAGCAATCAACATGTTGAAAACATTTAAATGATCATCAATAGATCCTCCCTCTTGCATTCTCAAAGAGTACAACTTCTTCCTCAAGAACAACTTGTTCACCAGGGACTTGCCCTGATAAATGGATGCTAGTCTTTTCCACAAGGAAGAGGCAGTCTTTTCTTCATGAACATTTAGAAGAACAAAGTCTACCAAATAGAGCCTTATCAGCCCTTTAGAATTTCTATCTGAAAGATCCCAATCCTCTTGCTTCATACCTTGAGGCATTGTTCTAGACACAATAGTCCAATGATCTTGGTCTACTAACAGATCTTCCATTTTGAGTTTCCACAACTCAAAGTTGCTACCATTGAATTTCTCTATTTCTATCTTCCCAGATGTGCTAGCCATCTTAATTTGTAATTAAATTAATAGAACTCTACAAAACTCCCACTGGAAAAGGATTGACACAAAAAACCCAACCCTCTCACAAGGATAACACAACTAGCCAGGCTCTGATACCACTTGTAAGGAAAGAAAAGGTGCGGAAATAACTTTCCTAACATCAAAATCACAGGGAATTAAGTAGATAGTACTTTTAATTTTTCTAATTACAATCCAATTAAGACACACATGAAAGATTTGCAGAAACAGAGAAGATACTCAAAGACAATGAACAACAGATTTACATGGGAAACCCTTTCGGGAAAAAACCCACCACACCAAGCTGAATCTCTTTATATTACAGTAACAACAATTACATACAATCAGAGATACAACACTCTGGTATTAGTTCATAGTAGCTTCATTCACTATTCATCTAGTTACAAAAAATCTCTCTTCAATCCAATCTCACTCATAGTGATTTCAAATTAGAATTGATCCTTTAAATCTTATCACATTCTAATTTTTTCCTTCTGTTTTTCCTTATCCGCCATTGCCCCATCGTAGAAAGTTTCCTCTCGAGTAATTAATTTTTTCATGCATGTTGTTTAGCTCTAGTGTCGCAATAGTCACAAAAATCTAACTGCCACCCATTTGAAATTGCTTCCTCCGATTGGTCCATGAGGCTCCACATAGGATGGTCAAACTGGTCAAGGGCATTGAACTTTGATGGCAAATCGGTGAGACACTAATAGTGTCTCCCCGATATGCCACAAAGTCTTCATATCACTATCGGCATAGGTTCACAGTCGATGCTCGCAAGGTCACAATGACTTCCACCTTGCTATCGGCAAGACTTTCCATTCACCAAGATGTTTCGCTGGGTCTTCGCAAGTTTCACCGAAGCACCTGACAGTCGGCAAGACATTCGTCTTTCACTGAGACTTTACACTGAGTTCATCCAAGTCTTACTGAGTCGGCAAGACTTAAGTCTTTCGCTAAGACCTTACACCAGCCGAACATGTCACACTGAAGCATCGAAGAATCGGTGAGACTTATCGTCTTCACCAAGACCTTATACTGAGGTCTTAAGTAACCCTTAGCACTGCATTCACTAGTCGGCAAGACTTATGCCTTTTTCCAAGACCACATACCGAGCACCCATGCCTTTCCGAGTCAACAAGACATTTGACTTCACCAAGATGTTTCACCATGTGCCGAGAGCTACACAGATGACTTCAGTTGCATCCCCATTGGTGAGACCAGGCACCCTTCACCAAGACTTCATACCGAAGTCTTTTGTCACCACGAAGGCACCAAGTGAAAAATCCCGTCGGCGTGACCTTTCATTTGTCACTGGGAGATCTTCCCGATGCCCTTGAGTTACCCCGATAGCCATATGCTATCAGTGAGACATTCTCCAATCAACAAAAGATCACAACAAATGCTCTATGTTACATCGATGGACTTCATTTAGCAAGAAATCACCTCTGTCTTGGTGACATGGACATTTCAACAAGATTCAGAAGAGTTAGTCAGCCAGACATGAATAATGTCACAGCAACTTTTCCTTGCAGGAGTTACATGTTAGTAAGAATTAAGGCACATATTCCAACAAAAATTAGTGTTGAGATTACATAACAAGAAGAAAGGGCATCCCAGGAAGAAAGCATCATTGAAGAAAACATTACCAAAGAGAATGTGGAGATCACTGGGCTTGATGTTGAAGGGAAAGACACACTTGAAAAGGAGATAATTGAAGAAGAAAAGCATGATGAAGAAGTTCCAAGTGACAAGGAGGATCAACCTCGAAATGAGAAAGAAGAGGAAGTTGATCATGAATTAACCAAGGGTAAAACTAAGATTCCTGACTGGATAGAGTAGTAGTTGAAGAAGAAAGCTCCTGTGGTCGTAGACCCAAAAGTGAGGCTAGAGGCAATTCTATCCAGAGCACAAATGAGGACTAGAAAGGAGAGGAAGCCCAAGATCCACTCTCATATCATGGTGGATGCTTCTGGGTATAGGACGTTGTAGGTTACCACTCCAGTAACCAGTGGAAGTACAAGAGTTGTACAAGGGAAAGAATACTAAATATCCATGATCAACCTAGGCCTAGTGACCCATGAGAAAAAGATGGATGAGCTTCAAGTGTCTGTCTCGACTATCATCAACAAATGAATAAGGACCAATCCACTAAAGAGGAGTTGAAAGCGCAAGTGGTAAACTTGACTACCTATATTAAATAATGGATGTCCATGGAAGAAAAAACTCCAACAGAATCATCTATGCGACACCCAAATGCACTATGCACTAGGATCAGGCCACTGAGGTATCTAAGAAGATAACATTTTAGATCCTTCAATCTAATCTCATGGAATGGGAAAAACTTCAGGTGTTGATCGAGAAGTTCGTGGAGTACACTACTCTCTAGAAGAATGCTGGAAATCTAGTTATAGATGATGAGTATTTGAAAAAGTAGTTGTAAAGGTTGGGATTCACTACAAGACAAAACAACTACATTGTAAGGGTAGCTAGATGAGAAAATAGGCTAAATGACAAAATAGTAAAGAAGACAAAATAGTCTATTTTTAAATTGTGAAATATTGGGGGTATGTGAAACCCTAATGTAAAATGAATCTGAGCCACACAATGTAAATGAATCTTTTCCTTTCATTTTTCTTTTGGAAAACTATAAATAGGGGCATCCTCTCATTTTCAAAGAGAGATGATTTGTGTAAAGGCATGTTGCAAAAAAATAATGAGAAAAACATTGTTTTGATGGTTTCTTGTGTTTTCTTCTCATGTATGTGTGATTCATTCTCCCAATCTTAGATTTTAGCTTCATTTTTCTTAGTTTTAAGTTACTTTGGTTGTTTAGTTTATGTTTTTCTTTAATGGTGAAGAATGTCATAGTGTTTGATGTCTTCTTAGCTCATACTTCTTGCTACTTATTTTTGATAAACTGCAATGTAAAGTTAGTCTGAGCTTTGTTCACATTGCTACACTTGAGTTCAACTATTGTTCATTCTTTAATGGTGAATGAATGGTTTGAAAATATTTAGACCTTAGAAGCTTGCACTAGTTTCTTGAGATTGTAGGCTGCCCTTGGTTAAGTGGAACTTAGTTTTAGGAAGGATGTCCACTGTAGCATCCTCCATTGTTACTATTCAAAATTAGTTGTAAGTTTAGGAAATTCCTTATCTCTTTGTCTATTTGACCTCTCTTTAAATCTGAAGTTTACACAAAGCTCTAGCATCATTGCAAAGCTAGATATGATGGAAAAGATGGAGTTTTAGATTGTTGTTGTGAACTTGCAGTAGCTATTCTTCATTTCCAAAATTTACCAAAAACTTCATTTGCAAGATCCAATTCCCTCCATGCTTAGTGACCATAAATGCCCTTTGTGATTACCAACAAATCACATCAACCAATTGAACTATTCCATGCATTATCATGACCTGACACTCGAGAGACCTTGGGGTGATTTCTAAAATATAGTTGTAGAAATTACCGTTCAAGAGAGGCATTGCACTTGTGCATTGTCTATGTTGAGAAAGTGCTAAAACACCCATCAACACTATATGATAACTAGATCTATTTTACTCTTACCAAGGAATATCATTTCCAAAGAAAGAAAACAAAATGAATATCATGGGAACCTCACTCAAGCATAATTTTTTCATCATAAAAGTTCTACTCAAAGTATTTTATCATAAACGATCTACCTTTATGCAGTGATTGGCCTTAGGGGATGCCATTGAGGGGGAGTGTGCATAACACCATATCATAGATAATTCTAAGATGTAACACCTTACAAGCATAATATAAGACCTTTAAGAATTATATGCTCCAAATTTTGATAAAGGCTTTGCCTTAGGTGATACCACTGAGGGGGAGTGTGCATGTCAATGCCACCGCCTATTGGATAAATCCTAGATGCATAAGTCCTATTGGATCTATTCAGATTTTTCTCTCTATAAATATTCCACTTAAAAAAGCATTGTATTAATTCATACATGCATTATGTAATGATCTAAGGGTGGGGCTGATTTTAGGAGACCTATGCTCCAATAAAAATAGTTATAAGACCTCATATACAACATCATTTTTTAAAACAATAGGATTATAAATTATGGCAAGATGGCATTCATCTAGTCTAGAATGCATGGATTTTATTTTGGCATATATTTGGGTCTCTATTTATTACAGTCAAAGAAGACCTACGTTACTGGGGTACTTCATGATGTAGGAGCATCCAAGGTGTAGGAACAATCTTGCATCACCCAAAAGAATGTTGTTTCTTTTCAATAAGGTCTAAATTTGGTAGGGTTACTATTTTAATAAGTTTGCATTTATGCATAGTTGGACACAAAATCTTACACAAACCTCCATAATGGTAAATTGAAGCCAATGGAAAGGAAATCACTTCAATACCATTTTTCATTTGAGAGATATTAAAATTTTAATTTTTCAAAAATCCTAGTAAAATCTTTAGGGTCAATTTTGAGGCACTTAGAGGCTCTAGATGGGCCTAAAAAATGGTGGAAAACAAAACTAGTCGGCCATTGAGCCCTACTTTTTGAAACAAGATTTCTCGAGACCTTTCCAAAAAGGTATTATAATAAAAAAATTGATAGTCGGATCAAACGTTATGACCCCGCAAAGTTGTAATACCAAAATTAATAAAATTTCAAAATATCTTCATATGAGGAAGTTACACTTTCCAAAAGATTCTAGGGAGGTTACACTTTCTAGAAGATTCTAGGGTGGTTACACCTTCCAAATAAAGGATGTAAAGGGGGACTACAGATAGGAGGCCAGAGAAAAGTAGATGGTGGCTTCAATTTGCAAATTTGCATATTTACATAGTTAGAAATCCCATGTGATGGCAAATATAATGTTGTAATTTCATTTTTCATTTTAGTTATAATAGAAAATATTTGTTTTCCTTCTTGCATTTTTTTTGTGCCATTATCTATTTTTTTGTGAGTTTTAGATTGTAAGGGGAGTACCCTTCATCATTTCATTTTTTATTTTAAGGAAATTGACATGTGGATGTTGTTGGGGCTTCAGGAAGATTGGTTATGATGTGTAAACCCTATCTCAATGGTTCTCTTGTTTCTAAGGAGATTTTTTTTCTCAATGTTGGTTTTTCCCAAAATAGCGATCTTCCATATTGGGTGCTATCTAATGTGTATGCACCCAATAATTTGGTTCTATGGAGGTCCACCTAGCTTGATATGCTCAATTGTAGGAATAAATTCTTACATAGTAACTAGATGGTGATGGGTGATTTCAACTCCTCTCTTTTCCCTTCTGAAAAGTAGGGGATATTCTAGATTTTTTGGATAGTATGCTAGACCTCAATTCCTTTTTGCATGATGGGGGGTTGATGGATTTGGATCTAGAAGGAATCTCGTTCACTTTGTCAAATAAATGGTAACGGGACAACCTCATTCTGGTCTAGCTTGATCAACATTTGGTCTCCTCCTATTGGGACACTACCTTACTCTCATTTTCCTCTCTCACCTGAATTGGTTCAAATCATATCCCATTGCTTTTTTGCTAGAGCACCCATCCCCCCTTGGTGAAAAGGACTTTTCATTTTGAATTAATGTGGACCTATCATCCATAGTTCAGAGATCTCCTAGCCTCTTGGTGGGTAGGTCGTGGATGTGGTTCAACTATGTATAATATTTCCCTCAAACTCAAAAGTCTCAAAGGTAATCTCAAAGCTTGGAGTAAGAGCAACTTCGACAATATTTTTGAACAAAAGAAGTCTATCAAAGACCAACTTTGTTAGGTTCAAAAAATCTTGGATCTGGGCTTTCAAGGGGATCTCATCGATAAGGAAAAGACCTTTCTTAGTGAACCTCATAACATTATCGTGAAGGAGGAGGTCTATTGGAAGCAATGATTCAAGAATCAGTGGCTCCACGAAGGGGAAAAAAACTCCAGATTCTTTCAAATGATAGTGTCATGGCATAGGAAATGCAATTCCATCTTGGAACTGATCCTTGATGATGGTTCTTCTATGTCTAGTGTGGATGATTTGGCCTATGTTGGTGTGTCTTTTTTCCACAACATTCTAAACATTAACCCTGTTAAAAGGTATAAGACAACTAAGAGGGGGGTGAATCAGTTGTCACAAAATTTCAAACTTAAAACATCAACACTTATCAATTCCACAACCACACTATTCTGTTATTATGTTTGAGCATGAAAAAAAATAATAGAAAGTAAAATCAACACAATGAACACCAAATTTTTACATGGACAACCCAATGAGGGAAAAACCACAGTGAGGATTAACTCATAATATAAAGACATTATAAAACCAAATACAGAGGCTCACTACCTTGAAGAGGACTCACTATCCAAATACAAAGGCTCACTGTCTATAGAAAGGACTCACTATGCAATAGAGAGGCTCACTACCTACTGATATGAAAGAGAACAAAAGATCCACCACAATAATTAACACACATTTGTAGCCTTGAATAGATGATTGCATAAAATTTCAACTCACTGCCTTAAGGAATCTAACACAATGAAGTACTGTTGCCTCAACTCACTTTCTCACACTTTTTCCTTTTGATTTGTGGCTTACTTCATCACTTTGTATCTTCTAATCTTCACAATCTGACTTTCATTTATACCATCTTCAACCTTAGAAACTTTCTCCAAGGTTGCCCACATAAGCTTCATTATAAAATTCAAATTAGGTCAGAAACTCAACATTCCTATGGTGGAAAAGAATGAGAGTGGACCAATAAAACATTTATCCAAGGCCAAAAGATAATGTCTCAGATCAACCACATGCTTCCTTAATTTAATTTAATTCTTCAAATGAAGTGTAAACACTAGGTCGGCCAAACCTAATGAAAAAAAAAATGAACATTGATGTACACACTTCCCAACAAGAAGATGACACATGGATGATGCAACATGCTTCATTATGCACGAGAACACATCTCAGGTTCCTTCAAATACATCTGCAGCAAGTGCAATAGACTTTGAACACTGAACTTCTTCCATCAATCAATCCAGACTGTGCAAACACATACAACAATTCAGAAACATGACTTCTGAATCACCAAACCACACACATCTTTTCCAGAACCAAGAGAACACTAATATAAGACATATTCTAGATCTGCAAGATCTGAAATAAAATAGCGGAGGACTATAGAGTAGAAACGTTTCTCTAGTCCATAGAAGACCAACTTTGCAAGAATAGTTCACACACCGGTGAACATAACTTTCACATCCCATCAAACCAAAAACTACAACTCAAAATATCTCAAAAGCATCTCAACTATACATGTACAATCTACAACATACTAAACAGTGTTGAAATCAATGACAAGATTAATGACAACACCACCAAACTTTCTCCTACTTGCAACAATCTCCCCCATTGTCATTGATGGCAACACATGGTGTGAAAAACCATCAAAGACAACATTTTGCACAATATTCCTTGGAGAATACCTTATCTTCCTTTGCAACTATTTTCAACATGAATTTCTCTCCCCCTTTGAAATCAATGGAAAAGATCAAAAACTATGATCACTCCCCCATAGGAGTGCATCCATTCAACTCTTCAACAATGAAAAAATTTTCTACTCCCCCTGTGGAGTAGACCCATTCATCAGTCTAGATAAATGAAGAATCTATGAGTTCAATCAACTGATGCACCTTCATGTGCACCTAGTTTTAAGGGCCAATGACCCCCAACCTCTCCCTAAGTTGCTCAAAAGTATCCCTTCAAAGATCCTTAGTAAATATATCTACAATTTGTTCCTTTGTTTTCATACTCCAATCTAACTTCATTCCCCAACACCTTTTCTCTCAAGAAATGATATTTGATAGATATGTGTTTTATTCTTGAATGCATAACCAGATTCTTTGAAATATTTATAGCACTTGTTTTGTCACAAAAAATAGGAATAGGCTAATCACATATTACTCATATGTCTTTTAGAGTGCGGTTCATCCACAAAACTTGTGCAGTAGGATGCTACAACAATATATTCTGCTTCTATAGTGGATAAAATAATTGAATCTTGTTTCTTATGCAACCAAGAAACCAATCTACCACCAAGAAGGAAAGCACCACCACTGGTACTCTTCTGGTCATCCACACAACCAACCCAATCTACATCGGTATAAGCACTAAAGGTGAAATCAACACCCTTAGGATACCATAAGCCATAATTTGGTGTACCTTTAAGATATCTAAATATCCTCTTTATAGTTGTAACATGTGCCTCTTTAGGATTTGCTTGAAATATGGCAACTAGACATACTACATGTATAATATCCAGTCTGGTAGCAGTAAGATTCAAAAGTCCACCAATCATAGATTTGTATTTTCTCTGATCGGTTTAGCTAATTCATCATCTTTTCTCAGCTTTCATCTAGTTATCATAGGAGTACTAACAAGTTTGGAATCATCCATTCCAAACTTCTTCAATAGCTCTTTTACATACTTAAATTGTGAAATGAATATTCCTTTATCAGTTTGATTTATTTGAAGACCAAGAAAGAAATTCAACTCACCATTCATGGACATTTCAAATTATTTTTTCATTTCTTCTGCAAATCTCTTACACATGCTTTCATTTCCACCAAATATGATATCATCAACATATACAAATACTATCAAAATTTTGTTACCTTGCACTTTGAAGTAGACATTTCTATCAGCAAAGCCTTTGTTGAATCCTTGCTTTGTTAGGTATCTATCTAATCTTGTATACCAAGCTCTAGGAGCTTTCTTCAATCCATACAATGCCTTCTTCAACTTACAAACCATGTCTAGTTTTTCAGATAACTGAAATCCTTTAGGTTGTTCCATGTATACTTCTTCCTCCAATTCACCATTCATAAATGCTGACTTGACATCCATCTAATATACTTTGAAATCCTTGTAGGAATAAAATGCCAAAAAAATTCTAATAGCTTCCATTCTAGCCACAGGGGAAAATGTTTCTTCAAATTCTATGCATTCAACTTGTGAGTATCCCTTACATACAAGTCTTGCTTTATTCCTTATAACTTCACCATTTTCATTTAGCTTATTCTGGAACACCTATTTTGAACCAATTACATTCTTATTCATAGGTCTAGGAACTAATTCCCATGGCTGATTCTTTTCTATTTGTTGCAACTCTTCTTTCTTAGCTTTCATCTAACTCTCATCTTCACATGATTCACTCATAGTATTAGGTTCAATTTTAGAGAGTAAACATAGATTTACCTTAGCTGCTACTTTACATCTTGTCTTAACACCTTCACTCTTATCTCAAATTATCTGTTCCTTCGGATGATTTTTCTACACATACTTAGGAGTCTTAATAATAGGTTCTAGTTCATTTTCTTCTTCTTCTTCAATCTACTCTTTTTCTTCTCCTTCCTCCTTCTCCTTATTCTCTTCATGTACTTGTCCATAGATAGGATCACCGGGTTCAACTTCACTTATCTCAATAGGTCTATGCATGTCTTCATCAAATTTCACATTAGCACTCTCAACAATCTTCATCAATCTTTTATTGAAGCATCTATATGCTTTGCTAGTAGTAGAGTACCCAAGCAAAATTTCTTCATCACATATAGCATTAAACATTCCAAGATTTTCATCATCTTTTTTAATGTAACATGATCTGCTTCTAAATACCTTGAAGTACTTCACATTAGGAGTCTTACCAGTCCATAACTCAAAAGGTGTCTTTGTGTTGTTGCCTCTGATTTGAACTCTATTAAGAACATAAACAACAGTGTGTATTTCCTCTCTCCAGTACACATCCAATAAATTTGATTCTTTCATCATGGTTCTTGCAGCTTCCTGTACCATCTGGTTTTCCCTCTCAACTACCCCATTTTGCTGAGGGGTTCTCAGAGAAAAAATTTGTCTCTTTATGCCATGTTATTCACATAATGTATTAAACTCACTAGAAGTGAATTCTCAACCTCTATCAAATCTCAAAATTTTGATTTTCAAATTTACTTCATTTTCCACTCTTGCTTTGAACACTTTAAACCTATCTAGAGCTTGAGTTTTTTCTCTAAGAAGAGAAACCCATACCATTCAAGAATAATCATCAATAAGGAGCATGGAATACCTATTACCATTTAGGCTTCCTTTTCTAGTCAGACCACATAGGTCAGTATGAATTAATTCCAACATTCCAGTAGTAGATTGCTCTTTTCCCTTAAAGCTGCATCATTTTTGTTTCCCCAATTGGAAACTTTTTCAAATAGTATTAACAGGACTTGTGATTCTAGGTAGACCTCAGGTAACATCTCTTGAACTAATTCTGACTAGATTATCAAAATTTACATGTCCCATTCTCTAGTGTCATTACCAACTTTCACTGATTTGAGATACAAGGAATTGACCATCAACTCCTTTAAGTTGATAGATGTTTCCATGAGTTCTCCTTCCAGTAGTAACCATATCTCCATTTATGGATCCTTTTCTAATTTCATGGGTATTATTCTAAAACACAAGTTCAAACCCATTGCTACACATTTTTCCAACACTCAAAAGGTTATGCCTCAAACCCTTCACATAATATACATCATCAATGTTGTGTACTCCATCAAAACTAATTGTACCTTTCCCACAAATCTTAGCTCCTAAATCATCACCAAACATGACTAAACCACCATCATAATTTTCAAGTTTAGTGAACTTACTCTTTTTTTCAGTCATGTGATTAGAACAACGACTATCAATCACCCAGTAGTCTTCATCCTATCTTGCATGAAAGGCAGTGACCAAAGTACCTTCCATATTATTCTTTTTGTTCTCCACAGCATTCTTCCTTGCACATTTTCTAGGGTTAGCAAATACAGATTTGTTTTACAAAGCTAAAAACAAGAATTCACTATCATCAGCCTCATTTTCATATTCATCATTAGAGATTCCAACTTCTTCTTTAACATAATACAACTTCTTGTATTTTTTATCATTTATTTCCTTATCTTTATAATCATTGTTCTTCTTATGTACAACTCTATTCGAATATCTTGAATCATAATGACCAATATTACCACAACTAAAACATTTAAAGGGAAACATACCTTTATACTTTCTGGTACCTTTCTTCAACTTCCTAGTGAAATTCACTTCCAACTCATCAAAACCATCACTCTTCGGATCATCTTCAATCTTCATTTCCTTAAATGGTGTTTTTTATCTTTTCTTCCTTCCTATATTCTTTCCTAAAATTTCTCATCTCAAATTCTTGCAAGGTTCTGAATAACTATTCTTTAGTATACTTCTTAGGATCATACATCTCTTCAATAAATGAGATCTTATCATTGTAGCAATCTGATAGGGTGATCAAGATCTTCTCAATAATATCTTCATCGGTCAACTTTCCCCCTTGATTCTTAACTTCATTTGCTATCATCTCAACCCTCTGGAAATAGCTTGTAAACTCTTCACATTCTTCAATTTTCAAATTCTCATATTTGTGTTTTGCCGCAACTTCTTTGTCAACTTTACTCTTTCATTTCCTTGATACAGTTCTTCCAACTTCTAGACTTCATGAGTAGTATCTAAAGAAATAACCTTAGTTTTCTTAGTTTTAGATAAAGAACTATAAATAGCATACCACACTTTCCCATTCTCCTCATAAGTAGAAACCTCATTCGCAGTAGAAGGACCACTCGTTGGAGCAACATACTTTGTCTCAATAGCCTTCCAGGTCTTGTAACCAAGGGAAATAATATATGCTCTCATTTGCACTTTCCAATCACTGTAATAAGATCCATCAAACATAGGGATCACTAACTTATGCACCATTAGATCTTCCTTAAGCGGTTAAGCTCTACACTAAGGAACCAAAGATTTGATACCAATTGTTAAAAGGAATAGGAAAAATGAGAAGGGGGTTCAGTCTGTTTTCACAAAATTTCCAACTTAAAACTTCAACAATTATCAATTCCACAACCACACTATTTTTTTATTAAGTTTGAGCATGAAACAAAAATAATAGAAAGTAAAATCAACATAATGAACACCAAATTTTTACGTGGAAAACCCAATGAGGGAAAAACCATGATGAGAATTAACTCACAATATAAAGAGATTATAGAACCAAATACAGAGGCTCACTGCCCAGAAGAGGACTCACTATCCAAATACAAAGGCTCACTGCCTACATAAAGGACTCATTGTCCAATAGAGAGGTTCACTACCTACTGATACAAAAGAGAACAAAAGCTTCACCACAACAATTAACACACATTTGCATCCTTGAATAGATGATTGCAGAAACCTTTAGCTCATTGCCTTCAAGAATCTAACACAATGAAGTATTGTTGCCTCAACTCACTTTCACACACTTTTTCCTTTTGATTTGTGGCTTACTTCCTCACTTTGCAATCTGACTTGTATTTATACCATCTTCCACCTTAGAAACTTTCTCCAAGTTCGACCACATAAGCTGCATTATAAAATTCAAATTAGGTTTCCAACTCAACATTCCTACGGTGGAAAAGAATGAGAGTGGAACAATAAAAAAATTATCCAAGGCCAAAAGATAATTTCTTGGATCAACCACCTACTTCTTTAATTTAATTTAATTCTTCAAATGAAATGTAAACAGTAGGTCGTCCAAACCTAATGAAAACACAAATGAACAATGATGTACACACTAACCAACAAGAATATGACACACAGACAATGCAACACGCTTCATTATGCACAAGAACACATCTCAGGTTCCTTCAGATACATCTGCAACAAGTGCAAAAAAACTTTAAACACCGAAATTCTTCCATCAGTCCATCTGGACTGTGCAAACACATACAACTCAGAAACATGACTTCTAGATCACCAAACCACACACATCTTTTCCAAAACCAAGAGAACACCAATATAATACAACTTTTACATCCCATCAAAACAAAAGCTACAACTCAAGAGATATCACCACTAAATCACCATTAGAAAACCCTTGGATCCACACACACATATGATCAACACAAGAGAAATGCGGAGCACATACCAAAGCACATTTTGAACACATTCATAACTTTGACTTCTTTTCTTTATTAATTTTCTCAAAATAACTTGGAAACTCATCATTTCAGCACATTTGCAACATCATGAAGATAGTTCCATGTACTCACATCTCAAAAGAATCTCAACTATACATGTACAACCTACAACATACTAAACTATGTTGACATCAATGACAACATTAATGAAAACACCACCAAACTTGCTCATACTTGCAACAAACCCGACAAAGTTTTTGGTGGGGGATATCCTTCATGTCATTCTGATGGCCCTTTCCTAGCAGGATCTTTCAACCATGGAAGACATAGCCAAGGTGGAGGAGATCTGCAAGGTGGTGTTTTCCCTTAGTCCATTCAAGGCTCTAGGCCCGAATGGCTTCCCTTCTTTCTTCTTTCAAATGTTTTGGGATATTGTTGGTCAAGATGTCATGACTGTTGTGGCTAAGTTCCTTTCTTCTAGAAAAATTCTCAAGGAATTCAATAACACCTTCATTTTTATTATCCCCAAGCATCAAGGGCCCAACAAGTTGACTGAAATTAGACCTATCAGTCTATGCAACATGTTCTACAAGATCTGCTCCAAATTGATGGTTGACTGCATCAAACCTCATTTGGACAAGTTGATACACTCTAGTTAGAAAGGCTTTGTTCCTGGGAGGAAAATAACTGATGCTATCATGTTAGTGCATGAAATCCTTCACTCTATCGACAAAAGCAAAAAGGAAAGTATGGTGCTCAATTTGGACATATCCAAGAATTATGATAAGGTGTCATGGGACTTCCTTTATGAAGTCCTTTGACATTTCATCTTCTCAGGTAAATTGATGAATCTCATCCAAAACTATGTGAATTATCATAAATACTCATTGATCATCAATAACACTCCACAAGGCTTCTTCACAGCTACTAGTGGCATTCGCCAAGGTGATTCGTTGTCCCCCTACCTCTTTATTTTGATGGTTGAAGTTCTTGGTAGCAATTTTGAACACAAAATTTTGAATGGCTCTCTTGTGGGGTTTTCCTCTTCATCTGTGTCATGGTCGATCTCCCATCAACAATTTGTGGATGATATATTCTTAATGGGGGAGGCCACCTTGGTGGAGGCTAAGGGCTAGTTGGACACCCTTTCTAAGTTTTCTTTGGCCTCTAGGAAATGTATTAACTTTAAAAAAAGTGATATTTTTTATTGAATATTGAGCCTTCTCTCCAAGCTAAGATTTCTAGAATTTTTCAATGTTAGATTCTCTCCCACCCTTTGACTTATTTGGGTATGCTGCTTATGGTTGGAAAGGTGGATAACTTTGTTTGGTATTCTCTGCTGGAACAGGTTCAAAGAAAGCTTGTTGCATGGAAAGGGACCCTTCTTAGTAATGTTGGTAAGATCCTCCTTCTTAAAACAACCCTCCAAAGCTTGGTCGTGTACCTTATGTCTCTATTTTTCATGTTTGTGGCATGGTCGGGGAAACTTGAAAAAATCCAGTGTAGATTCCTGTGGTCAAGGACTAAGGAAAGGAACAGGTTCTCGTTGGTTAACTGGGACATTGCGTGCTCTATGAAATGTTATGGTGGGTTGGGTTTGAGGAAAACTAGATTGATGAACATGGCTCTTATCACCAAAAAATTATGGAAGCTTCTTAATAACCAATCTAAATGGATTATTATCCTTAAAGATAAGTATTTGTAGGGTCATCATTATCTTTCTTTGTTTAGAAATGAGGTATTTCCTTTTGGTTTGGTGATTTGGAATAACCTTTTAAAAACCCGGAACCTCCTTTCTTCTGGAACCTCTTGGCTACTCAGATCAGGCACCTTGGTTTGCTTTTGGGATGATAATTTTTTGTCTTCTCAAGCTCTTGGCATCCAACCTATATTGTCTTATGTTCGTCAGGACCTTTGTTATTGGTTGGGTGATAAATTTTGGGACTATTTGGATTTCTCTCTAGACACCCCTAGATGGAAGATTGACCCAAATTGGTTTGACTCTACCCTACGGTTGGCTATTTACAAACTTCTTAGAATTGTCAAAAATAGAAAGTTCTTCCCATCTGATCTACCTGACTTGTAGTCTAGAAAAATTCTAAGGATGTCATCTATTTTGTTAAGACTAGCTACAACCTTCTATCGAGTTCTTGGAACCTTTTGTTTTATTAGATGCATCTCTAGCAGGGAAATACTTTACCTAAAGTCAAATTATTTAGGTGGACTCTTTGTCACAAGTGGATCCTCACTCTAGATAATCTAAAGAATAAAGGAATTTAACTGGGAACTATTTTTTTTTCTGCGAAAATGATGTTGAATCCTTTCCTCACTTTCTCTTCCACTACCCCTTCTCTTGGTAGGTTAGGCAGAGAACTCAATCCCTTTTCAAAGTCTACTGGATCTGGAAAAATGATGTGCATGATATTTTGGACTGTTGGTGCCCTCTAGTGTCTCACCCTATGATAGTTGAGTTATGGTGGCAATCATTGTTTTTCACTGGTTAGGCACTCTAGAAGGAGCACAATAACAAAGTGTTCAGGTACAAAAGCTCCCTGTGGTAGGTGGTGGCTAACAAAATTATTAGTTAGGTTATGGAATTGATCTCTGCAACCCCTTGCAAGCCCAAAAGAAACCCTACTGATCTACATATTTCAATTGCTTCTTCTTGGAATACTTTTAGGACCCTCAATTCCCTCAGCTCGCTCATTCCTCCGGATAGACATAGTACACCCTAGTCCCCCCTCGAGCCTAGCTAGTTGAAGCTCAATTTTTATGACTCAACCAAATCCAACCTAGGTCGGGCAGGTGGGAGTGGAGTCTTCCATGACCATAGGGGAAGGTTTGTGATGGATTATGTGGTTAATTTGTGGGTTCAATCCTCTATTTTTGTTGAGGTGGTGGTGGCATTCTATGGAATTAAAATTTCCACACAAGCTAGGTTTTCTAACTTAGTCATCAAAGGGAACTTGAGGAATACGATTCTTATGTTGACTAGGCTAGCTTCTCCATTATGGACTCTTCAGGACCCCATTTCCTCAACTCACAATCGAATGATTACCCTTGTGAATTATAGAGTGTATCACATGTTTAGGAGCGGTAATAAAGTCATTAATGCCTTAGAAAATCTAGGAGCTTTTACTCCTAATTTAGAAATATGGGATAATATCCACCATATCTTAGAAGTCAGGTGCTTGAGTTAATTCAAATTTGATGTCAAAGGACTATCCAATTGAGATTGGGATGGATTTTTTGTCATCTCATTTTGATAGTTTCCATTCTTTTCATTTATGAAATATTAAGCTTCTTAATCACTCTTTGATGGACCATTATTATTTATAGCTCTGGTATTTGAAGAGCCATTTCCATTAATGGTATCTCATTGCTCTATTTTTTATGGGTGTCATGATGGGTGGGGATTTGGTTTAGGAGGAACCTGCTACTAGTGATGGTTAGAAGCAACATAAAGAGGTTTGGGCGATTCTTGAAAGGGGAAAGTTTCCCTCATATGTTGAAGGGATGCAGGGTGTTAACCCCAAAATATCCATGGAATTCACCAATTTGTGGGTGGATGGGACTATTATTGTTGGCATAATTTCTTTTCTGGTGTTCCCTAAACTTGTTGTGCAGGATATGGGGTTTTCTTTGGAGGGGATTTACATTCCATGCAAGTCCAAGAGCCATTACCGGGAGGACATGAAATGGTTCCTAAAAGAGGATGAGAAGGTGAAAAGGTTGTATAATGGTTTCAATCATGTGGACCTTCCCGGTGTCTAGAGAACCATCACTGAAATTCTCATGAGGTACGTCACTCTGGAAGGGTGTTTTCACCGCTTCCATGCCCACCTTTTCCCCATGCTCAACCATCTTAGGTGCAATATTAAGATGAATTTCCCCTTTTGAATTATGTCTTTGCTTGAGTAGTACATTAGAAATATCTAGGCCAAAGGTAAGAAATTACCCCTTCATCAGGGTCTTATCTTGCGTTTATGTAAGTTTCATGAGGCTTTGTTTCCCTCCCCTACTATTATGTGCAAGAACACTTGGACTATTCTAGAGCCCAATAATCCCTCAGGGGACCCCAACCCTTCCGTCACTATCAACGAATATCCTTTTGTCATTTGTTGTAGTACATGTGCATGAGGTAAAGTCCCTACTAATGATAATACCCCTCTCATCCCTATCATTTGCAAGCCCCTCTCAAAGCCCACTCCCATGACCATTTATTCTAGGTCAGGGGATTCTAATAACACCAATGATGATGATGACTTGTGGAACCCCACCCTAGCTAATTCTCCCATCCACTCCTCAACTTAGGGCCATGAATAAAAGGTCCCCAAAACCCTACCCATTTATAACCCTAGCCTTCATAATTCCCCCAACTTGTGTGTCAATTTGGAGGAACCTAGGACTGAACCTTGGTCTATTCATATCCCTACCAACCCCATAAGTAAAAAAATGAATGAAATCTTAGATACTATCAATATTCAGAAGGATATTATGAAATGGCTCTTGGTGAAACTTGTTACTACTAAAGAGAGGATACAAATCCTAGAGAGAAAGGTATTGGAATAATAGGTTGTGTGGCTAAGAGAGGTGGAGAAAAAAATGCATTGGCTCATGGTTACTTCCTTGGCTAGGTCTTTTGAGAGGTGGAAAAGTTGGAAAAAAGAGTTGGACGATCTTTAGGCCATTCTTGGGTCTAAGGAAGATAAAAAAAGTGTTTATTGGATGAAATTGACACCATTCATTAGAACCAGGAGAAGACCATGCAGTGTCTAAGGGATGTCCTCAACTATAGCAAAGAAACTGTGACAAATACGACCCTCACTCTTCAAGTTTTTTTAGGAAAATGTAAGGAAGAGCTAGGGTAAGCGACTAGCGGAAGGGGATGATGATGGTTATGTGCCAAAGAAGAAAGCTAAGAAGGTGGAAACCTCATCCCGCAATGTTACCAATGATACCCAGGCCATTCTTCAGTGGCCTATGAATTTTGTCGAGTTCCTGTTGTAGGAGTGGAATGTGATCACTGGTCTCAAGATTTTAGGAGACTTGTAGGTGTTTAGTGTCTTTGTGTTGGTCCCAGTTCTATGGTTTCTTTTTGTTGTTATTTCCTACTGGCCAAACTATTTAAGTGTTAACTTTCATTTACTTTTTTGGTTTTCTCACTACTCGTGAGTCCTTGGTTTGTAATGGGTACTCGCCCTTCTAGTTTTAATACTATCAAAACATTAAGGGGGAGGTTTAGAACATAATTTTATTATGGTTCATACCCTTATAATGTTTATATATTGATTAAATATAAGATTATAAGACCTTATATATTATATATGCTTATTAAGCTTATCCTATTTGAAATAGAAATAATCTAATAACTATTAGATTATTAATTATTTATGATGGTGGTTGTTGAATAGGTGTGACTAATACTGCTATACCACTTCAAGTATTATGCTCCCTTTCTCTAACATTTAAAGAGTTTTCATTTTATTTGAGAGACAGAATTTGGAGATTCTATAGTGAATTATAACACTATGTACAAAGGTATTATTGGCCATGTGGAAGTACAAATACATGTTCCCTAGGTTTGGTCTATGTTATAATAAACTATTATCGTAAGTATTTTAATAAAATGATGCTTTAGGGGTTTTTTACATGAAAGGTTTTTCCCCATGTATATCTTGTGTAATGTGTATAATCTATTCTTACATGACTATCATTTTTTTATTTCATTGATTTTTTTTATAATGATTAGTATCCTAAGATCAGGTAATTTCTAACAATTAGCCTTTTTTCCTATTTTCTATAGTATCACTTTTTATGAGACTCCTCTCTTTTGCCTTTATGGCTACTTTGTAATGAGTATGATCCATTCCTACATTTACCATAATCAAAACAATTAACCTATAGAATAGTTAGAATGATTCACATTGCATGTTGACCATAAAGATAAAATTTGAAAAAATGATTGATTATTTTTGCATAGTTTTCTAAAATAAACAATTTTAAGATTTATTAATCTCAAAACCTTATATTTAACAAGTTCACATTACTAATAATTGCTTCATAACATCTATTATGTTTAAATTATCTCAATATTCTAGAATTAGAAATGATCTCTTGATCAATATTTCATTATTTTCACATATCAATTGGTAAAAATATTTAAAGATCTAAAGACATTATAAATATATAAAAAATATAGGAATATATGTCTCTATCATCATATAGGGATTATGATGAATTTAGATTTTGAGAATTATTTTTATAACATTGATATTTCCTATCTATTATATCATTTGTTTAAAGTGATACTTATTTGAATATCTCATTTTTTTATATGAAAATTCAGCCCTAATTGGTAAGGACCTTACATAAATGATGAAACTTATGGGTTTGGAACATACACATTAATAGAAATGGATGGTACACCTCTTAAAGAACCTATTAATGTTGTGCATTTGCATTGGTACTATGTCTAACCTTCTTGAATAATGTGAGCGATAAAGCTATTCTGTTAGAGTTAGTAGATGGAATTCTATATTCTATCACATTTATTCATTCTTGACAACCAATCATTTGTCTTTCTTGAATATTAAAGTAATTATTCAAATTAGTTTTGGGTTATTACTTTAGGTTTCATAGTATTAATTTAATATTATATGTTGTGATCCTTATATGCATTTAATGTTCTATAATTAGATCATAGGTGCATTTAATTTAACATAACATACTAAATCATAATGATTGCATCTAAAAGACACTAAGATCTAGTTTTAATTAGATCACATAAATCATGCTAGATCATGGAGATTTTTGTTAAATAGTCTTACAAACATTATTTGATAAATCAAATTTCCATCTAACTCAAATACACAAACATAAACCAAACATAAATGATCATATATATATCAGAAAGTTTTAAGTATGTATCATAAAATATACAATGCTAATATTTCCTGTGACTATCAGATCCCTCAGGTCCTGGTGATCACCTCTATCGAGAGATGGTAGTATTGTAAGGAACTAAGGTGCGGAAACAACTCTCCTAACGTCAAAACCTCAGGGAAGAATGCAAAGATACTTTTAAATTTTCAATTACAAACCAATTAAGATTCACTTGAAAGAAATAATAGAAATAGAGAAATAATCATACACAGATGAACACCAGATTTATGTGGGAAAACCCTTATGGGAGAAAAACCCACCACACCAAGAGAAGTCACTTTGTATTATAGTAATGCAGATTACATACAGAAATCAGACTTATCTTTCTGATGTCAAATTATAATAGCATTCATAATGATCAACCTTGCTATAGAACACTCCATTTACAATACACTCAGAATTACATTCACTAATCACTCATCGAACTGATCATTGAACATTTATCAAACATCCATCAAACTAAACATCATCTGAAATTCCATAATATATTCATGTCATCATTTGTTTGTTGAACTTTCACACAGAACTGCCTCAACAAGCTAACTTCTAACGGTTCCCATTCGGCTTCTCTGATTGGTCAAGGAAAAACCATGTAGGATGATCAATTAGTCAAAGGTGTTCAAAATATATTCACATGTCGGTGAGACACTAATCGTGTCTCCCTGATGCCACAAGACCTAACTGTCGATATCGCCAAGAGTCATCACTATCGGCAAGAGGTTACACCATGTTTAGAAAGCTGTCACTCAGACTTCGCCTTGTCGCCAAGACCTCATACCGATGATCATCACCTGTATTATTATTCGGTAAGACCATCGTTGTTTGATGAGACATCATACCGAAGTTCCAAAGTCACATAGACGTTAGCATTTCCATTGGAAAGACTTTGTCATTCACCAAGAGATCACACCGAGCTGTCAATTCATACCAAAAAGAACACTCATCGACAAGACTTAGGCTATCAATGAGACGTTACTCTGAATGTTCACACCTTTCGCCGAAGACTTTAGTCGCTAGGAGTTTCACCAAAGACACCTGATAACAAACATATAGTGTCGGAAAGACTTACCGCTATCACCAGAAGATTACACCGATGTTCATACCTATTGGCAAGAGAACCAACCGTCAGCAAGAATTCTTACCGAGGCTTCCATGTTACCCCGATGAGAATCAGTGAGACAAACATATGTCCTCAAGAGTTCATAGTGAAGCCTTCGTGTTATCCCAAAGACTCCAAGAGTAAAGCAGTCAGGGAGACTTCTCTTGTCGGTATGAGACATATTGAACATCCAAGTATCTCTGATATCTGATAAGAATGGCTTGTCGGCTAGACCAACCCACTCGGCAGAAGGTTACAATGAACGCCACAAGTCATAGCGACAACACTAGTTGGCAAGACATAAGCATTGTCTCGACGACCTGTACAAACGACAAGGTTACTAAACTGCCAGTCAACCAGACAAAAGGAATGTCACACCGACTTGGCTCTTTCAGAGGTTTCAGCTTGTGAGATAGAGGCACATTATTTCCAACAATATCCCGCTTGATGAAGATCACATAGGCACCTCCAGAGCATAACAAAACTACTAAAATTCATGGGAACTAAGGCCCATAGAATTGGCACACCACCTGAACTTGTCTGTGCTCACTAGCTTCATCAATGCATCTGTAACATTCTCCAAAGTATCCACTTTCTCTAATGAGACCTTTCCATCCTCCACCATATCCCATACAAAATGATACTGGACATCTATATGTTTTGTCTTGGCATTGAAAGTATGATTCTTTTCCAAACAAATAGCACTCTAACTGTCACAGTAAATAGTTATTTTCCCTGCATCAAAACCAATGTTAGAACACAAGCGTCTTAACCAGATTGCTTCTTTATAGGCATGTGTTGTTGTTATGTATTCTGCCTTTGTAGTGGACAAAGCAATTACAACCTTCCGCTTACTCATCCAACTAACTGCACCATCATTCAACATGAAAGTATATCCACTGGTGGATCTTCTACTATCAATGTCCCTTGCCCAATAAGAATCCACATAGCCTCGAATGCTAAGAATCCTCTGTGATTCAACCAAGTTCCCATGGTAACACAAAGCATATTTTGAAGTGCCCTTCAAATATCTAAATACTCTTTTCACCATATCCCAATGTGTCCTTCCAGGATTAGCCATAAATTGACTAAGTACTCCCACTGCTTGGGCAATGTCTGGCCTTGTATAGACCATTGCATACATAAGACTGCCAACCACACTAGCATAAGGTACATTGGTCATGTCCTCCATATTAGTAGAAGATTTTGGATAGTCTTCAAAAGATAGCTTCATTCCCTGCAAAACTAGAATAACTAGCTGCTTACAATCATTCATGCAAAATCTCTCTAGAATAGTCTTGATATACTTACTCTGACTGAGCCAAATTTTTCTACTATTCTTGTCCCTGGTTATTTCCATTCCCAAAATATACGTTGCTACACCAAGATCTTTCATTTCGAACTTTGCAGACAACTAAGACTTAAGATCAAAAATCATTAACTTACTATTTCCTATGAACAACATTTCATCAACATAGAGAGCAATAATAAGAACTTGATCACTTTCAACTTTGTAATACACACAATGATCAGATTTTGATCTTACAAATCCCAATGAAAAAAAAAGTGTCAAACTTCTAGTACCACATTCTAGGAGACTATTTTAACCCATACAGAGATTTATTCAACTTGTAAACCAATCTTTCTTTACCTTTTTCCACAAAGTGCTTAGGCTGGGACATATAAATCTCTTCATCAAGATCACCATGAAGAAGTGTTCTCTTCACATCCATCTGAGACCTCTAAGTCATACGCTGCTGCAAGTGACAAAATAAATCTAATGGACGTCAGCTTAGCTACAGGAGAAAAAATTTCTCCATAATCAATTCCCTCTACCTGGGAATAACCCTTAACCAACCTTGCCTTGTATTTTTCCACAATACCATCCAGACCTATTTTCTTTTTAAATACCCATTTGTAGCCCACAACTTTTCTTCCTTTAGGCAAGGGCACCAAACTCCAAGTATCATTATTTTCTAATGATGCCATTTCTTCATTCATGGCTTCCAACCAAGAGTTTGAATCAAACATTCTAAATGCCTCTTTCACAGTCCTAGGTTCATCAGTGCTAGAAATTAAAGCATAGGCACAAGTAGAATCTATCAAAGAGAACCCATACCTATCAGGTTGCTTTCTTTCATGAGTTGACCTCCTCACTTGTTGAGGCTGAGGTTGTTCTTCTTCATTAGAATTCTTAGAACTACTTGAGCTCTCCTCAGTTTCAGGTACATTTTGAATTTTCAATTCCTCTTTATCTAGTGTCGGAGGAATTTCAATTACATCCTTTTTGTTTTCTAATTTTGTCTCTGACTGCAGATCCAAGGTAGAAGGCTTCACCTCATGAAAGATAACACTTCTGCTGTACAGAACCTTCTTCGTATTAGGATTCCAAAGCTTGTATCCTTTTATGCCAACACTATAACCAATAAAAATACATTTGACAGCCTTGTTCTCCAATTTAGATATTTTCTCATATGACACATGCATATGCCCCACAGCCAAAAACTTGAATGTGTCTTAAGGAGGGATTCTTACCAAACCATGCTTCCAAAGGTGTTTTCTCAAAAGGAGCAAAATTAGGAGAATGGTTTATCAAGTAACATGCTATAGCAACTGCCTCAGCCCAGAACTTCTCGTCCAAGCCAACACTACTTAGCATACTTTGTGCTCTTTCTATCACTGTCCTGTTGAACCTTTCTACAACTCTATTTTGCTATAGAGTGTAAGGTGTAGTTTTATGTCTTTTAATCCCATGATCTTTATATTACCTCTCGAAATTAGTAGAATAAAATTCACCACCATTATCAGTCCTTAAACATTTATTTTTCTTCCAGACTGATTTTCTACAAGAAACCGATTGAACACTCCTGATTTACTTTTCAAAAAATAAACAAATGTTCTTCTCGAATAATCATCAATGAACGATACATAGTACATTGACTTAGACAAAGAAGGAACATTCACTGGACCAAAAATATCAGAATGTGTATAATCAAGCAAACCAGAAGATTTGTGAGGACTAGAATAAAATGAAACATGGTGTTGTTTACCATATATACAATGTTCATAAAACTCAAATTCGAGGTTACAATCTTCAAGCCGTTCAACCAGGTTTTTATTCTTCAAGGTTTTTAAACCTTTCTCTCCAATGTGGCCTAGCCTATGATTCCAGAGCATAGTCTTTTCTGCTAGAAGTTTAACTTCCATAGAGTTTACAGAATCATGAACATTTTCCTCTTTTCCTCCATGAGTTTCTTTATGTGACTTGGCAGAGACACTATTGCTTTGCACAACATGTGCATCAAGCTTATACAAGGTACCAACACAAGCACCTCTTTCTAGCACCATAGAGCCTCTAGTCATCTTGCAGCCATTTCTAGAGAACATGACTTGCACTCCAATATCATTCAGCATACTAACAAAAAATAAGTTTTGAGTCAGACCTGGTATATGCATTACATCATTGATTCCCTTCACTCTTCCATTAGGAAATTGAATTCTAACTCTCCCACGGCCAACAATTTCCAAAGATGAATCACTTGCCAAATACACCTTTCCACCATCGTATTTTTCATGCTTCATGAACCAGTCTCTATGAGATGTCATGTGGAAAGATGATCCAGAATCAATCAACCAGACATCATCTGATGCCTGTGTAGCCAAGGCTGCAATGAAGGCATCTGCATCACTCTGAGAATAATCATTGTCAGAAGAATACTTCTTATTTTTCTTTTTGTCCTCTTTACAATCCTTTCGGACATGACTAGGCTGCCCACAATTCGAGCACTTCACCTTGGACTTCTTACTAGGATACTTTGATCTCCCCTCTGATTTCAATTTAGACTTCTTGTCCTTCTTCTTGCCTTTATCTTTCAATCTTCCCCTAACATCAAGAGCCTCCTTCACCATCTCAAAATATTTCCTTATCATCTCTTCTAATAAAAAAGAAGCAACAACATCTTCCATCTTAAAAGTGGATGTCATACTCCCAATAGCCATCACCAAGTGATCCCAAGAATTTGGCAAAGAACATAATAACAACATACAACGATCCTCTTCATCAATCTTCATGCCCACAGATGTTAACTACACAATCAACATGTTGAATGCATTCAAATGATCAGCAACAGACCCTCCTTCCTGCATTCTCAAAGAGTACAACTTCTTCCTCAAGAACAATTTATTCACCAAGGACTTGCCCTGATAAATAGCTGCCAGTCTTTTCCACAAAAAAGATGAAGTCTTTTCTTCATGAACATTCAAAAGAACAAAGTCTACTAAACAAAGCCTTATCAACCCCTTTGATTTTCTATCTGCAAGGTCCCAATCCTCTTGCTTCATGCCCGTAGGCTTCATTCTAGACACAAAAATCCAAAAATCACGATCAACCAACATATCTTCCATTTTAAGTTTCCACAACTCAAAATTGCTGCCATTGAATTTCTCAATTTCAATATTTCCTGACGTGCTTGCCATCTTAACCTGTAATTCGAATTACCAAACTTCTACAAGACTCCCACTGAATAGAAATTGACTCAAAAACCCAACGTACCCAAGGATAACACAACTGGCCAGGCTCTGATACCACTTTCAAGGAAAGATAAGGTGCAGAAACAACTCTCCTAACATCAAAACCTCAGGGAAGAATGTAGAGATACTTTTAAATTTTCAATTATAGACCAATTAAGATTCACTTGAAAGAAATAACAGAAATAGAGAAATAATCATACACAAATGAACACTAGATTTATGTGGGAAAAGCCTTATGGGAGAAAAACCCACCACACCAAGATAAGTTACTTTGTATTACAGTAATGGAGATTACATACAGAAATGAGACTTATCTTTCTGATGTCAAATTACAACAGCATTCACAATGATCAACCTTGCTATAGAACACTCCAGTTACAATACACTCAGAATTACATTCACTGATCACTCATCAAACTGTTCATCCAACTGATCATCAAACATTTATCAAACATCCATCAAACTAAAAAACATCTGCAATTCCAAAATATATTCATGTCGTCACTGGTCTATTGAACTTCCACATAGAACTGCCTCAATAGACTAACTTCCAACGATTCCCATTCAGCTTCTCTAATTGGTCAAGGACAAACCACGTAGGATGGTCAATCGGTCAAAGGTGTTCAAAATATATTCGCATGTTGGTGAGACACTAACCGTGTCTCCCCGATGCCACAAGACCTGACTGTCGATATCGCCAAGAGTCATCACTATTGGCAAGAGGTTACACTGAGTTCAGAAAGCTGTCACTCAGACTTCACCTTGTCACCAAGACCTCATACTGATGATCATCACTTGTATCGTTATTTGGCAAGACCATCATTTTTTGATAAGACATCATACCAAAGTTCCAAAGTCACATAGACATTAGCATTTCCATCAGCAAGACTCATCATTTGCCAAGAGATCACACTGAGCCTTCAAGTCATATCGAAAAGAACACTCATCGGCAAGACTTAGGCTATCGCTGAGATGTTACTCCGAATGTTCACACCTTTCATTGAAGACTTTAGTCGCTAGGAGTTTCACTGAATACACCTGATAATAAACATATAGTGTCAGAAAGACTTACCGCTATCACCAGGAGATTACACCAATGTTCATACCTATCGGTGAGAGAACCAATCATCAGCAAGAATTCTTACCGAGGCTTCCATGTTACCTTGATGAGCATCAGTGAGACAAACATATGTTGCCAAGAGTTCATAGCGAAGCCTCCGTGTTATCCCGAAGAATCCAAGTGTAAAGCAGTCAGCAAGACTTCTCTTGTTGGTATGAGACATACCAAATGTCCAAGTCTCTCCGATATCTGATAAAATGGGCCTATTGGCCAGACCAACCCACTAGGAAGAAGGTTACAATGAATGCCACAAGTCATAGTGGAAACACTAGTCAGAAAGATAGAAGCATTGTCTTAGCGACCTGTACAAACCACAAGGTTACTAAACTACCAGTCAACTAGAAAAAAGGAATGTCGTACTGACTTGGCTCTTTTAAAGGTTTCAGCCTATGAGATTGAGGCACATTATTTCTAATAAGTATGTGATCATGATCTACCCATGGATACTAGTGCCTCCTATAGGCCCTCTACTGGTCCAATAGCCCTAGCCTCTTTATGGCACCCTCCATTCACTCTCACTCTATGTGGTCTCTCTCTACCTATAGCCTGAAAACCTCTCCACATACTCTCTTGAGCTCCCCTAGATCTCATGATGGTTTAATCTCATCATAGGTAGCCTGCAGTGTTGATAGCTCAACCATAGTTTGATCAGTGTGCCTTGTACCACTCTTGTATTCTCCTCTCAACCTCACAAAAAGCTCGAACAGATATGGATGTTGCTCCACAATTGGTGGAGGCATGTAATCTATGCTAACAGCCTCATTTGTAGGAGAAGGAGGAATGATCTATGTGGTCACCCATTGGTAGACATCCTATAAGATGGAAATCATAAGGGCAATCAGTACACAAGAACATAAGCATAATTATAAAAGCATAAGCATAATCATAAATAATGTGTTGTCACCTACATCTCCTAGATGATGTGTAGGAGGTATAGAAGAAGCATTTCCCTCTCCATTCTCTTAAGTGTTAGCATGTGTTGCAGTTGCTAACTATGATATGGTTACCCGAGTAGGAACTAGATCTCTCCACTATGGGGTAATTGGACCCTCACCTATTGTATCACTGCCATCACTCATCAATTGGCTCTCCTTCTCCTCCTCATGATCATCCTCCTCTTCCTCCTCATCCTCCTCATTGTAATCCTCCTCTACATCATCTAAAAATAAGTCTGAAGCCCTGACCTCCTCACCTGTCTCCTCCTCATCATCCCTATGATATGGAAGATGTCTTGCATATCCTATAGGATGTTCCATAGGAAAGAATGGAGTTGGTCATGCTATGGCCCACCACTCCTAATATGCATCTATAGAACTAGCATCATCAACATCAAATATTGGGAGCATGTCAACATCCTCATCATCTAAATCACTAGATACAACATTATTGACTGTGAGCCATCTAGTATCCCCAGCCCTATGGGCACTTCATGCTGATTATCTATAAAATGGTCGTGCTGCTAGGGGTACATGTACCTATCCAAGCTGTCTCATGACATGATCATAGTAGAAAGGTCTCACTACATAATCGTGCTTGCCCAATAAAAGTCAGTCCCTCTACATTCTAGTCAACTGGTGTGTCTCATCTAGCCACTGTGGTATCAGTTGGTATGGTCTCCATAGGATCTCTACTTGATCAAGGAAGCCAATCTTGACTCTCAAAAATAATAGATCTCCATACTACCATGCTCGCCTAAGTGGATAACTGAAAGCATGTGGGTATTCCATGGCACCTACAAAAGGAAATACCATTAGTATAGTACATGTGATATGCTCTAGGCACCAAACTTGTAGGTAGTGTACAATGAACCATAATATCTACCTCTTGATAGATGAACCATCCAAGTCATAGTAAAGATGGGCCAACATACTGTGACCCTAGGCATAGATGGTCCTATGCTTCTCCATCTCCCTAATCATGTGTACCAATCATACATCTAGGTTGCTCCCCGACCATCTGGGACTAATACTAGTGATGTAAAAATCATGATTTTCCTAAGGAGTGGCAATCATGCACATAGAAGCCACCTCAGCTCAATCTGTGACCCCATGATCCTCTCCTAAATTAGACCTCCAAGACAATATTGGATGTTTTCTTTCATCTCTCGATAAGATCGATCCTCTCTGAAATGTACAGTTTCGCCTTGGATAGTGATCTAAAAAATGTGATTCGCATCCTCCAAAGTGAGGGTCATCTCACCAATGGGTAGATGAAAGGTGTGAGTATCTACACCCCATCACTCTACTAGTTTCGTCAACATGGCATCATAGTATCTCATGGGAGGCATGAGATATGCCTAGTATATACTTGTACTTGTAATGTCTCTATGTCCACTAAAATTGCTATAACTAGGTCTCAAAGGTGAGAGAACAACTTGCCACTGAGATGTCATGATCAAGGAGAAACCTAGTAAAAGAAGAAAAAATATCACATATAGGCATTCTAAAATATAAAATCTATACATCAATAGTCAAAAAGTGTGCTAAAATTTCTCTAGGGAACTTCTTCTAAGGGTCCTAGACACTTTATTCCTTATTTGGGACACTTTGTGAAAAAGTGGGACACTTTGCAAAAAAAAAGGATTCTTTGCAATTTCTTTCTCTAGGGTCCTATATCTATCTAGAAATACATAAAAACATAAAATAAATGCACAAAAATGAAGCTAAGGTTGAGAAGAATCCACTCATCATGTTTTATAGATCACCTTGCATCACCTTGTCACATAGGTTCTCGAGTCTCAGAGGCACATAAGGTCATATGCTCAGCCTTGTCAATAACTCTCCACCAGAATCAAACTACAAAAAGGTAAAAGACAAAATGATCACAAGTTACTTAACTTTTTACTCTTATATTCTCTCAATTAGGTCATTTACATATTAAAATAAAAAGTGCTTTTTAATTTCAAATTTGCATATTGGGGGCTAGTGAACTCCATTTTTTACGCTATCTATTGAGTTGGATTTGGCGTTAATCTCTTTCTCATTAAATGTCTATCACTATGTCATATGGTACTTTGAAATACCCTATGATATGACTTATGAAATTTAATGTGGTTATATTTGTACCTTGATTCCACCTCCATAAAGCAAGCTAAATCAAGGGGGGCCATACATCTACCCTCAAATTTTATTTCTCAAGAAGAAGTTATAAGAATATTTTTGAACAACTAACAAAGTGGTTAAATGCAGGATGAGGCTCCTAACATTGTAGTTTTGCAGATGACGACAATGGGGGCTTCATTCTCCCATGTTTGTGAATGAATCGATATGAGTATCCTTTTTATAAAATTTACAATTTGAATTCCTTTAGATTGCATATGCATGTAGAGTCATATGGGCACTAAAGTGGGGGCTAAATGTAGTGCTGAAAATTGCACTCCCTTCTTGGAGATCCCAAGGCTTATTTTGATTGAAATCCCAACAAATTCAACAAATACATTTAATTTTCTAATACCTCGACATTTCCTTAGCCCAAAAAACTAGGGTGGGACCCATATGCCACCTTGTGTGTATGAGTCCCGTATGGACCCTTTTTAGGGTTTGATCATGAAATTAAGGTTTTTAATTCAAAATTTTGGGAAATTTCAACATTGGGGATATAATAAATGGTAAATTAGATAGGATGCCTATAAAACTAAGGTTTTGAATCATTATTTCACCAAAAAAATTCAAGCAAGATAGTCCCACATGAGAGATTTTCAAGCATTCAAGAGAAAGGAGTAAGCAAAGTTGAAGTCTTGGAGTAGCATTATAGTGTTTTTGCAGGTCTTCAAGATCTATAATTTTCAAGGATTGATGATCATTGCCTATGGAGAAGCATGAGGGACTCTAGGTTGGGAAGATTCGACTAGCCATTGAACCAAGCCTAATGACATGTTTCCTAAGTGATTTCATCTTACATTATCATTCCACTTTCTTCCTAAAGGAAGGTACATGCATTCTTATGGCTTCTTAGGGTGATTAAAGATCTTCCAAAGTGAGTCATCATCATTATCATGTTTCATGTTTACATCATATTGTAACACATTAGAGTAGGCTTTCATTTCTTAGGCACACTTAAGATTAGGAACTTCACATACATTTCCATTTCAAGTCTCTTCTTTCTATCTAGGTTTGATTACCAACTAGGGGTTTAACCAACGAAAAATATCCATAAGAAAATCAACACAATATTTTGTTTTGTACATTTTTAAGAGGTTAGGCTCGAAAGTGAAGTTGGTAAGACATAGGAAGGAAGTGCAGAGATAGGAGAACAGTTTCAGATCCTACTTTTTTGGAAAGGAAGAATGAGACTAAATTTCCATGTTGGGCATATGATTCCTAATATACCACTTTTACTAGTTTTTTGTAGATCCTAATTTTCTAGCTCAGTAGATTCTAGATTCAACCTAGAAACCCTAGACTGGGACTAAATCACCCATTCTAGCATATGAGTCCTAGTACACATCAAAAGTTAGAATTTCACAGTTGTAAACATTATTTTGGACACCTTTAGTATTCTTGGTGGTTCTCTATTTATCCTCAGTTTCTCATTCTGATTTTAAGTTTCATTTTCTAGGTCACATAGCTAGGTTTTCATATAACTTTGATTTCTTCCTTTCTAAGCATTCGCTTAGTGGTGAACACCTTCATTTAATCACACCTCAGGAAACCTCCCTAATTATGATTGCCTCAATTGAGTCACTTGGTTGAGGGATCTTGATTTCCTAATGAACTAAGAGTGAAATAGGTCCCCTAATTGTTCCATCTCCTAAAAGGTGGAGCATCCTATTTCCTTGTGTTTCAATAACAATCAGATGCACTAAATTAGAAGAAAAAATTGATTAGGTAGTGATTTGTTTTACCTATGAATAAGGTTTATCCAAAATATTTTTAATCTATTACGAAAGACCTAAAATATTATTTAATAACAAGCTAGAAATGAAATAAGAATAAATTTAAGAAAGAAAATTATAATTATAATCACATGGGAGATCAAGAGCTCTTACAATGCCAAAGGATATGATAGGACTTGTACGGCCTCCAACCTCATTAGGTATGTGAATAGTCAATGGCATATAAGAAATAATCTAGATGAAATCACCAAGATAAAATATTTATGACTCTTTGAATTTATGTATTTATTAGGATGATTAAATTTTAGATCTCAAATTAAAAGTATGTGCTAATTCAACCACCATGGATCTAAGGAGGTTATTATCTCTCTAATATAATACTTACATTAGAAACTATTAAACAAATCGAGAAAAACTACTTCTCCAAATTTTAGTATCTAGTAAGGTACTTTATAACAAAGTAAACTAAGCAAAAGAGGCATGCATTTATGAAATGTTTAAAAGCTATCATTGTTTATGATTTTCAATTATTCTCTAAAATTATTTGGTTTAAAGCACCTACTTATAATGGGTGGCTCTCCCCCTAATAAAACTATTTCTGGAGTAAATCTTGGAAATGATAACTCACTTTTTGCTTAGAATTTTTATTATAATTATGTTTAGCTCCATGACTATTTTTTCCTTAAAATAAATGTAACTAATTATTCATTCTTAATCTCTTTTGATATCCTTGTTAATGATCCACAATCAATTTAACTATACCCAAAAATTATGAGGAATACAATATTCTCATTGGTAAATGAAAAATGCATATAAAAAATTATATATGTTTTTTTGCACCCATAATCAACTTTATTTAATTATTATGTTACTAACTATGTTGGTGACTCTATTAATAGGAAATTTACCATAGACTATGTGTCAAAATAAATGGTGTTGTTCCTAGATAGATGTCGTAATACTTTTAGGAAAGCTATAGATTATATGGTTTTTTATTTAAAACCCAAAATAAAAAGTAGCACATGAAGAATCAATATGAATTTGAATATTTTTGGAAGAGCTTCATCTATATACTTGTAAAATTACCACATTACTATATGATAACATGAGATATTTTACTCTTACCAAGGAATCTCATTTCCAAAGAAAGAAAACACATTGAATATCATGGGAACCTCACTCAAGCATAATTTTTTCAACATAAAAGTTCTAATCAAAGTATGCTATCATAAAAGTTATACCTTTATGTAGTGATTGGCCTTAGGTGATTCCATTGAGGGGAAGTGTGCATAAAATCATATCATAGATAAATCCTAGATGTAAGACCTTACAAGCATAATATAAGACCTTTAGGAATTATATGCTCCAAATTTAGATAAAGGCTTGGCCTTAGGTGATGCATTGAGGGGGAGTTTTCATGTTAATGCCACCACCTAGTGGATAAATCCTAGATGCATAAGTCCTATTGGATCTACTAAAATTATTCTCTCTATAAATATTCCACTTATAAAAGGATTGTATTAAGTCATACATGCTCTATGTAATGAACTAGGGGTGAGGATAATTTGAGGAGACCTATGCTCCAATAAAAATATTTATAAAACCTCATAAAGAACATCAATTTTTAAAATACTAGAATTATAAATTATGACAAGATGGAATTCATGTAGTGCATAATGCATGGAATTTTTTTTGGCATATATTTGGGTCTCTATTTATCACTGTCAAAGAAGACCTACATTACTGGGGTACTTGATTTTTTATTTAAGGAAATTGACATGTGATGCCCCCTATTAACATCAAGGGAGAGTTTTAGAACATAATTGTATCATATAAAAATGGATCTTTGGACATTTTCATGATCATTTAAGTCTTTTTACTGTGATGCTTGACTTATTTTGCTCAAATTTAATGTTGCAATGTAACTTATGCATTCACATTAGGTCATGAATATTCAAATTATGATGTCTTGTGAAGGTGTTGTAACACATTTCTACACTATTCTAGACTCTTCTTATTATAATTCATCTAAATATTCCCTTTTTATCCCTTATCAAGTCCTATTTATAAAGTTTTGGAAATTCTTGTAACAAACTTGCATGCTTTTGTAGGCTTTTAACCATTAATTACACCTTTCTTATGCTTTATTTTGCCCCTTTATACACTTACATTCCTTAATTAAGTGTTTTTTTTAATACAAACCTAGAAAACAACATTAAATGCAACTTAATTCCTAACACCCACTTGGAAGCCTTGAGTGGGACCCATTCGCCATGGGTGGCGAATGAGTCCCTCTTTGCACAAAATTCAAAATAAATTCAAAATTCCTTCAGGTTTTTATTCATTAAGACCTTATGTCATATTGTGATGTTGTATTGTTTGGTAATTAGGGCATAAGTGTGTATAAATAAGTATTTTTCCATCCATTTTAACTCCCATTCATCAACTTCACTAATTGACCCATTCATTCAAGCATTCAATCAAGCAATTATCAAGCATCTTGGAGCAACCATTGACATATCTTCAGACTTTAACAACAAGGGTTTGGTGAGCTTAGGACAGTTGCATGTTGTTTATTCATCATTCCTTTCTTATTTCATTTTATTTCTTTATCAAGGGTTTGATTACCAAAGTGGGATTTGATCAAGGTAAATCTCTATGCTCTAACCCTTAACCATTTCCCCCCTTTTTGCATGTGTGTTTGTAGGTCTTGTAGGAATATTTGTCAAAGAAATAGGTGTTGAAAAGTGTTCAATAAGTCATCAAAGCTATTCAAGTAAGCTAAACCCTAATTCAAGCTTGGAGACAACATTGAACCCATTTTTTGTAGATTTGGTTCGATTAACCTGACAAGAAGACAAGTGCAAATATGGACCCATAGAGTTGACCCCTGAATTTATAGATTTTTGGAGGACCAATTCACCATCAGTGGTGAATGAGTCCCACTGCTAGGCTAGAAAAGGTGATTTCATCATAATTCAATTCCCAACAATCAAAAACTAGGTTTAGAAAAGTTTACCAGAAGTAAGACTGATTCACCATCAGTGGCGAATGAGTCCCACTCGTCATCAACAACGATTTCCGTCAGATTCCAAAACCTTCTAGCATCAAAATTTCATCTCTATGTGCACACATTCTGAGTTACAACTTTTTGTTTGGTTCTATTTGCATTTTCATTCATCTTTTCAGGTCTTTTGCAATCAACACTGTGTTTTCAAACACTTCATATTTCTTAGTTTTTGCTTAAATAATCAATCAATTTCATTAGTTTGTTGCATCTATATCATTTCATTTAGGCTTAATTCCATCATACTTACATTAGTTTGAGTGAAACACCTTAGTTTTTGGCTTATCTCTCTCCTTTTAGGTGAAAAACATTAAGAGAGCAAGAGAGTACATAGCACCCAAAAATAGAAGGTTCATTTTGGTGAACCTACATATTGAACATCATCTTTCTAATTTACATTTGCATTTACAACCTATGATTCATAGCACTAGCTTTTGCATTAGCCTTTGCATTGTTCTTGAATCCTAGGGTTTACAAACTTGCATTAGTGAATATCTCATATAGATTTCATTTTTGCACTTCAAAACATTACAAAAACTCAAATCCTGCATTTGCATCATACTTTTGCATTAGAAAAGCACAAAAATCAATATATTTTTTTTGAAAAAACACAAAAAATTCATCTCATGGACTCATTCGGCACCTTGGGAAAATCAATCCAATTGCACATTTTGAACTATATTTTCAAGCATTTTCTAGGCATTTTCTATTTTACAGTTTTCTGCTATTACTTTCTATCATACTTTCCAAATTTTCTATTTTATTCTCTTCCTTGCATCTTAGTTTGCTTTCATTCATGGTTTTTCACTTTAATAAGTTTTGGAATTCATTAAAATCCTTAGTGGACAAGTAAAATTGTGCCTTTGGCTATGATCCTCATGACCTTGAGCTTCCTCATGCTCCTTCAACTCCTCATGAATTTCCTCCTCATGTTGTTGACATCATTGGAGAAGATGATGATAGCATGAATAAGCTCTTAAATACATGCCTTGACAACCTTGAAGCCAATGCAACCTTTTACCCATCCATGAAGTCACAAGATCTCCCTATTGTCTCACATCCTAACATGTTTGGTTACGTGCATCCTAAAATGAATGAAGGACCTAATTTCCCTCCAACAGGTGGACCTAGTTCTTCTACACAACCACCTTCTCAACCATTCTATGATCACAAAGTTACAAAAAAACCAATCAACCTTCAAGAAACTTATGGCAAAGGTTTTACTATCTTAAGCAAAAAAGGATGTGACATGATAATCAAATATGACATTCACCACCTTTTATCTAACAGCAACCAACAGATGAAAATACAACATGGTTAGGATATCAAGATCCCCCTTAGAACAACAAGCCTCCTTTTGAATATCAGAGACATCGGGATGATGGCACGATGATCTTTAATTCCCCTCCTGACTTGAATGTCCTCCTTCCCTATGAAAAAACCTTCCATGGTTCCAATGACAAGGATTCTAGGATCACCATGGGTCCTCTTCCTCCTTAAATTCATAAAAAAGGTGAATCTAGTAAACATAAATGACCTTACAAATTGAAAAAACTCAAGTTTCCTTTCCATCCACCACCTGAATGTGAAAGGAAACTGCAAATTCTTTTAAATAGAGGTCTTAAATACTCTAACCACCTTCAAAGAGGTTGGTCATCCATCCTAAAGATTCCACCATACCATATTGTAAATATCATTGTGTTCTTGGACATTGTAGTGATGAATGTCAGACATTGAAGGACATACTGAATAAGTATCACTTCACTGATATCGACTATTCTCCTATCATCCCATACTTCCCTAAACCAACTCCACTCCTCATGCAATAGTTGTAGAATTTTCAATTCTCACTATTGCATGATCTTTCCCATCACCCACCTTGGCTCATTCTTACCTTGCACTAAGTGGGGGTGATAATTTGTTAGCCTTGTCCTAGTAATACATTTGTCCTTGTCTCTTAACTGTGTTATTTACCTTCTGCTTAAACTACTTGAGCTTGCGAAGCGAATAACTCAGTTAATGGTTGACTTGAATTTTCATTACTAGCCTTTTACATTTTCTTTTGTATGTGTGTATTGTGTTTCCCTTGTAATGTGTGTTTTATATTTTCCCTCTCTTTGTGCACTTCCTCTATTTGTACTTCCATTCTTCTATATATCATACTTTACCTTTTCATTTTTCCTTTTTTTTTCCCTTTGGGGATCACGCAAAGCATTGAGATGCCCTATGTCTCTTCCATGTTGACCTAAAAGGTCCTTTTCTCTTTCACTTTTTGTTTTCCCTTTCTATATGATGCAAAGCATTGAGACACCCTATGTCTCTTCGATGTTGACCCAAATGGTGCCTTTTCCTTTTTACTTTTTCTTGTGTTTTCCTTTTGGGGATGATGCAAGGCATTGAGAGCGAAATGTATCCTTCATGTTGACCCAAAATATTTTCCTTTTCTTTTTCTTTTTCATTTTATTTTTGCTTGTATTTCTCCTTTTTGGGATAATGCAAGGCGTTGAGTCTGCAATGTCTCTTCCATGTTGACCCAAAACAGATTTTATTTCTCCTTTGTTTTCTCTCTATTTGTGTCATTCTTCCAATTCTATGTATTTGGGGAATGATGACAGTTCCAAGCTCTTTAATAAAAACATTGTAGCAATGAACATACTAACCCCAAATCCATAGGTCCCTTGTGTGTTTGGTGTGTTTCTTTTTGGGGGAAACCCCTATTTCTTTTGTTCCTTTTTTGTTTACATGACGCAACCCTACTTGGAAACCTATGACTTGGCATAGGGGATTTCCAAGTTAGCTCTCATGTCTTGTTTTCTTTTTTCATTTTTCATTTTCTACTTTAAAGTAATTTCTCACAGAACGGTGTGTAGCAATTCCTTTAAAGTGGGGGAATACATTGGCATTATTCATTTGCATTATTGGTTCTCAGTGCAACCTTGTTACTTTATACGATGCGTTTGTCACTTTGTGGACGACATTGGGTGTGATGTACTTCATAAGTGTGACCTATCTTAGCATATTACATTCCTCTTAGTGGCCTAATGCGACACACTGCATCCCCTAAGGTGTGAATATTCTATTTTTTGATTGGTCTTCTCTTGGAGACATTAGACACAATGTTCCCTAAGTTATAGACCTTGCATGAACTTAACAAGACTCCTTTGAACATCTTTTACATTTTACATTTTTTGCATTCACATGACCACCTTGCATAATGCAACTTGCATGCCTATGGTGCCATCCTCTTTGTTCATAAGTTCTAAGCATACAAAACTTTGCTTGTATCATGAAGCACAAATTGAAATTTTCCTTTGTGGCACCTTATTAAAGTTATCAGGAGCTATAACTTTGATATGGTTGAGCAAGAATCCCATTTCATGACATGACTTTCCCCATAGCCACCTATGTTTTTGTGAGTACATACCAACCGAGCATATGTTTCTCACCTTTTGGGCCTTCTCACCCAGTAGAAAACCATGAGTTACTTCACCCTAGAGTGAGTATGCATTTTATTTTTCAAAAAAACAACCTAGATCTGATTCACAACTAGTTGAATGAACGATCAAAGCTTGATCCGACTTTTCCTTTTCCTCTCATTTTTCTTTTTCTCTTTCACATGTGTGTGTTTCTTTGTTCTTATGTTTAGTTTTCTATGGTATCTTCATCCTAGGGGCTTGATCATCCCTCTTGATCGTTGTCATTCCATCTTCCTAGCATAAGTGAATTTGGATCCCTCTCGATATGCATGGCTACTTTAGAATGAGTTTGAAGCAAGTTCACGCTCTCACTAAAGTGGGGTCTAAATGTACCAAAGGAAAATGGATCTTTGGAAATTTTCATGCTCATTTAAGCTTTTTTCCTGTGATGCTTGACTTAGATTTAATGTTGCAATGTAGCTTATGCATTCAAATTAGGTCCTGAATATTCAAATTATGATGTCTTGTGAAGGTGTTGTGAAGTGTTGTAACACATTTCTACACTTTTCTAGACTCTTCTTATTATAATTCATCTAAATATTCCCATTTAATCCCTTATCAAGTTCTATTTCTAAAGTGTTGTAAAGTCTTGTAACAAAATTTCACACTTTTCTAGGCTTGTCACCACTAATTACACCTTTCTTATGCTTTATTTGGCATTTTTATGTACTTACAGACCTTAATTAAGTGTGTTTTTGAATACAAACTTGACAAACAACATTAAATGCAACATAATTCCTGACACCCACTTGCAAGCCTTGAATGGGACCAATTCACCATGGGTGGCGAATGAGTCCCTCTTAGCACAAAATTCAAAATAAATTCAAATTTCCTTTAGGTTTTTATTCATTAAGATCTTATGTTAGCCTTTGATGTTTTTTGGGTAATTAGGGCATAAGTATGTATAAATCAATGTTTTTCCATCCATTTTAACCCCCATTCATCAAGTTCACTAATTGACCCATTCATTCAAGCATTCAAGCATTTTGCATCATTCAATCAAGAAATTATCAAGCATCTTGGAGTAGGCATTGACATATCTTCAAACTTCAACAAAAAGGGTTTGGTGAGTTTAGGACACTTGCATGTTGTTTATTCATCATTCCTTTCTTATTTCATTTCATTTCTTTATCAAGGGTTTGAATACTAAAGTGGGATTTGACCAAGGAAAATCCCTATATTCTAACCCTTAACCATTTTCCCCTTCTTTGCATGTGTGTTTGTAGGTCTTGTAGGCAAATTTGTTAAAGAAACTGGCATTGAAAAGTGGTCAAAAATTCATCAAAGCTATTCAAGTCAACTAAACCCTAATTCAAGCTTGGAGAAAATATTCAACCTATTTTTTGCAGATTTGGTTTTATCAACCCGACAAGAAGACAAGTGCAGATCTAGACCCACAGAGTTGAGCCCTGAATTTGCAAATTTTTGGAGGAGGAATGATTCGCCATCAGTGGAAAATGAGTCTCACTACCAGGCTAGAAAAGGAGATTTCATTAGAATTTAGTTCTCGACTGTTAGAAACCTATTTCAACAAAGTTTACCAGAAGTAGGATTAATTCGCCATCAATGGCGAATGAGTCCCACTGGTCATCAACAGTGATTTCTGTCAGATTCCAAAACCTTTCAGCATCAAAATTTCATTTCTATGTGCACACATTTTGAGTTACAACTATTTTTTTGGTTCTATTTCCATTTTCATTCATCTTTTTAGGTCTTTTGCAATCAACACTATGTTTTCAAACACTTCATATTTCTTAGGTTTTGCATAAATAATCAATCAATTTCATTTGTTTTTTGCATCTATATCATTTCATTTATGCTTAATTCCATCATACTTTCATTAGTTTGAGTGAACCACCTCATTTTTTGGCCTATCTCTCTCCTTTTAGGTGAAAAACCCTAAGAGAGAAAGAGAGTACATAGTACCCAAAAATAGATGGTTCAATAATGTTTTGATTATATGGGAAAAATAGGTTTTGAAGGGATCCAAAATCCTTTACAACTTAAGAAACAAAATTCTTTTCAAGATATACCACAGTAAGCCACCAACAACAACCCAAAACCCAAAACATAAAAAAAAACAAAGTGTTGCTCAAAAGATAAAATAGTAAACTATTAGCAACACCCAACAACAAAAAAATGACAAAACAACAAGAAAGAAACCGAGACCCAGTAGCAAATAGACAACAAAAATAAAAAAATAGGACACTATTTCATACTACTTAAGGTGTTGGCCACCTCAATCTCTTGGCTTCTATGCATTTCAATCATGTCCAACAACTCTTTCTTCTTAGATTCAAAGAAATTCTTCTAGTCAACTGACCCTCTAACGGTAGGGCCTTTTCCATCATCTTTTGCACCTTTTTCCCATTTACCTTTTGCTGAGTGATCCTTCTCCATTAGCTCAGAAAAATATAGTTTGTCCTCCCTGATCTCACTAATTTTATGAAATAGGACTTCCAAAGAGTCTGCACTATTCTTCACTGAAATGTGACAAGAATGGAGAAGATTCTTTATATTCGCATTAGTATCCAATATCTTGGCTTCTAAACCATCCAAAAACTCTTCACACAAAGATTTGAAATCATGGTAAGAACCCTCAAGGTCCACAATTCTATCAACCATAATATCTGATTTGAAATTATGTTTTAGAACATAATGTTATTAGGGGTCAGGGTATGTGAAAGATCATCATGGAAAAAATAGGCCCTTAAGTAGCGAAAAATTCAAAACAATCAAAGTTAGACAACTTGACATAAAAATATAAAAACTCATATGTCTGACCACCTTAACTTGGTCAAAACTTCATGAAATTCATTTCTTTTTTTCTTAATCCTATAGTATGCGAAGCATAGAATGTGACACATTTGTCAGATTAAAAAAATGTGATCTACCATTTGAAAGCTATAGATATTTTTCAATCAACCTATCGATTAGGACTTTAATCGTAATTCAAATAGAAAATTAATAATAATTATTTATTAAATTCAAAATAAAACATAATTTATATTGGTGGAAAGCTAAGAATCTCCTTTAAAAACCCTTTTCGTTTCATCAATTTTGGGTAAAAAAAAAAGTTTCCAGCCACAAACCCTACACATACCCTTCATATCACCACTTTTTGGCCCATCATGATCCTGCACATACCCGTCATATGCTTATAATGTTTATATATTGTTTAAATATAAGGTTATAAAAGCTTATACATGTTATATATGCTTATTAAGCATATCCCATTTGAAATAGTAATAATCTAATAACTATTTGATTATTAATTATTTATGATGGTGATTGTTGAATAGGTGTGACTAATACCCCTTCAGGTATTATGCCACCCTTTCTCTTACATTTAAAGATTTTCCCTCTTATTTGAGAGATGTAGAATTTGGAGATTCTATAGTAAATTATATCACTATGCACAAAGGTATTTTTGGCCATGTGAAAGTATGAATATGTGTTCCTTAGGTTTGGTCTATGTTATAATAGACTATTATTGTAAGTATTTTAATAAAATTATGCTTTATGGGGTTTTTTACATGAAAGGTTTTTCCCCACGTATATCTTGTGTAATGTGTATAATCTATTCTTCTTTTATTCTCATTTTGCTTATTTCATGTTTTATTTATAATGATGAGTATCCCAAGATCCTAATTTATAACAATTAGCCATTTTTCTTGTGTTCTATAGTCTCAATTTTTGTGAGACTCCTCTCTTTTGCCTTTATGGCTACTTTGTAATGGGTGCGGGGCCTTCCTACATTTACATTAATCAAAACAATTACCCTATAGAATAGTTAGAATGTTTCACATTGCATGTTGACTGTACCGTAGACAAAAGACAACTTGCTTGATTTGGGAAATAATTGATGATAGAATGGACTTAATAAGGCCTTGATTTGGTGTTTTGAGGTGTTTTTCACATCAACACTAGGTCTTGGACCCTTTCGAATGCATTTAATGATCTATCTTGTAAAGGTGTTGTAAAGTGTTGTAAAAGACATTCATGCCTCTCTAGACTTAATGAACCCATTTTCCCTTAATTCAACATTATAAAATGTATTGAATGAAGGCTTGTAAAATAAAATTAATGTTAATCTAGTGTTGTAATGTGTCCTACACATTCACATTGGATGTTGTTCCTTTCTAGGCTATGTGGACCTCATTTTAATGTTGTAAAGTATATCTAATCACACTTTCAAATTCAATTTTGTGTCCCAAGCCCTAATTGACCTTTACATCATCACTAATATGCCCCTTTTACCCCATATTATGTATCCTGAGGCATAAATTGATCAAATAACTGAAAAAGTCATCATTTAAACCTAATTTATGCATTCCCCAACAACCCAGCTGGCAAATGGACCCCTTTGGGACTAATTTTCCATTTGTGGTGAATGAGTTCTTGCTAGGTGGGACTAATTCACCCAAGTTGTTAAATGAGTCCCACTTGGGTCAATTTTGACTTTTGAGTGGGAAAAATTAGGTTTTAAGTTTAATTTTTCTTCATGTCAGCCTTGGGGATCCAATTTATGAGAAAATTAGGAGGATTTCCTATAAATACAACCTTCTAAGCCCTAATTCATAATCTCATAACTCATTTACACATCTCTCATCATTCATTCATCATGTATCTTCTCCATCAAACCAAGCAAGTTAGGGTTGCATCATTGCAAGTCATCAAGATAACCTCCTACGACATTCAATGGAAGATTCTTCATGTTTTGTTGTAGAAATTCAAGATCAATCTTCATGGAAAGATAATAACTCCATTATTGCATGCTTCATTACATTCTTTTCTCATTTTGGTTTAATTATCTAAAAGAGATTTGACCAAGGCAAATCCCTATACCCTAACCCTTAACCATTTTCCACCTTTTGCATGTGTGTTTGCAAACTTTATATGCAGATTTGTCAAGAAAATAGGTGTTGAAAGGTGGTTAATAATTCATCAAAAAATTTCAAGTCAACTAAACCCAAATTCAAGCTTGGAGACAACCTACAACCAATTTTCTGCAAATTTGACTATGTTAACCTGACAAGAAGACAAGTGTAGATATGGACCTACAAGATTGACCTTTGAATTTGGAGAATTTGGAGGAGGATTGATTCGCCATTAGTGGCAAATGAGTCCTACCTAAAGGCTAAAAAAATTGATTTTTTAGAATCCAATTACCGAAAGTCAGAAAGTTGTTTCAAGTCTTTTTACCAGTAGGAGGACTAATTCGCCATTAGTGGCGAATGAGTCCCACTGGTGATCAACAGTGATTTATTATTAGTTCATTTTTGGGGTATGCCTAGGATCATCATGGAAAAAACAAGCCCTTAAGTGGCCAAAAATTTAGAAAAATCAAAGTTAGGAAATTTGACGTAAAATTTTGAATAAGTTATCTATATTATTTAAAAAATATGTAAGAATAGAATCTGTATCAAATTGAATGTAGTTTATAAACTACTAGGTTTATTAAAAAAATAAATCTATTTGGCGAAAATTTGAAATTTCAATGCAGTAGCACTTAAATTTCAGGGAAATAATAAGTGGGTGTGTGTCTGACCACCCTAACCACAATAAAATGATAATATTTTTTAATAATATTTTAGATATAAGTAGAGGACTCATGTCCCAATGTGATGCATAATGTTTTGTAATTTTTTTCCAAGTGAACAATTAATTATGATTTTTTATTACAACTTTTAAAAAATATAAAAACTCGTATGTCTGACCACCTTAACTTGGTCAAAACTTCATGAAATTAATTAATTTTTTTAATCCTATAGTATGTGAAGCATAGAATGTGACACATGTTTCAAATTCAAAAATGTAATATCGTTTGAAAGCTATAGATATTTTTCAATCAGCCTATCAATCAGGACTTTAGTCGTAATTCAAATAGAAAATGAATAATAATTATTTATTAAATTCAAAGTAAGGAATAACTTATATTGGTGGAAAGCTGAGAATCTCCTTTAAAACCCTTTTCGTTTCATCAATTTTGGGCAAAAAAAGAGTCGTTAGCCACATACCGATCATATCGCCACTTTTTGGCCCATCATGATCCTGCACATACCCTTTGCATATCTCACTGTGTTTTCAAACATTGCATATTTCATTAGTGTTGCATTCATAATCAATCAATTTCATCACTTAGTTGCATTTGGATCATTTTATTTAGTCTCAATTCCATCTTGCATACCTTAGTTTGAGTGAATCACCTCAATTTTAGTGTTTTATCTCTCCCCTTTTAGGTGAAAGATCGTAAGAGTGCAAGAGAAGTACATAGAACACCTCAAAATTGATGGTACATTTTGGTGAAATTGCTTTTCAAATACCTTCTTGTCTAATTTAGAGTTATTCATCATAGATCTAGCATCAAATTGATGTTGCATTAGGGTTTTCATGGATTAATTTGTATACTAGGTTTCAAATTTTGCATTCATGAAAAGTGCATTTAGGTTGCATTTTTGGCATCTAAAATCATTAAAATTTTCTGAAATTTTGCATTTTCATCTTAGGTATACATCTTACAACATAGAAAACATAAAAATCCCTCTAAAAAATCTCAAAAATCTCAAAAACAATCCTCACTAGGACTCATTCGCCACCCTGGGCGAATAAGTCCCTTTTGACCCCTAAAACTACCTTTTATAGAGCTGAAAACCCTATTTTTGTGCTTTTTTTTGCTTCCATTAGTTATCTATATCAGTTGGTTTAGTTTTTGTATTATGCATTTCATTAGATTTAGCTTATATTAGCTCATTTCATGCGTTGTTAAAATTCACATTTGCATTTCCATCTTTCATCTTTCAAATTATTGAATAGTGTCATCAGCAAATTACTTTGTTTGAAATCTAAAAATTTGCATTTCATCCTATATCTTTACATTGCATTTTACATTTGTATAGCTTCTCTTACATTTAAATCATTATAAATAAGCATTTTTTACATTCACACTTAGATTTTTGCAATTTTCATTTTCAGTATTAGTTCTTAGTTCATTTAGATCAAATTCATTAGCAAATGACAACAAAAAACAAAAAACATTAAACGAACCAATTAAAAAAATATTCAATTTTGAAAAACCATAACATCCAATCCCTTTAGTAGTGATGATTTATACATGTTAGATGAAGCCCTTAAGGACTTCCTCTCACTAAGATCATCTACTAAAGATTTGACACAAAAGGATGCATGCATTGATAATCATAATTGTTCTTCTCTTGATATCTCTCCCATTGGTGATGAAGGTATCTTGATGAAAGAAGACATAATTATTGAAGATCATGAAAGTATTGCTTGTCTTCCTTCTCCTCCTCCTTGCAAATAAATTATGACACACAAAGCTGAAATCATTGCCACTACCTTACCGAGTCCCCATTCATCTCCCAACACCTCCCCTACTTGTGGAAATCCTTTAGTAAATAAGGATAAAATTGGGAACGATCATGACAAACACATTTGTGTGGAGGATATGATTGAGAACTATGAAAATATTACCTTTCCTACTCAAGAAGACATTCTAGGACATGAGGATGTAAGTGTAGATAATCATGAAAATCAACCCTTTTCTTCTCCTAATATCTTCTCTACACATGAAGAAGATAGTTTAATGTTAGAAGATATCGTTAGTGAAACTCATGAAAAACTTATTCCTCCCTTCCTTGATGCCCCTACCATTTGGGAAGATATATTTGAACAAAAAAGTTCAGTCATTAGTAAACATGAAACTCCTCATTATCCCTCTCTTGATGCCTCTCCTATGAGCGATGAAGCTATCTTGCCAAATCCAATTATGAAATGTGATGAACATATTAGATCTCCTCCTAGGGTTGATATTCTGGAACATAAGAATGATACCTTAGAAAAAGTAGACAACCAAATAAAGCATTCTTCTCATATCACCACTCTTATTACTCAAAACAATCCAACCCTTAATCACTCCCCTATGCGTGTTGAAGTTATTTCGGAAACACCTAATAATCCTATCATTCTTTACCCACCATCACACAAGACACAAGATCACAATACACCCACCCTCATTTTTCCAAATCATGGTCTTTGTGATTGTCCTTTCATAGAAATCAACCCATCCAAAAATACTTCACTCAACATCCATACTGTCATTCAATATTCTTCCAAGCAAACTCTAACCTTGGTACATCCTAAATTGATAGATATCTCATTAAACATGTATCAAGTAGAAACTTTGTTTTCTTATCCACATAAATAACATTAGTTTTTTCTCCTTTCCATGCAATAGTTATAAGATCATTTCATACTCATTATTGCATGTTATGCATCCATTGAGAGGGGCAGCATACCATCATCCATTCTAGGCTCACCCTTGTCCTACACTAAGTGGGGCAAAGGGTTAGAAAGCCTTGTCCCTATATGTCACTTGTCATTGTATCATTTGACTAACCGTTAACCTTTCATGAACATATAAGAGAAAGCTTGGGATGTGGACGACATGTCTTAAGATTGAATTGCATGTGACATCATGACACAACTTATCAAAAACATATGACTTGGAATAGGGATTTTTGGATAATTTTTCATTCCCTCTTCTACTTTAAAGCAATTGCTCATAGAATGGTGTGTAGCAACCGCTTTAAAGTGGGGGCATACATAGAAAACATCATTTTTTTGCAAATTTCATGGCGTAATTTACTTTTTCTTGTGATGTGTCCTCTCCTTGGTTGTGTCATTGGGTTATATGCCTTTCAGGAGAGTACAATCAACTGAAGTGGCCTAATGTGAATGATGCATCTAATGGATAATGATTTGACATCTTGAATTGTCCTCTCTTGGAGACATTAGGCACAATGCTCCCTAAGAAGAATACCTTACTTGAACAAAGAAAAATACCCTTTAACAAAATTCCTTACATGATATTCAAAAATATTTACAAAAAAATTACATTGTGGTGCCTTATCAATGTTATCAAGAGCATAACTTTGGTATAGTTTGTATAATGGGAAGCTGACAAACTGGCATGACTTTCTCACTAAAACCACTTCTTTGGGACATCTCACCCCATAGATGACCTGATGTTATGTGGCCCTAGATTGAGCGCATCTCTAATCCACCTCATTTTCATTTTTCTTTCCTTTAGTTCTTGCCATTGCACGATTATGCATCTCGATGATGTGACTTAGGATATTGGATCCTAGGGGCTTGACTACCTTCTTGATCTTTGTATTCTTTGTCATTTGCATCTATACTCTCTGATCTCTCTTGAATGTCTACTTTAGTGTGAGTTTGAAGCAAGTTTATCCTCTCACTAAAGTGGGGGCTAAATGTACTATAGAAAAAAGGCAACTTGCTTGATTTTGGAAATAATTGATTATAGACTAGACTTAATAAGGCCTTGATTTGGTGTTGTGAGGTGTTTTTCATATCCACACTAGGTCTTGGACCATTTTAAATGCATTTAACGATGTCTTGTAAAGGTTTTGTAAAGTGTTGTTAAAGAACTTCATGCCTCTCTAGACTTAATGAACCCATTTTCCCTTAATTCAACATTATAAAATATATTTAATGAAGTCTTGTAGAATAAATTTAATGTTAATCTAGTGTTGTAATGTGTCCTACATATCTACATTGGATGTTGTGCCTTTCTAGGCTATGTGTACCTCATTTTAATGTTGTAAAGTATATCTAATCACACTTTCACATTGAATTTTGTGTCCCAAGCCCTAATTGACCTTTACATCATCAGTAATAGGCCCCTATTACCCCATATTTTGCATCTCGAGGCATAAATTGATCAAATAACTGAAAAAGTCATCATTTAAACCTAATTTATGCATTCCCCAACAACCCGGTTGGCAAATGGACCCCTCTAGGGCTAATTCACCAGCTGTGGTGAATGATATTACAAGTATGAGCAAGTTTGGTGGTGTTGTCATTAATGTTGTCACTGATGTCAACACAGTTTAGTATGTTGCAGATTGTACATGTATGGTTGATATATTGTTGATATGTTGTGAGCACATGGAGCTATCTCTATGGTGTAGTAGATGTGTTGGTTTGATGAGTTTCCACGTACTTTTGAGAAAATTAATAAAGAGAAGTTAGTGTGTTGGAAATGTTCAGAATGTGCTTCGGTATGTGATCTGCATTTCTCTTGTATTGATCCTATTCTTGTGTGGATATAAAGGTTTAATGATGGTGATCTTGTGGTGATACCTTATGATTTTTAGCTTCTAGTTTGATGGTTCATGAAAGTTTCATTCATCGGTATGTGAACTGTTCTAGTAGAGTTGGTTTTCTATGGACTAGAAGAAATATTGTTGCTCTATAGTTCTTCTTTGTTTTGTTTTAGATCTTGCAGATCTAAAATATGTCCTGTGAAGGTCTTATCTGTGCTCTCCCAAAGAGGTTTGAAGCTTGGTGATCTAGAATTCATGTTTTAGTATTTTAGTGTGAGTTTATACAGTCCGGTTGGATTGGTGAAAGGTGTTAAGTGATTGAAGTTTGTTGTTTTGTTGTGGATCTATCTGAAAGATTCTAAGATGTACACTTGTGCATAAGGAAGCATATTGTGGCATCTATGTGTCATCTTCTTGTTGGGAAGCATGCACATCAATGTTCATTTATGTTTTCATTAGGTTTGGCTGACCTAGTGTTTACACTTCATTCGAAGAATAAATTAATTTAATGAAGCATTTGGTTGTTTTGAGATGTTATTTTTTATCTTGAATTTTTTTTATTGGTCCACTCTTATTCCTTTCCATCATGGGAATTTTGAGTTTCCGACCTATTTTGAATTTATGAAATAAGGCATTTGTGGCTGATCTTGGAGAAAGTTTCTAAGGTTGAGGATGGTATAAAATAAAGTCGAATTGTGAAGATTTGTATGATAGTGTGATGCAAAGTGATGAAAGTGAGCCAAAAATAATAAGAGAAAAAGTGTGTGTGTGTGAGTTGTGATAGTAGTTCTTCATTGTGTTGAAAGCAGTGAGATAAAGGTTTTTGAAATCCTACGAATGTGTTAATTATTGTGGTGGATCTTTTGGTTCTCTTTTGTATCTGTAGGTAGTGAGCCTCCTTGTTGGATAGTGAGTCCTTTCTATGGACAGTGAGTCCCTTTTTGTAGGAAATGAGCCTTTGTACTTGGACAATGAGTCCTGTTCTAGGCAGTGAGCCTCTGTTTTATAATATTTATATTATGAGTTAAACCTCACCATAGTTTTTCCCTCATTGGGTTTTCTACGTAAAAAATCTAGTGTTCATTATGTTGATTTTGTTTCTGTTATTTGTGTTTCATTCTCTTACTTAATAACATAATAATGTGGTTGTGAAATTAATAAGTGTTGAAATTTTAAGTTTGAACTGTGTGACAACTAATTCACCCCCCCTCTCAGTTGTCCTGTACCTATTTAACAATTGGTATCAGAGCCAAGTTCCTTGTTGTTGAGCTTAACTGCTTAAGGAAGATTCAATGGTGCATAAGTTGGTGATCCCTATGTTCGATGGAACTGACTACAATGATTAGAAGGGACAAATGAAAGGATATAGTATCTCCTTTGGTTTCAAGACCTAGAAGAATGTTGAGACAAAGTATACATACCATTCTGGTGGTCTTACTATTGCAGACAATATTTCCATTGATGAAGAAAATGAGAAGGAAAAGTATGCTATTTGTAGTGGTTTATCTAAAAATGAGTGAGTGAAGGTTTCTTCTTTGGAAACTGCATATGAATTCTGGAAGAAGTTGGAAGGTATGTATGAAGGTAATGAAAGAGTGAAATTGACAAAGAAGCTGACGATGAAGCGTCGATTTGTGAATCTGAAGATGGAAGAAGGTGAAGAGTTTACAATTTTCTTTCAGAGGGTTGAACTGATTGCAAATGAAGTTAGAAATCAAGGAGGAAAACTATCAGATAAATATATTTAATTGAGAAGATCCGGATAACCCTACTGGATTGCTACAGTGACAAGATCTTAGTTATTGAAGAAATGTATGATCCTAAGAAGTATATTTTGGAACAGTTGTTCAGCACCTTGCAAGCATTTTAGTTGAGGAAGTTCTAGAAAGAAGACAAGATAGAAGAAAAGACAAACAATATTTAAAGCATTGAAGATTGAAGAGGAACCAGATAGTGATGGTGTTGATGAGTTCGAAGTAAATTTCACTAGGAAGTTGAAGAAAGGAACCAGAAAGTATAAAGGTATGTTTCCCTTTAAATGTTTTAGTTGTAATAATATTGGTCATTATGCTTCAAGATGTTTGAATAGAGTTGTGCATAAGAAGAATAAGGATTATACGGATAAGGTTAGGAAGGATAAGAAATATATAAGAATTTGTACTATGTTAAAGAAGAAGTAGGAATTTCTAATGATGGATCTAAAAATGAGGTTGATGATAGTGAATTCTTATTCTAAGCTTTGGAAAGTAAATTTGTATCCACTAACCCTGGAAGATATGTAAGCAAGAAGGCTTCAAACAATAATAGGAATAATATGGAAGGTACTTTGGTTACCATTTTTCATGCAAGACAGAATGAAGACTATTGGGTAATTGATAGTGGATGTTCTAATCACATGACTAGAGATAAGAGTAAGTTCACTAAACTTGAGAAATATGATGGTGGTTTAGCTATGTTTGGTGATGATTCAGGAGCTAAGATTTGTGGGAAATGTTCAGTTAGTTTTGATGAAGTGCATAGTACTGATGATGTATATTATGTGAAGGGTTTGAGGCATAATATTCTGAGTGTAGGTTAGATGTGGGGTATGTGCAAGATCATCATGGATAAAATAGGCCCTTAAGTGGCAAAAAAATTAGAAAAATCAGAGTTAGGCAACTTGATGTAAAAATTTGAATAAGTTATCTATATTATTTCAAAACTATGTAAGAATAGAATCTATAGCAAATTGAATGTAGTTTTTAAAATACTAGGTTTTTAAAATATATATATATATATATATATATATATATATATATATATATATATATATATATATATATATATATATATATATATATATATATATATCTATTTGGTGAAATTTTGAAATTTCAATGCATTAGTACTTAATTTTCAAGGAAAAAATAAGAAGTAGGTGCTGGACCACCCTAACCACAATAAAATGATAATATTTTTTTATAAGATTTTAAATATAAGTAAAGGACTCATGTCGATGTGATGCATATTTTTTTGTAATTTTTCCAAGTAAATAATTAATTATGAATTTTTTATTACAACTTTTTAAAAATATAAAAAACTTCGTATCTGACCACCTTAACTTGGTCAAACTTCATGAAATTCAATTTTTATTTTTAATCCTATAGTATGCAAAGCATAGAATGTGATGCATGTTTTGGATTTAAAAAATGTGATACAATTTGAAAGCTATAGATGTTTTTCAACCAGTCTATCAATCAAGACTTTAGTCGTAATTTGAATAGAAAATGAACAATAATTACTTATTAAATTCAAAGTAAAGCATAATTTATATTGGTGGAAAGTTGAGAATATCCTCTAAGAACCCTTTTCATTTCATCAATTTTGGGTTAAAAAAAGTCATCAGCCACAAATCCATCATATTACCACTTTTTGGCCCATCATGATCCTACACATACCCTGTGTAGAAATGGTTTTAAACTTGTGTTTCAGAATAATACCTGTGAAATCAGAAAAGGATCCTGAAGTGGAGATATGATTATTGCTAGCATCCAAAAGATCAGATAAATGGAGACAAAAGTGAAGATGTGAAGATAAGAATCAAAGTTGTAGTTGAGGTAAATTTGTGTCTATTATCTAAAATTGAACCCAAATATGTAAGTGAATCATGTGAAGATGAGAGTTGGATGAGAGCTATGAAAGAGGAACTACATCAGATAGAAAAGAATTAGACATGGGAACTAGTCCCTAGACTTGTGAATAAAAATGTGATTGGATTGAAATGGGTGTTTCAGAATAAGCTAAATGAAAGTGGAGAAGTTGTAAGAAATAAGGAAAGACTGGTATGCAAAGGATATTCACAAGTTGAAGGTATAGGTTTTAAAGAATTTTTTTTACCTGTGGCCAGAATGGAAGCTATTAGGATGTTTTTGGCATTTTCTGCCCACAAGGACTTCAAAGTGTATCAGATGGATGTTAAGTCAACATTTCTAAATGGTGAATTGGAGGAAGAAGTGTATATGGAACAACCTGAAGGATTTCAGTTATCTGACAAATTGGACATGGTTTGTAAATTGAATAAGGCATTGTATGGATTGAATCAAGCTCCCAGAGCTTGGTATGCAAGACTGGACAAATACCTGACAAAGCAAGGATTCAACAAAGGTTCTATTGACAACAATCTTTACTTCAAAGTGCAAGGTAACAAAATGTTGATAGTAGTGGTATATATGTTGATGATATCATTTTTGGTGGAAATGAAGGCATGTGTAAAAGGTTTGCTAAAGAGATGCAAAAAGAATTTAAGATATCTATGATTGGTGAATTAAATTTCTTCCTTGGTCTACAAATGAATCAAACTAATAAAGGGATATTCATTTCACAATTTAAGTATGTAAAAGAGATGTTGAAGAAGTTTGGGATGGATGATTCCAAACTGATTTGTACTCCTATGGTGAATGGATGTAAATTGAGCAAAGATGATGAATCTACTAAGACTAATTAGAGAAAATATAGATCTATGATTGGAAAACTATTGTATCTTACTGCTACTAGACCAGATATTATGCATGCAGTATGTTTAGTTGCCAGATTCTAAGAAAATCCTAAAGAAGCACATGCTATAGTTGTAAAGAGGATATTTAGATATCTTAAAGGTACACCGGATTATGGATTATGGTATCCTAAGAGTGATGATTTTACCCTGAGTGCTTATACAGATGTTGATTGGGTTGGATGTGTAGATGACCAGAAGAGTACCAGTGGTGGTGCTTTTTTTCTTGGTGGAAGATTAGTTTCATGGTTGAGTAAAAAGAAAGACTCAGTTTCTTTATCCATGGTAGAGGCAAAATATATTGTTCCAACATCTTACTGAACACAGGTTTTGTGGATGAAGAAAACTATGAAAGATATTGGAGTAATACGTGATGAGCCTATTTCTATTTTCTGTGAAAACACAAGTACAATAAACATTTCAAAGAACCTGATCATGCATTCAAGAACAAAACACATATCTATCAAGTATCATTTTTTGAGGGAAAAAGTGTTGGAGAATGAAGTCAAATTGGAATATGTGATCACAAAGGAACAAATTGCAGACATATTTACTAAGGCTTTTTTCTGAAGGATACTTTTGAGCATCTTAGGGAGAGGTTGGGGGTCATTGGCCCTACTAACTAGGTGCATAAGAAGGTACATCAGTCTAGTGGATTCATAGATTCTTCATTTATCTAGATTGATAAATGGGTCTACTCCATAGGGGGAGTAGAAAAGGTTTTCTGGTATGTGCAGGATCATGATGGACCAAAAAGTGGCGATATGATGGGTATGTGTAGGGTATGTGGCTGATGACTTCTTTTTTACCCAAAATTGATGCAATGAAAAGGGTTTTTAAAGGAGATTCTTAACTTTCCACCAATATAAACTATGCTTTAATTTGAATTGAATAAATAATTATTATTCATTTTCTATTTGAATTATGACTAAAGTCCTGATTGATAGGCTGATTGAAAAAAATCTATAGCTTTCAAATGATTTCACATTTTTTGAATTCAAAATATGTGTCACATTCTATGCTTTGCATACTATAGGATTAAAACAAAAAAATGAATTTCATGAAGTTTTGACCAAGTTAAGGTGGTAAGACATATGAGTTTTTATATTTTTTAAAAGATTTAATAAAAAAATTATAATTAATTATTTACTTGGAAAAAAATTACAAAAAAACATGCATCACATCAAGACATGAGTCATCTACTTATATCTAAAATATTATAAAAAAAATTATCATTTTATTGTGGTTAGGGTGGTCAAACAACACCCACTTCTTATTTTTTCCCTTAAATTTAGTATTGCTACATTGAAATTTCAAATTTTCACTAAATAGTTTTTTAAAATAAACCTAGTAGTTTAGAAACTAAATTCAATTTTCTATAGATTCTATTCTTACATATTTTTGAAATAATATAGATAACTTATTCAAATTTTTACGTCAAGTTGCCTAACTTTGATTTTTTTGAATTTTTCACCATTTAAGGGCCTATTTTTTGCATGATGATCCTACATGTACCCTTTCATTGTTGTAGTATGAGTGTACTCCTAAGGGGGAGTAATCAGTGTTGATGTTTTTCATTGATGTCAAAGGGGGAGGGAAAGTCATGTGAAAAATAGTTGTAGAAGAAGAGAAGATGTTCTCCTGAGATATTGGGATTTTTTTTTGTCTTTGATGGTTTTTCACATCATATGTTGCCATCAATGACAAAGGGGGAGATTGTTGCAAGTATGAGCAAGTTTGGTGGTGTTGTCATTAATGTTGTCATTGATGTCAACACAATTTAGTATGTTGCAGATTGTACATGTATGGATGAGATGTTGTTGAGATGTTGTGAGTACATGGAGCTATCTCTATGGTGTAGCAAATGTGTTGGTTTGATGAGTTTCCAAGTGCTTTTGAGAAAATTAATAAAGAAGAGAAGTTAGTGTGTTGGAAATGTTCAGAATGTGCTCTAGTATGTGCTTTGCATTTCTCTTGTGTTAATCCTATGCTTGTACAGATCTGAAGGTTTGATGATGGTGATCTTGTGGTGACACCTCTTGAGTTTTAGCTTATGGTTTGATGGTTCATGAAATTTTTGTTCATCGGTATGTGAATTGTTCTGGTAGAGTTGGTTTTCTATGGAATGGGAGAAATATTGTTGCTCTAAAGTACTTCTTTGTTTTGCTTCAGATCTTGTGGATCTGGAATATGTCTTGTGAAGGTCTTTTATGTGCTCTCACAAAAAGGTTTGAAGCTTGGTGATCCGAAAGACATGTTTCAATATTTTAGTGTGAGTTTATATAGTCTGATTGGACTGGTAAAATGTGTTCAGTGATTGAAGTTTGTTTTTTTGTTGTGGATGTATATGGAAGATTCTAAGATGTACTCTCATGCATAAGGAAGCATGTCATGGTGTTTGCATGTCATCTTCTTGTTGGGAAGCATGTACATCAATGTTCAATTGTGTTTTCATTAGGTTTGGCTTACCTAGTGTTTACACTTTATTCGAAGAATAAAATTAATTTAAAAAGGCATGTGGTTGTTTCAAGATGTTATTTTTGATCTTGAATTTTTTTTTAATTGGTCCACTCTTATTCCTGTCAACCGCAAAATTTTTGAGTTGCGACCTATTTTGAATTTATGATATAAGGAATTTGTGGCTGACCTTGGAGAATGTTTCTAAGGTTGAGGATGGTATAAAAGAAAGTCAAATTGTGAAGAGTTTTATGATAGTGTGATGCAAACTTATGAAATTGAGCCACAAATCATAAGAGCATAAGTGTGTATGTGAATTGTGATAGTAGTTCTTCATTGTGTTGAAGGAAGTGAGATAAAGGTTTTTGCAATCCTATGAATGTGTTAATTGTTGTGGTGGATCTTTTTTTTCTCTTTTGTATCTATAGGCAGTGAGCCTCCCTGTTGGATAGTGATTCCTTTTTGTGGACAGTGAGTCCCTTTTTGTAGGTAGTGAGGCTTTGTACTTAGATAGTGAGTGCTCTTCTAGGCAATGAGCCCTTGGTAGTGAGCCTTTATTTTATAATCTTTATATTGTAAGTTAACCCTCACCGTGGTTTTTCCCTCATTGGGTTTTCCACGTAAAAATTTGGTGTTCATTGTGTTGATTTTCTTTCTGTTATTTATGTTTCATGCTCTTACTTAATAATAGAATAGTGTGGTTGTGGAATTAATAAATGTTGAAGTTTTAAGTTTGAATTGTGTGACAACTGATTCACCCCCCTCCTCTTAGTTGTCCTGCACCTGTTTACCAAATGAGTCCCTTCTAGGTGGGACTGATTCACCCAAGGTGTCGAATGAGTCCCATTTGAGTCAATTTTGACATTTGAGTGGGAAAAATTAGGTTTTAAGTTTAAGTTTTCATGTTGGCCTTGGTGATCCAATTTACGGGAAAATTAGGAGAATTTCCTATAAATACAACCTTCTAAGCCCTATTTCATAATCACATAGCTCATTTACACATCTCTCATCAATCATTCATCATCTATCTTCTCAATCAAGCCAAGCAAGTTAGGGTTTCATCATTGTAATTCATCAAGATAGCCTCCTAAGACATTCAAGGGAAGCTTCTTCATGTTTTGTTGTAGAAATTCAAGATCAATCTTCATGGATAGGTAATAACTCCATTATTTCATGCTTCATTACATTCTTTTCTCATTTTGGTTTAATTACCTAAAAGGGATTTGACCAAGGAAAATCCCTATACCCTAACCCTTAACCATTTTCCCCATTTTGTATGTGTGTTTGCAGACTTTATATGTATATTTTTCAAGAAAATAGGTGTTGAAAGGTGGTCAATAAATATTCAAAGTGTTTCAAGTCAACTAAACCCTAATTCAAGCTTGGAGACAACCTACAACCTATTTTTTGCAAATTTGACTTCGTCAACTCGACAAGAAGACAAGTGCAAATCTGGACCTACAAGATTGACCTTTGAATTTGCAAAATTTTGGAGGACTGATTTTCCATCAGTGGTGAATGAGTCCCACCTAAAGGATGAAAAAGTTGATTTTGTCAAAATCTAGTTCTCGATAGTCAGAAAGTAGTTTCAGGTTTTTTTACCAGTAGGAGGACTGATTCACCATCAGTGGTGAATGAGTCCCACTAGTGATCAACAATGATTTATGCCAGCTTTCATAACCTTCCAGGATCAACATTCAACTTCTAGGTGCACTTTGTTAAACCTCATTCAATTATGTTTGCATTAGTTCATGTTTTTAGTTCATTTTTGCATACCTCACTGTGTTTTCAAACATTTCATATTTCATTAGTTTTGCATTCATAATCAATGAATTTCATCACTTAATTGCATTTAGATCATTTTATTTAGTCTCAATTCCATCTTCCATACCTTAGTTTAAGTGAACCACCTCAATTTTAGTGTTCTATCTCTCTCCTTTTAGTGAAAGATCCTAAGAGTGCAAGAGAAGTACATATAAACACCTCAAAATTGATTGTACACTGACCATAGAGATAAATGTAAAAAAAGTGATTGATTATTTTTGCATAGTTTTCTAAAATAAGAAATTTTAATATTTATTGATGTCAAAACCTTTTATTTAACAAGTCCACGTTACTAATAATTGCTTCATAGAATATATTATGTTAAACTTATCTCAATATTCTAGAATTAGAAATGATCTCTTGATCAATATTTCATTTATTCTCACATATCAATTGGTAAAAATATTTAAAGATCTAAAGACATTTTAAATATAAAAATATATAGGAAATATATGTCTCTATCATCATATAGGGATTGTGATGAATTTATATTTTGAATATTATTTTTAAAACATTGATATTTCCTATTTATGATATCATTTTTTTAAAGTGACAGTTATTTGAATATCTACTTTTTTTATATTACAAAGTGAATGCTAAATAAAAGGGAAAATTTTATGCTATAATATTTTTGAAATAGTACCATAAATTATGAGCAATAACTTTTTTATAAAAACATAAAATATTTGCTATTCATTAATATACTTATCCATGAATCCATGAATCCATGATTTATACAATTAAAATACTTTATTGCATATTAAGATGGTCTATTTCAAATTAGTTCCATAGGGTTGCTTTTTACTAGTGAACTAAAACTACATGAAACTACATTGTGGAGGAATGGCTTTCTTCTCAAAGATGATTTAATTCCCTTAAGACGACCAATAAACATCACTATTATGATTATGAGTTTTCCTTTGGTGCCCCACTTCCCAGATAAACTATAGGGAACCTCTTTGCAATGATGTTTGGACATCTTGTTGAAGAGGATGCAATTGTAGCCTAAAGAAATTCCCACATTTCCATATGCACTGTAAACATCAAACAAACATAGGTATAAATATATCACATTGCATAAGGGTGGTGGAAATATAAATTAAACTAAACATGAAAAAAGTAAAAGAGAGTAATGATTTTGCATAGGTGAATTGAATTTATACCTGACAACTTCAAAGACAATAGCCAAAACATTGAAGTTAAGTGGGTCTTGAGAAAGATTATGTCTTTCTACAATGCAAATGAGTATAACTGCTATAAGAAGATAGCAAGAGTCATGCATAACTAGCTTTTCAATTTGCATTATGATACCACACTTCTCTTCATTATTAGTAGACTCCTCCATTGATAATGGTTTTCTTTTCATGACATCTCCTCTAATCTTGTAAAGTGGATAGGGTGGTAAGTACCTTTAACCACAATTATAATCCAAACAAACAATATATCAAAATGCTAAAACTTAGATTGAAAATATTTCTAATATATATCATATTCATCATAATAGGTGAAAAATATAATTTAAAAAAAATTAAATATATTTAGTGAGTGAATAGATTTATTGACAAAAAAAATGTGTACAAAAATTTAAAATAAAATATTAGTAAAAGAACTATTTAAACATATACATGAATACTAAATGAATGTTGAAATATGATAGTTTCTTCTACAAATTAAAAATAGTAACTGCTTGTTTTAGATATTTCTAAATGTATTTATTACTATTAACAAGTTTTATTTTTATATACCAGCCTAACATCTAGAATTATTATCTTGCATGTATGTAAGACCTGTATATTTTGAAAAACTTGCCTCTATTATTTAAAACAATTGTAATGCTTTTAAGATAATGTTCAATTGATAAAAAATGAAATAATAATTGAATAGGTGAATTTTGACAAAACTTTGTATTTGATATTTTCTATATTTTATGTATATCGTGTGTTTGATTCATCACCACCCACCGAACAATCCATCTAAAAAATACTTGTCATCGTAGCCACCCAATGATCCTACGATACTAGAAATGCCGATGTTTCAATCACAAACTCCAGGTTATCAATTTCTATATTTGTTACAAAAATAAGAAAGCCTGAGACAAGAAAACTTACATGAAGACGATGTAGATAACGAGAAGAGCAGGAGAGAGAAGCTGTGGATTGACAATGTTTTCGCCAGCGTGCCTAATAGCCACAGATTGGAACACTCCACCAATCAACTTCTCGCACACGGTGAGCCCATCCAGAGCTGCCGTATCCCAATGCAACGCAAATATCATAACTACCTCAATGGTGAGAAATCCCACAGCGCTCAGAAGGAGCCACATATTTTGTCTTGTGGAGAAGAAGTGATTTGCAAAGAGCCTGCACCCATTTTTCACTATATAATCATATATTTTTCTCCTTCCCTCCACTCTTGTAAATCGACGCAGTGTGAGTAGGATGGCTGTGAAACAGGGACCAAACATTGTGTTCCCCATGAGTATCTGAAACACCAATATCATAAGCACAACACTGTGCTTTCTGAAGGGCATCATATTATCGTTCAATGGAGTGAACCCACAGTTGGCAAACGATGATACCACTGTAAACACTGAAAACAGAGACTTACTTACGCCTTTGTCGCTCAGGATCCTCTCTCCACCTTTAGATAAAGAAAAATAGATGCAAAGGAGCACAATACCAGCTATCTGAACTAACAGAAAATATGCTAGACATAAATAGCCGAGAACAGTAAGAGCTTGATATTCTAAATCACCATCCACGACGTTCTCAGCATCACTTTTAACCTCGTCTGCTGCTATTTTCCTTGAATTGTTTATCTCCCAGGGGTCTAAATCATCATGAATGATATCCTCGGGACCAAGTATAGCCTTGTTAGGACTCACTAGTGATTCTTTTCTCATCTGATCTTTTGCATGGAGATAATGATCAAAGTGTGTTATAGATTTACTATGATTACTTGTGATCTGGTGATGATGCAAATCAAGCATTTGAGTACTGTTCATTGAATGGTGATGCAGGTTTGAGCGATTAAGCCTGAGCCTGAGCCTAAGCCTTGCAAACTGGAGAGAGCAGGAGGACGTGAAGACTTCTCCGCCTAGAAGCATGAGTATTGTCATCACTACGAGATGGAAGTGTGAGAGATCTTCCATGGGAGCAACTCCCAAGCTGCTGACAGTTGCAGCTGACACACTAGTGTAAAATGCATCAAGCACATTCAAGTATCTTTTGTTTTTAGTTGGTGAAAATCGCAAAGGAATCAAACCCACTAAAGAAATGGCAACAAAATAGCTAACATGGATCCAGTAGGGATCAGATAGAATAAAAGCCAGCATATCAACGACATATTTCAGATATTTAATCGAAAAACTTCTTCTTATGCCCCGTTTCTCTGGTGAAATGTCTTCCATCTTTTCTTGACAGAGAAGATCCAAGTGAATTCAGTTGATAAGAAATGAAAGCCTGTCCACAACTAGGAGTGATAGATTTCTTTTATAAGATATTGCTATTGTGGAATGAACTTTAACAATTCTGAGTGGTGTCCAGTTACAGCTTTAGACATTGGGACGGTGGATGTTCACATCATTTATCTATACAATTTAATATAGTTTCCAGTATTATTGGACCACATAAAACATACAAATGCGTTAGTAACGACGAAGATCATGAGCATTTATAAAGTCAATTGCATTAGTGCCATTTCTTTTTGAGTGTGACGTTAAAACACTCCACAGTCTCGAACGGTAGTATCCACACACATTCAATATTGAATAATATTATATGCTTTTAGTACAAATTTAATATATTCTGTTATGATCAGGGCGAGCTATCAAAGTTTAGTGCTTATCCTGCATTGAAAAAACAATCCTTGTCGATAGATAATCGATATCCCTACTATCAGATACATCCAATCATACATTTGCTGGTGACGAGATAATTAAAAAATTCATTAGAAATTTGTTTGCTATCATTAGTAAAATGTAATTAACAAAATGTTGAATGTTTGCATGACACGCAAGAAACTCTATTCTATCATCACTGTTACGTACTTTGGAAAAACATGCTACAAGATTTAGAAAGCCACTGATTTCAAGAGTAAGGAAGAGGGAGGATTGTGGGGAGAGGGACGATTGTGGGTTGGGATGTGTTGTAGGGATAGGAGTTGACAACCTCGGTCTGACTTAATAACAATAAAAGATTCAATTTTTTTTCAAACCTCTTTATTAATATGATAGGATAGGTTCATGTTAAATTAAAATTATGTTTCATCATGGGTAGAGTAAATATTTGCCACCTTCTCAAAATTAGGTGAATGCAAATAGATATATTTATTTCCATAATATATGCTTTATTAGATTAAAAGTGAGCTGGCATGTACATAACACATCTACCCTTCCATTTGTGCATTCACCCTTTCCACTTGACCTTGTGCATTTTCCCCAATGGGCTAGCGCATTTGCCCCTCCACCATGGCCGTATTGTATTCCTCCTTACAAGATAGCACATACACATCTCTACTATGCTCGACGTATATTCGCCCCTATGGACTCGCACATTTTCCTATCTACCCTAGCAATTTCAGGGGTTGATTTGCTTTGCCCACAACCCTTGTGCATCTACCCTTGTGGGCTCGTGCATTTTTCTATCTACCCTATCTCTTTCAAGGGTGAATCCGCTCAACCCCTACCCTCACTCATCTGCGCATCACTCATCTATGCAGCCTAACACACAAATACCCCTATGGAGAGTTGTACAATCACCTATCCCTTTTTCCCTTATAGGTGTGGATCCACTTTGCCATAACCCTCATGAAAATGATTATCTAGATAAACCCACCCCTGAAACTTCATGGGTGAATCCAACTATCATGACTGAACACAAGGAAATAGTGTTCTGCCTTTTAGGAGATGGAACTTAAGTGACCTATTTCACTCTTAGTTCATTAGGAATCCAAGATCCCTCAACCAGGTGACTCAATTGAGGGAAGGAATTGGGGTGGTTTCCTTAGGTGTGATTAAAAGGGGGTTTACCACTAAGAAAATGCTTAGAAAGAAAGAAATGAAAGTAATATGCAAATCTAACTATATGACCTAGAAAATGAAACTTAAAATCAGAATAATAAACAGAGGATGAAAAAAGAAGCACCTAGAAGATGAAGATGACTAAGCAAGACTTGAAAAATATTAGATTTTGATGTTGTTGATGTGTACACGGACTCATGCGTCGGACTGGGTGCTTTAGTCTTAGTTTAGGGTTTGTTAGCAGAAACATGAATCTCACAGTGACAAGATAGAACCCACTGAAATATGGTAAAATGCCTATACTAGGACCTATACGCCCAAGGTGGAAATTTAGTCTCGTTATTAGGGTTTCACCGATATTTTTGTAGCCTTTAGTTATCTTTTGTATATTTTTTCTTGTCCAATCTCCAAGTCTAAAAGTTTGAATTACGAGCTATAAGTGAGTTTCCATGAAGATGACAACTTCTTGACAACGTTGAAAACTTTCTTCAATCTTACAACTTTGTCTTTAAAGGATCTTCAAGCTCTAAAACACCTAGATCTACAATCATACATGAAGGGGAAAAATGTTGATTTGTTAATGGATAGGGGTTTTCCTTGCTCAAACCCTATTTTGGTAATCAAACCTTAAAGTGAAATAGAAAAGCATGAAGGAATGATGAATGAACAATATGCAATGTTGGAACTCACCAAACCCTTGAAATAAAGGATGCAATCTTCTTTCAAATGGCTCCAATGGATATGGATCTTGACTCTTGATATTGATATGAGATAATGTATTTGAGTGCTTGCTTGAATCATGAAAACCTACATCACAAATGTTAGCTCAAAAACACACATGATGCATGATGAATTTGACATGATGCTTGAATCTCGAAATGATGCTTCAAATGCTTGATAATCAACTCTTGAATGCTATTGAATACTATTGAATTCATAGAATGCTCAAAAGATTAGATCTTGTCAAGAGAAAATATGTGAAATAACCTTGTATTTATACTTGTTTATGCTAAATTTCTCGAAATTGCAACACTACAAGCTGACATCAGATCTAGGAGAATAAAATACCGCCAAGAATTGAATTCAAAATAGGTCTAGGCTAAATTAGGACTCAAACACCAGTTGGGGTGTATGAGTCCTAGTAGCCTAATCTTTAGACACAAATTTCAAGAAATGTTAAGTTCAGTGCAATATTCAGGATCATGCCTTGAAACCTAGGTGGGACCCACATGCCCAAGGTGGCATATGAGTCCCAGATCACTAGATCTAGAACATAAAACCCAAAAACATGAATTATGATTGGTTATTTTTTAAGTGTCGGGATTATCCTCAGTGAAATGCATTAAATAAGGCTTGTGGATGCAAAATAGGACTAAATAAGACATAAAGAAGCCCAATTTTAGTAGGGAGGGCCCAAACAAGTGTGAAAATGTAAAGGGATACATTTTTCTACACTACATTTAGCCCCCACTTTAGTGAGAGGAGGAACTTGCTTCAAACTCACACTAAAGTAGACAAACTTACATCAAGAGGTGTCCAAGTGTACCAATGCTAGTGAGATAGGATAACAACGATCAAGAGGGTTGTGTAATTCCCCAAGATCAAGAATAAACATGTTAATGATGTATGAAGTAATAAGGTATAAGCATGCACTATCAAAGATATAAAGAAGAAAGAAAAAGAAAATAAAGGATGGATCAAGCTTCAACCATTTTTCCAATGCAATGTGGATAAGATCTAGTTTGTTTGTCCAAAAAATGTTTACAAATGGAATGCAATGTCCACTATGAAAAAAAAATGCACATTCACAAGGGATAGTGGAACCTCAGGTCATCCACTAGGTGAGCCTCCAAAGACACATATGTATGTGGCCAGTATGCACTCACACAGACAAGCAAGTGGCTATGGGAAAATCATGCCTAAGTTTAGCTCCCATATGCAAACCAAACCAAAGCTATACCTCTTGATAAATTTAATTAGGTGCCACACAACACGAACAACAGGTTCCATGATGCAATCAAAACTTTGTATGCTAACACCCATGAAAAAATAGGATGGCTCCACATGCAAGAAAATGTGTTATGCAAGGTGGCCATATAACAGTTATTGTAAATGCAAAAATAATGTAAGGTACATTCAAAGGAGTTTTTCTTAGTTCATGTGAGGTCTCAACTCAGGGAACATTGTGCCTAATGTCTCAAAGAGCGGACCAATTGAAGAATAGAATATTCACAACTTAGGGGATGCAGTGTGTCACATCAAGCCACTAAGAGTAATATAATATGTTAATAGAGATCATGCTCTTGAAGGACATCATGCCCAATGTCACCATAAAAAGAAATATGTATCACATAAATTAAGAAGACTACACAATGAAACATGAGTTGAGAAAAAATAATGCCAATGTATGCCCCCACTTTAAAGAAATTGCTAAACACCATGCTATGAGCAATTACTTTAAAGTAGAATATGATAAAAGCTAACAATAAAGAGTACATGAGAGCTTATTTGAAAATCCCTATGCCAAGCCATATGTTTCCAAACAAAACTACATCATGAAAAAGGGGTTGCCCCGAAAAATGAAATCCCAAAATCACATAAGGGATCCATGGATTCAAGGTTAGTATGTCTTTGCTACAATGTTTTTATAAAGCTTGGAACTAACATAATTCCCCAAATACTCATGGAACAAGAATAATGACACAAAGAGAGTGAAAACAAACAATTTTTTTTGGGTCAACATGGAAGAGACCTAAATGTCTTGACGCCTTACATCATCACCAAAAGGAAAACACAAGACAAATGAAAATGATAAAGGGAAAGCTTTATGACATCTAGAAGAATGTAGATACAAATAGAGGAATGTCACAAAGAGAGAGATATATCAAATAGAATAGTATGACGATATCACATTATGCACATGCAATCACACACATAACATGAAAAAGAAACAAAGACATGGCTAGTAAGGCACATGCGAATCAATCTATAGCAAGTTGTTTGCATCCCAATCTTGTTCATCATATACATAAGGTAGAAAATTAGCCAAAGGGACAACAAAAAGTGTAGTACTAGGAGCATCACCAAGTTCAACACTCGTCTCAGGAGAATTGTCATTTAAGCTCATAGAAGAGGAAAACAACATATTCAATTTGTTATGCACTTCTTCACCAATTTTAGCAATCTCATCATCATCATTGAAGTTAATCACAATGGGAGGTCAAATAATAATGTCCAAAGAAGGTGCTAGTCCTGATTATGGTTGCGATATAGGATCATTTTTTTGTGGCGAAGAGGAAGATTCCTCATGTATTGCTTCAGTTAAGTTTGGATGTTGATTTTATTTGTTGTTCTCTTTGTTTAACCTTCGAGCAATGGCATGACATCTATGCCTACACTCTAGCATTTATGCTTCTTTTGATATGATTGTCAAGTTGTGTTTGTGTAGGAGCAAGTTTATCAACCATAGTTTTCTTTTCTTCCCTAAGGGGAGGAATTAAAGGAACCATAGGAGGTTGTTTGACCACTTTCTTCTTTAGCTTTGTTTTACTTATTTTTACCTTAGGAGGCATGACACAATTGTTATGGTTGTCTCTTGGTCATTTAGAGGAGATAGGAAAAGGATCTTTCCTGGGTTGGTCTTGGTTACTTGGAAGGTCTTTTGGTTCAATCATTGTTTCGTCAAGGATAGGAGGTTCAGTCATGGGTTGAGACATGTTTTGAAGGGATAGTTCTGCTATGCGATTTTCCTTAAGCTTTTGATAGGAATTGAAAAATAATTTCTCATGAGGTTTAATAGGTTCAATAGGCTCAGGCCAAAATAAATCTAATGAAAATTTCCTATGGGAAGAAACAAGAATAAAGCCATTATGGTGCATAGTAAATATTTCATTGTCAAAGGGAAACTTTAAACATTTATGCACAACCAATGGGACAACTTCCATGGAGCATAGCCATGGATAACGAAGCTTCACATGGAATTGATCTGATGTCAGGATGCCGGAGAATGAGACATCTAATTTTTTTGGTTCAACTTTTAAAGGGAGGATGATCAAACCAATCGTAGTGCAAGCGAAACCATTATGCATTTTTATCCATGCTTTTATTTTATCATATGTATCTTGATAAAGTTCATGCACAAGTAAGAATTATTCAATGATCACATTCTCTCTACAAATGGGGTCAATTAATATCCCATTAGTGGGCTTATCATTGATTTGATCGGCTATGTAGAGAGGACCATCAAGTGTGTTTCTGATTATATATTTATATGAGAAATAAATGTCAAGAGGAAATTTAGTTCGGCCCTTACAAGGTAGAATTTCGATCAATCCAACCATACTATCTATAGAAATTTCTTCATTAGTATCCATGTTGTCATCGTCTATGTCAACATTCATCATATCATTCTTCTTAGTTTAACTAGCCTTGACAAATGAAATATTATGATTTGGCATGGTTCATTTGTCATGGGGTTGGTAAATATTTACACATTTTGGTTGGGAGGGGAAACATTCTTATTTCCTTGATCATTAACATGTCCAATTTGAATAGGAATTGAATCAACGAGGTCTTGCACAAGATGTTTAAGATGCTTACAATGTTTCATATCATGTCCATTTTGTCGGTGGAAATGAAAATAAGAATTTGATCTAAATTTAAGAGGTAATGGTTTAGCAATAGGATCGAGAGTTCTAATGAGAGGTAAGGAAATCAAGTTCTTCTCTAGAAGTTGCAACATGGTGTTATGGAGGGTATTGGGTAAGGGAGTAAATTGTCTAGCCAGATCCCCAAATGTAAAAGGAGTTGTCTTCTTTATAGCATCCACTTGGGTATCAACATGTTGGTTTGGTTGAGGGAGATTTAGTTGAAGGAAGCCTTTATTCTACTTCCTAAAAGGTTGGAAATGGTTTTCATTTGTGGATTCACAATTTTTAGGACAACTAGAGGTGGGCTTTGTTTCACGACTACTAACCAGTTTTTGATAATCATGAAGGGTGGCACACAAGTGTACAAAGGAAGGGAATTTGATCATGCAAATATTATCTTGTATCTTATTTTGTAAGTTCTCAATGAACATCCATTGATGGCGAGGATTGGGAATCTTTATGTCAATTTTTGAATAAAGCATTTGGTATCATGAAATGAAGTCAATAAATTTTCATCATCCTTTTGCTTACATATCATCAAATTAGATAATGTCATCTTAGGGCTCATCATGTGCACTTGGAAATGGTTGATAAAGGCCTCAAAAAGTTCATTGAATGAACAAATTTAGTTATTGAGTAATGAGGAAAACTACTCTAAAGCAGTATCTTTCAAGGACCCAGGGAAAAGCTTAGCCAAGAGCTTATCTTCAAGGATGAAATCACTGCATAAGGTGGTGTAAGCAAAAACATGGTTAGAAGGATCTCCTTTCCCTTCATATTTCTCAAACCTAGGAATCTCTATACCTTGTGGTATCAAAATTCTTAATATCTCCAAGGATAAGGGATTGATTTTGACATAGTATGATGGTTGGCCATTTTGATTATGGCTTATGGTGGAAATTTTCTTTTGAAGGGATGAAACATTTTGCAAGAGTTGGTTAAGTATGACATCATTGGACCTTGTATTTTCACATGGAGGAAAATATGGTGGAGGTGCATTTGTGTTCAAGGGGGAAGTGAATGGAATGCTTATGGGAGGTAAAGTGGTAGGAGATATGATGTGAGATGCCACAAAGGTATAATGATTGGTAGTGGAAATACCCAAAGTAGGAATGAAATTACTAGTAGGTTGCATCATTGTGGTAACTTGAAGGTTTGTATAGGTGGGAATAGAGGCAATAGTTGTGGGAGGAGGAATTTGAGTTCCTCCTTGACTTTGAATATTGTTTGAAGTTTGAGCACAACTAGTCATTGAGGTAAGATGTTTTCCAAATATTTGAGCTAATTTACGAGCAAGTTCTATTCCTTGTTCACTTTCAATCATGCAATGTATGTTATCTATGGTAGGAATAGTAGTGTTGTAAATATTTTCAGCACTCACTTGGTGTTGTAGGTTTGCTAATTCTTCATGTATTTGGATTATGTTTTCTTGAGGGGCACTAGCAACCATTGTTTCAACACTTGTCATAATACTTGAAGGCAAATAGTTGTTAAGGTTATGGTCCATGCCTAGTGAACTAGTGTCAAAACTATGAGTGAAAGAGTTAGATAACCCAAGATCCATGACAAGTGTGTTATCATGAGACGACATGAGTCTCAAACTACATCTCACTATAGTATTAGCAATAGGACACCAAGTTGTAAAGCTTGTGCAATTAGGACAATCAATGAATAAAAGATGAACACAAGATAAATGATGTTCTTTAATTCCAATTCTTATGTTTACAAATGCACTTGAAATGAAACCAAATTCAGGTAGATCTAATGAAATGAATGTAACAAAAACTCATAAAATTGAAATAAAATATAACAACAAAAAATAGAATCATAGAAATGAAGTTTTCAATGCTGTAAAATGCAAGTTTAGGTTTGATATAGGACTAAATTTCCCAGAGAGGAAAATAAGTCCCAATTAAGGTTTTTAGAAGGTTCAAACAGTGAATAAAATTCAACACATAATTCCCATAAATTAGGTAAAACAACCTATACAGGGACTAAATCATCCAGGTGGGCGAATGAGTTCCAAATTAGTGTTTTTACATCAAATTTGGCAAATTCTGAGTGAGTGTGAAGGTTTACAGCTTGTATGTTCAAATGACTATTTGCAATGATAGATTTCAAATGAAATTTAATGATGCAAGATGAAAAAATGCAACCTATATATACACTTTTCCACTATTGCAAGATTTATAAGCCCTAAATGTAAATTAAATAATTCAAGATCTAATGAAAAGTTCACCTAGATCAAGAACTGTGATGTTCTCCAAGTCAAAAATGCAAGTGTCCAAAGGTCAGGTTCACCAAAATGAACACAAGGAAATAGGGTTCTACCTTTTAGGAGATGGAACTTAAGGAGCCTATTTCACTCTTAGTTCATTAAGAAACCAAGATCCATCAACCAAGTGACTCAATTGAGGGAAGGAATTGGGGTGGTTTCCTTACGTGTGATTAAAGGGGGGTTCACCACTAAGCAAAAACTTAAGAAAAAATAAATGAAATTAATATGCTAATCTAACTATGACCTAGAAAATAAAACTTAAAATCATAATAAAAAACTGAGGAACAAAGAAGAACTTGGAAGATGCAGATGACTAAGAAAGACCTGAGAATCCTAAAAAAAAAAATTCTGATGTGTACAAGGACTCATACACTATACTGGGTGATTTAGTCCTAGTTTAGGGTTTTTGGGCAGAAATAGGAATCTCACAGTGACAAGTTAATCAACTCAAATATGGTAAAATGCTGATATCGGGACTCATACACCCAAGGTGGAAATCCTTTATTAGGTTTTCTTTGATGTTTTTTTTGCCTCTAGTGATCTTATGTAGCTTTTGTCTTGTCTAATCTCCAAGTCTAAAAGTTTGAATTATGAGCTGTAGGTGAGTTTCCAAGAAGATGACAACTTCTTGATAACTTTGACAACTTTCTTCAATCTTGCAACTTTGTATTTAAAGGATCTTCAAGCTCTAAAACACCTAGATGTTAAATCACACATGAAGAGGGAAAAGTGTTCATTTTTTATTAGATAGGGGTTTTCCTTGGTGAAACCTCATTTTGGTAATCAAACCTTAAAATGAAATAGAAAAGCATGAAGGAACGATGAATGAATAATATGCAATGTTTCAGCTCACCAAAACCTTGAAATAAAGGTTGTAATCTTATGTGAAATGGCTCCAATGGATGTGGATCTTGACTCTTGATATTGATATGAGATAATGTCTTTGAATGCTTGCTTGAATCATGAAAACCTACATCACAAATGTTAGCTCAAAAAAGAACATGATGCATGACGAATTTGACATGATGCTTGAATATTGAATTGATGATTCAAATGCTTGATAATCAACTCTTGAATGCTCTTGAATAATCTTGAATTTCTAGAATGCTTGAATGCTTGAAAGATTAGATCTTGTTAGGAGAAAATATGTGAAATAACCTTGTATTTATACTTGTTTATGTCAAATTTCCTAAAATTACAAAACTACAAGCCGACATTAGATGTAGGAGAATAAAATCCTCCCAAGAATTGAATTCAAAATAGGTCCAAGCTAAAGTGAGACTCATATGCTAGTTGGGGCGTATGAGTTCTATTAGCCTAAGCTTGGGACACAAATATCAAGAAATGTTAAGTTCAATGCAATATTCAGGATTAGGCCTTGAAACCTATGTGGGACCCATACACCCAAGGTGGAATATGAGTCCTAGATCACTATATTTGAAACACAACCCAAAAAAATGAATTATGATTGGTCATTTGTTAAGTTTTGAGATTATCCTCAAAGAAATGTATTAAATAAAACTTGTGGATCCAAAATAGGACCAAATAGGGCATAAAGAAGCCCAATTTTAATAGGGAGGGCCCAAATAAGAGTGAAAATGTAAATGGATACATTTTTCTTCACTACAATGACTGGTGAATCTGCCTATCATGATGAGTGAATCCACCCTATCATGGATGTCAAACAAAAATTAAATATATAAAATGAAAGTACAAGGTTCATTTTGTGATGCGTACTTAGCTAAGATCATCTCTGCTCTAGTACCATACTCATACAACATCCAAATGGTGTGGAATGTCTCCTCTACGTGCCATCTCTTGCTCCTACCTCTTAATATTCTCAAATGCTCATAGTAAAAATCAATAGTAACTCACCTAATTTATAGCCCCCAATTTACCCCCTCCCTAAAACCGTAATTTCTTCTTTTGGATCCCATTTCCACCCTGTAGCTCCTTTTTCCTCCATTTCTTTTCCATTGTTCACCATTTTTTATCACATCCCTGCTAGTACTTTGCTTTTTTCTCTATCAAGGAGTTGTGGAGGGCCCCTTTTTCCTTGTCCACCCTCTCAAGGAGGCATCATCCCTACATATTTCACAGTTTTTCTTTGTGTCATTCTTCCCTCTATAATAGGGATTCTAATGCTCATTTTATTCTATCGACTTGAACCTATTTTTTTATTTTTCTTTGAAATGTCATTTTTTAATGATATTTCAAAAAGGGGTAAAATGTAGACACCTAAGTTTGACGATTCTCATGTTGTCAAATTTATCCTTAATTCGTCCATTTCATACCTTTACACATGTTAATTAAATAATGTCGCTATTATTTAATTAATATTTATCATTTCCCTAATGTCCCCCTAAAGTATTTAATTATTTAATTAAATACTTTACCTTTCTTCTTTTCCTCTCAAGATTGAATAAATACACTTGTTTATTTAATCTTTTCATTTTTCCTATGTGTATTAACATATTTTTTTAATTCACTCCTACTTTCTCTCTCCAAACATCACATCCTCCACAATTCCTCCTTAATCTTGATTAGTTGGCTTAATTCATGATTAGGATATGTACATCCCTAATTAGGATTAGTGTCACATCCTCCATAATTTATAACTTACCTCTAATCCCATCATTATCATTTTCACAACCATAATCAATGATTACTTATCCCTAATCTAATTCTAATGAAAATTATGGAATGTACCTAGGTGAACCCCATCATTAAGACTTTCTCCATTTTGAGAAATCATCTCCCTTTCCCTAGGAATTTTTCATTCCTATTTATTCCCCCCATGAGCCTACTTGGAATTTTAAATTCTAATTTATCCTCCCAAGGCCTCTAGAAAGATTAAAATGAATTTTTAATTCCTTACACCCTTCCCCAAGGAATTTTTAATTCCTCACTTGTCACATCCTCCCATGATTTGGGGGAGGATGAGAGAATTCATTCCTTTTTTCTTTTCCAAGGTACTTAAAAGTACCTCCACCTCATTGACATCTCACCTCCATGTCACCCTTCCCCATCTCCCTAGGATGACACATGTCATCCTCATATGTGTTGAGATATTGTTTTCATTCCCTACTTTTAATCCTAGCCCTTCATCCTCTTACCCTTCTAATGACTACCCTAAACAATTAGCCAAAATTCATACACAACACACTCTAACATTCAATCCTTCATGCTCTCACACTCACATATTTCCATATCCACTTTGGGGTATGTGTAGGATCATCATGGAAAAATTAGGCCATTAAGTGGCAAAAAATTTAGAAAAATAAGAGTTAGGCAACTTGACATAAAAATTTGAATAAGTTATCTATATTATTTCAAAAATATGTAAGAATAGAATCTGTAGCAAATTCAATGTAGTTTCTAAACTACTAGGTTTTAAAAAAAAAAATCTATTTGGCGAAAATTTGAAATTTCAATGCAAATACTTAAATTTCAGGGAAAAAATAAAAGTAGGTGTCTGCTGACCACCTAACCACAATAAAATGATAATGTTTTTTTTATAAGATTTTAGATATAAGTAGATGACTCATGCCTAGATGTGATGCATATTTTTTGTAATTTTTTTCCAAGTAAATAATTAATTATGGTTTTTTTATTACAACTTTCTAAAAATATAAAAACTCGTATGTCTGACCACCTTGACTTGGTCAAAACTTCATGAAATTCAATTTTTCTTTTTTTAATTCTATAGTATGTGAAACATAGAATGTGACGCATGTTTTGGATTCAAAAAATGTGATATCGTTTCAAAGCTATAGATGTTTTTCAACCAGCCTATCAATTAGGACTTTAGTCATAATTTGAATAGAAAATGAATAATAATTACTTATTAAATTCAAATTAAAGCATAATTTATATTGGTGGAAAGCTGACAATCTCCTTTAAAACCCCTTTTCATTTCATCAATTTTGGGTAAAAAAATAGTCATCAGCCACATACCCATCATATTGCCACTTTTTGGCCCATCATGATCCTGCACATGCCCTTTGCATAAAAATCATCCAAATCCACCTTGCATTCATGTTTTTGATCAAAATTATGCAAGAGCAACCTGTTATACTATCTGTTTGAAAATTAGAACACCAAAATCAGCTCAATTAAAGGGGAAAACAAAACAATATAGCTCAACAAGGTAATATATTTTATCATGCTTTCATTTTAAGTCAAGTTTCATCCTTTTACCCCAATCTGAGTATTTTACTTTTTTAATATTTGGATGATTTTTGATGAATTTATTGCATTTTACTAGATTAAAATAATACTACACACATAAACAACAAAAAGTAAACTTGTCCAATAGATAAAACTAATCCTTAGGACTATTGATGAGGTCCCATTTTTTCTTGAGTAACTCTAATATATTCTTCTAGGTAATATTTGTGCCTTTAGATGCATCCTTCCTCAAAGCATCTTCATCTTCATTCTTCTCCCCTTTCCATTTCGGTTTCCTGACTTTAGAGTGCCCAATAACTATACTAAAAATGGCATAGTTCATAATCCCATAGGTGATAGTTCTAATAAAACTCATCACATTATTGATCTTGACCATATTTTCTTTCAGTATATCACTTTCATTGTTTGACTCAATTTGTTTGACCCTCTCCTATAGGTTCTCAATATGGTGCTTAAATTTTTGGAGGAATCGTGTCCCAAATCTCCCTCATCCTCTAAGTTCACTGTATCATTTTACTTAATTCATCACTATCCTCATTTTGTCTAAGATCTATCCCTTCCTCATCTTCCTCCATTTCAATATTTATCTCGTTCATGCCAGTGTCTACTACTTGCTCATCCACATATTCTTCCTCCTCTAACACTTTGTCCTCACTTGTGTTTTCTTCCTTGGTGTCATTTTCTTCCACCACTTCAACTTATTTTTGACTATTATCATGGTCCTCATCCATAGACAAAGGGAAATACTCTTTATCTCAAGAATACACCATCCTCATCAAAATCTAGCTCTTTTCCTTTAAAGTCCTAGTTTTTATTTTGTTTCTCCACTTTGGCCAATCTGGCCAACCTTCTCTCACCCTTTCCACTAGTTGAGTCACCAAGTTGACCTTGTTGGAAAAACAAGGACAAACAACTAAGAGGGGGGGGTGAATCAATTGTCATAGAAATTTAAACTTTTTCTAACTTGAATTATCCTTAATCTTAGATCTGATGAATGAATAATTAACCATACACAATTAACACATCAGAGAGACAAAGAACACCAAGACTTTTTACGTGGAAACCCTAGTAGAGGAAAAACCACAGTGGATGTTAGTCCACAAGATTATACCCTGCTAAAATTATAATGAGAAACAATAAGGGGTTCAATGCACATGCATTCAAGCACACTACCTAGAGCTCACTGCTCAATTACAAAAGGCGCTCACTTCCCAACAAAGTTGGATTAAAAATCCAGAGGGTATGAACTAAGAAAATAGCTTCTGCTCATGCCTAATTACAGTTCCAATTAAGCTCAACACTTCTTCACACTCTGCGCTCAGTAATGATATTCACACATATGCACATAGGATTACATGAAGCATACTTTCCAACAATTACATAATCTCTCTTATATGTGTGCTACAAGAGATTTCATCACAACTTAGTTAGCCAGGAAAATAAAATATATTTTCAATGTCGGCCCAAATTTACAAATTAAATTTTAATGCGAATCCACGAAGGTCAGCCACAACATAGTGGAGACCCAAATTAACATCTCCAATATGAAAAGTCTTTAATTAATTTCACTAAAAAGATCCACAACACATTGTACCATCAACATGTTGGCCAAGAACATGAAAAAACTAAACACGCGCAAGAAATATCTTCAACCACAAGCTCACCGAGTAATGTGGATGTACGAAAAAGATAGAGAATGAACTAGAGATATCTAAGAACACCAAGAAACAACAAAGAGGCATCCACAACAACTGAGATAACCAGAATCACTCAATCTTCATTCAGGAACACTGATAGAGACCAAAAAAACATTGTTAGACCATAATTCACACAGAACTTCATGTGGACCTCTGAAACTTTCGATAGATGATTTATACATACTCAACAATAAACCCTTTAATCCACATCAGCTAATCATTTACATATAGAACAAAACACCTTCATGACCTGCACAGTTCCACTAAGAACCTGGAACAGTTTTTCTAATAATTTTCTCAATATCCTCGACATATACAACAATAGATACACCAAATGCTAATAGTGTTGACATCAATGACAACCACATATCAAAAACACATCCACAACATCCAACAATCTCCCCCTTTGGCATTGATGGCAACACATGATGTGAAAAATACCATCAACCCAACATGCTGACTTCTTTTGCACTTCATTTCTGAAAAGATTTGTCATGTTTCTCTTCTCCCCCTAAGATGTTTTTCACATTACTCTTCTCCCCCTTTTAAATCAATGGAAAAGGAAACCATGACTTTTCCATATGCTCTGAACCACATATCTACACAGCTGAATACTCCCCCTGAGTAGCAGCCACAAAAACATCAATCTGGATCATTATATAGCAATGAGGCTCAAACAGATTGATGCAAGTAAATGAATCATTTATTTCTTATTAGGAGGGGTAATTACCCCTAACATTCCTCTGAGATACTCAAAAGTATCTTTTGGAGATGGATTAGTAAATATATCTACAATCTATTCTTTGGTAGGCATATACTACAGTCTGACTTCTTTTTCATTTACTTTTTCCCTTAGAAAGTGAAACTTGATTGACATATGTTTTCTCTTAGAGTGTAGTGCCAAATTCCTTGATATATTTATTGCACTTGAATTGCCACAGTATATGACAATAGGCTCTTCATATATTACCCTGATATCTTTCATCATTTGTTTCATCCATATCACTTGAGTACAGTTATTTACAGCAACAATATATTCTACTTCAACAATGGATAGAGAAATGGAATTCTATTTTTTTCTTAACTAGGACACCAACTTCTTCCCTAGGAAGAAAGCACCACCACTAGTACTTTTCCTGTCATCTACATCACTAGCCCAATCCAAATCAGTGTATGCACACAAAGTGAGATCATCATCCTTTGGATACTTTGGATACCAAATTCCAAAGTCAATTGTTCCTTTCAGATATCTAAAGATTCTTTTGACAGTAGTCACATGTGATTTTTTTGGATCGGCTTGAATTCTAGCAACCATACATACAACATTCATAATATTCGGTCTAGTCTATGTCAAGTAGAGCAATCCACTGATCATTGATCTATATCTGGTTTTATTTTCCTTAGGAGAGTCATCATTCTAAGTCAACTTACATCCAGTTACCATGGGAGTACAAATAGGTTTGGAGTCTTCCATTCCAAACTTCTTCAACAATTCTCTCACATATTTGGACTAAGATATGAAAATCCCCTGGTCCAACTGTGTAATTTTTGCAATCATAGAAAGAACTTCATTTCACCAATCATGCTCATCTAAAATTCACTCTTCATCTCATCAACAAACTTCATGCATAGATTATCATCTCCACCAAAACTGATGTCATCAACAAAGACTTCTATGATTAACTCCTTATCATGATCTAATTTGAAGTATAAGTTACTATCAACAATACCTTTAGTGAATCCAAGATTCAGTAGATATTTGTCCAATCTAGCGTACTGGCTCTGGGGGCTTGTTTGAGTCCATACAAAGCTTTCTTCGATTTGCAAACCACATCTTCCTTATCTGTTAGCTGAAATCCATCTGGTTGTTCAATGTACACTTCTTCTAGTTCACCATTCATAAATGCATAATTTACACCCATTTGATAGAATTTATAGTCCTATAAGCAACATAAGAAAGAAATAATCTTACTACTTCAATTCTAGCAATAGGGGCAAAGGTTTCTTTGAAATCAATACCTTCCATTTGAGAGTACCCTTTACATACCAATCTTGCCTTATTCCAGACCACTTTGCATTCCTCATTTAGCTTGTTTCTGAATACCCACTTAGTACCAATCACATTCTTGTATTTGGGCCTAGGAACCAGTGTCCATGTGTCATTCTTTTCAATATGTGTCAGTTCTTCTTTCATGGCTTCCAACCAGTGTTCATCTTGATAGGCTTTAGTGACACTCTTAGGTTCAATCTTGGAAATTAGACAATATTCTTCTGCAACTTTTCTTCTAGTTTGCACTCCTTTGTTCTTATCTCCTATGATTTGACTTTCAGAGTCATTCAACTTTACATACCTTGGAGTCTTGGGACTTTCTCAAACTTCCGTGTCTTCTGAACTTTCTTCTACACTTTCACTTGTATGTGCTTCTTGACTGACTTGATTTTTTGGAACAACTTGTAGTTGCTTCACTGGAACATATGGAATAATTTGAAGTAGATTCGGTGTTTGAGTGTTCTTCCCTTGATTTTTGTTGTCTTCATTTGAATCGTAGTTGCATCATCTAGAATATTTGATAGAGTCCTCATCAACTCTGAAATTTGCACTCTCAACAATCTTTCTCATTCTTTTGTTATAGTATCAATATGCCTTGATCTTTGTGGAGTAAACTAGGAAGATCCCTTCATTGCTTCTAGCATCAAAATTTCCTATATCATCATCTCTCCTGATATAACATTTGCTTCCAAAGATCTTGAAATACTTAATAGTAGGCTTGTAACTAAACCATAATTCATAAGGGGTCTTACCAGAATTACCATTCACAATTACCTGATTCAAAGTATATACAACAGTGCTTACCGCTTCACTCCAGTACATCTAAGACACATTCCCTTCCATCATCATTGTTATGGTGGCATCCATAATTGTTCTATTCTTTCTTTCTACAACTTCATTTTGTTGAGGGGCTTGAGGAGCAGATAACTATCTTTTAACTCCATGTTCTTCACAATAAGAATTGAATTCTTTTGAAATTAATTCTCCACCTCTGTCAGATCTTAGGCATTTGTTTTCAAACCTTTTTCATTTTCTACCATGGCCTTGAAACTTTTGAACTTTTCCAATGCTTCACATTTTTCTCTTAAAAAGCAAACCCAAATCATTCTAGAGTAATCATCAATGACCAACATAAAATACCTTTCTCCATGAATACTTCTAACTCTAGAGGGACCACAAAGATCAGTATGTAGTAGTTCCAACACATTATTTGAATGAAATTATTTTTTCTAGAAGGAGACTCTAGTTTGTTTACCCATCTAACATTCTTGGTAGATTACATTAGTAGGCTTCACTAACCTACATAGATCTCTTACTGCTTGAGTATAACTTATCTTGATTTTTTTTCAAAGTTTACATGACACAACCTCCTATTCCACAACCAACTTTCATCTATTTGAGCAATTAAGCAACTTCCACTAGCAGTATTCAAGTGAAAAATATTACCTCTAGTTTGCACACCAGTAGCAATCATGTTTCTAGAACTCCCACGAATCTTGCATTTTCCATTCTTGAACTGCAGATCACATATCCCTTGTGTACCATCTGTCCAACACTTAACAAGTTATGCTTTAGGCCCTCAACATAGAGACCATCATTAGTGTTTTCCTTACCACCAAGGCTAATAGAACCTCTTCCACGAATCACACAAGCATTGTTATCTCCAAATCTTACAACCCCACCATCATACTTCTCTAGACTCACAAACTTGCTTTATCACCAATCATATGATGTGAGCATCCACTATCAATGACCCACTCATCTTTCTCCTCAACTCGGGGCGGCAAGATCTTTCTTATCTTCAGTAGATTCAGTAGGCATGGGTTTATTTTCAATGGTAGCAATGAAGCCCATTCATCTTCATTTCCATTATCTTTATTAGACTCATCATCAGTTACTGCTTCTTTAGCAAAGTAGCATTTCTTTTGGAATCTAGGTTTTCTAGGCTTAGACCTAGGAACTATTTCAAGACATCTGGATGCAAAATGACCTATCATACTACATGAAAAAAATTTAATAGGAAATACATCTTCATACTTACCTTTTCCTCTTCCTTCTTGCTTTGCAATCAGTGCTTCCAGTTCTTGTACTTCTCTTTCTTTTTCTTCGAGCTATTTCAATTCTTCATCATATTTAGATATCTTTCTAGAGCTCTCTCTCGAACTGTATCTTTTCCTGTAACTTTCAGATACAATAGATTTGAATGCAAATTCAATTTTTGGTGTAGATTCACCAAATTCACTTATTTCAAAAGCAGCAAGCTTCTGTATTAGTGTATCTCTTGTCATCTTGTTTATAGACATAAATTCCTTAATAGCATGAACCTTCATTTTGTAAGGAGGCAAGGATTTGAGTATCTTATCCACAATTTCATCCTCACTCACTGAACCACTGACACATTTAATACCTAGCACTATTTCATTTACTCTCTGCATAAAAGAAGTAATATTTCCATCTTTACCCATCTTTAGATTCTCATACTGGCCTTTTAAGCTCTATAGCTTAGCCATCTTCACCTGTTTATCTCCTTCATACAAATTTTCCAGCTTCATCCATATCTCATGAGTTGTCTGTAGACCTATCACATTAGCCATATCTGAATCTATTAGGGTGCTCACTAATGCTTCCATAGCTCTAGTATTACTTTCAACACTTTTGATCTCATTAGTAGAGGAGGGACCATTCTGAAAAATAGTATATTGATCTCTTGTAATCTTCCAATAAGCATCACCAATGCACTGTAGGTGAAATTGCATCTTGACTTTCCACAGTAGGTAGTTGGTGCCATCAAATCTAGAATTGTCCTTCTTGAATGTTTCCATCCCAGATCACCTCAAGCTATTAGACTTCTTCAGAGGAACTAGCTCTAATACCAATTGTTGGCAAATCAAGGACAGCCAACTGAGAGGGGTCTGAATTAGTTGTCACAAAAAATTAAACTTTTTCTAACTTGACTTATCCTTAATCTTAGATCTGATGAATGAAAAATTAACCATAAGCAATTAACACATCTGAGAGACAAAGAGCACCAATATTTTTTACATGGAAACCCTATTAGGGGAAAAACCATGGTGGATGTTAGTCCACAAGATTATACCCTGCTAAAAGTATAATGAGAAACAATAAGGGGAATGCACATACATTCAGGCACACTGCCTAGAGTTCACTGCTCAATTACAAAAGGGACTCACTGCCCAACAAAGTTGGATTAAAAATCCAGAGGGTATGAACTAAGAAAATAGCTTATTCTCAAACCTAATTACAGTTCCAATTAAGCTTAACACTTCTTCACACTCTGCTTGAGTAGTAATGATATTCACACATACACACATAGGAGCACACAAAGCATACTTTCCATCGATTACATAATCGCTCTTATATATTCGCTATAGGAGATTTCATCACAACTTAGTCAGCCAGGAAATTAAAATATATATTCAATGTTGGCCCATATTTACAAATAAAATTTTAATGCGAATCCACCAAGGTCGGCCACAACATAGTGGAGACCCAAATTAACATCTCTAATATGAAAAGTCTAATTAATTTCACCGTGAAGATCCACAACACACTACCATCAACATGTCGGCCAAGAACATGAAAAAATTAAACATGCGCAAGAAAGATCTTCAACCACGAGCTCACAGAGTAATGCAGACATACCACAAAGATAGAGAATGAACTAGATACATCTGAGAACACCAAGAAACAATAGAGAGGAATCCACAACAACTGAGATAACCAGAATCACTCAATCTTCATTCAGGAACATTGACAAAGACCAACAAAACACTATCAAACCATAATTCACATAGAACTGCACGTGGACCTCTGAAAATTCTAGTAGATGATCTAGACATACTCAACAATAAACCATTCAATCCACATCAGCTAATCATTTATGTATAGAAAAAAACACCTTCATGACTTGCATAGTTCCACTAGGAACCTGTAACAATTTTTCTTATAATTTTCTCAATATCCTCGACATATACAACAATAGATACACCAAATGCTAATAGTGTTGACATCAATGACAACCACATATCAACAACACATCCACAACATCCAACAATCTCCCAACAAAACTATATCCCCCTCATCTAGAATTTCAATTACATCTTCCTTAATATCCTTCTTCACCGAAGGACCCAAAAACTTTTGTTTTGAATTTTTAGGGTTTGTTAATATTTTTCTTTTTTGAGAGGGAGGGTAGACTATTTTTCCACTATGGGATGGTTTTGGGAAACTGAGAGAGAAGATTTTGATTTCGTTCTAGGATTAGGGTTATGTTGAATCAAGAGGGGTTTAACCTTTAATGACTTAAATTACAAAGGCTTCAAATATTTGACTTGATTGTTTGTTAATATTCTCTATAATAGTTATATTGTGTCAATTTTTCCTAATTTTTTGTTAATATAACATTAAGAATTTTTTTAAATATAATTACCTTTTTCAAATAATTATAGATTTGATCCAAAAGGATTTTTAGGCCCCATGAGAATTACAAATTGTGGGTACATTTTACCTCATAAAATACAAGGGATTTTAGATAATATTTTAAATTAATGGTTACAACTAAAGATTATAAACCCTACCCTTTGAACACATCGATCATTTCCACCCTTATGCCCCTACTTTTCCATAAAAAAAATTTTAATGGAAGGATGCACCATGGCAATTATTTCATTTTGATATTATTTTCTAAGATTCACCAAGATTTTTTACAAAAATTCAGTTATGTAAAAAAATCACCAAGAAAGTGAATATATTTTTCAAAGAAAAGGAAAGATTCACTAATAGAAATTAACTTTTTTTCCAACAAAATCAAATATTCACGAGGATTTTATATCCTTTTCAAATCAAGAGGGGTTCTTAAAGTTATCATTGCTGGTAATGCAATAGCATGGATTGGAGAAAATGTAGGCTAATAAAATTTAATCCAAATAAAGATTAGATCAGTTAATAATGTAAAATCCACAAACCACTAAAAATAATTTGGATGAAACAAGGGAGGAAACTAAAAAGGAGTATGTGTTATTAATAGAAGAAGACAAGAAGGTCCAACAAGGATAAAACATACCCTCTAAAATTATACAAAAATAAACTAGTCAAGAAGAGGGACAAGGACCACTCCAAAGATCACTACCATCTTCAAACATGGCAAAGGCCAAGATGGATTTTGGGTGAAAGAAATGTGTGATGAACAGTACAAAATTGGTGGCCAACATTAATATATTATAAACCACCTTGCGGGACATAAATATCATGTACCATTTTTTTTGCAATGGCCTAATTTGAATAAAACCCTAAAAAATTTAGATGAATAAAATTGAGCAAATGATTCAACAAGTTGCAACAACATATAATGCCACATTGGACATGGATATAAATTAGACCTCAATTGAAGAGAGGAAATAAAGGCTAAGATCAAACAAGTGCAAGAAGTGGTATGCTTGCACCTTGCCCATATAATTGGTCTACTTCTTTATTGGAAGAATGCAGGTCAGTAGATAGAGATATGTTCCACTATACCAAAGATAGATCATATCATTACAAAGGTCAATGTACAAGTACATATAATGTAATAGGTGAAAACATAATGGGATGACACATTTCTCCAATTGAAGAAGATTTAGTAGATCATTTTTTTTGCTAATTAACTTATTTTGCATTTATTAAGGACAATACATAGTTTTAAAAGGGGACTAGTTTTGGAAAAGGTTAGAGAAAAGTGAATAAGCCATTATATAACCTATCACAAATGGTTATAGATGAAGTGTACAACATAGGGTTGACTAGTCCTCTTAGGAATAGGTACATTTTGTAAGAGACACATCCCAAATCTTATGTATATCAATAGGATAAGAAGATATTTGAATAGTAAGAGATATATAGGATGTATGTAAAAGAGTAAAAAAAACATAAAATAGAGAAGTAAAGAAGACTATTAAAATAAAAATATAATGTATTAGATTATATGAATTTAATATATATCAAGGATATTTATGGTGATGATTTAAATTGATGTTTGATTTCTATATGATAAATGCTTGATTCTTGATAATTATTCTCCACTTTAGTATTCTACATCACATAGCCTATGATTATTCTCTTATTTTTGTTATTGGGGTACAAATAGAGCACCTAATAATTCCTAGAGCTGAATACTTTGATCTATGACCCATTTTTCTTGCTAATAATAATAGTAGACCATATTCTAATAACTAGAAATATTTCATTGTTCTTTATTTTAATATTGTATTTGATTTTTTTCCAATTGCTACCAAAATTTTTGTATTACCACTAGGTAATGTCTAAAAATCAAATTTAAACATTTCTTTACTCAATAATATTACTTATAATAAACATGTTTGATAATTTTTCAATTTTATCTTTTTCATTTACTAAACTAGATATTTATTTCTCTTGGTCATACTACCTATTTCTATATTTATTTTCAAAATCCTCATTCTTTTAACACTGATCTAGCACTAAATGTTACTTTTATCATACCTTTGGCTTGAGCTATTTATTCTCTTCTTATATTAGGAATGAGGATATGATTTGTTTTCTCCTTCCTGTATATTTGAGCCTCTCTTCTGGAGTATCCTCTTTCTCTACATTTTCAATGTCTTCCTCTATATATTTTCATATCCCCTACCTTTCTCATTGATTTGAGTCATAAAATCTCACTTTGGGGAGGGGGTTTCTATTCATTCACTAATCATGGGTTTGAAGTGAAATATTCCACTTATCTACTATCATTTTGAATATGGATCTAGCCTCTTCTATTGTGATTATTATTGTATTAATTCTTAATGAAGAAATCCTATGGATATTTTCAAAAAAAATATGCTCTTGTATAGCTTCACCATCAGTTCTTAACTATATATTTTAAGGTAAAAAATATTGTATGGAAATTTAAAATAAACTCTCCATCATTCCTTTGAAGAGTTTCAAAATCCTTTTTGGGCAATTGGAGTTTAACAATCTCATCTTTTTAGTCCCCATGAGACTATTTTGAAGAAATTGTCAAGTTTCCTTTGCATAGTTATCTACTACTATTATGGAGAAAATCGCTTCTATGAATTTCACACTAATTCAACTTATAACTTTTGTATTCTTCCTTCTAGTATTTATCATTACAGTCTTTTGGCCATTAATTGGTGTTGCATTAGTTGTTTGGCTAGTTACATCTATGAATTCAATGACTACAAACTCCTATTAATCATTTTCTAACATTATGTTATTTAGTTAATATGACCAAACATGATAATTATATTTCTCAAATGTTGGTGGTTACTTCCATATTTTATAGTTTCTTTCATCCATAATCTCAAATTTAGAGGTGTAGAGGAGGGGGACCAATGACACCAAGGCTCTAGGTCACAGAGAGCTGAGAGTGAAGGTTTGCACTGATCTACCTCAAGTTGGAAAAATGTTTAAGGTCAAGGATAAAGAACGAAGAGAACTCTTAGTTCTTTTGTCACTCTACTAACCCAAGAGTTTTAATGGAGCTAAATGAGCAGGCTTCTTGAACCCAAATTGTACCTCATACAACTCTCTATCATAGGACAATAGTGCAAATTAGGGATGATAGTGTGACACGTAGATCAAGGATGATAGTGCAACACACTGGCATCTCACATATGCGTTGGCATATGTACGAACATAAACTATAAAAGGATAATGAGAATAATGAAATACCTACTAACAGCTTAGGTATCAAAATGTAAACTACTAATAGAAATGTTAAATGATAGAATGATGGAAATAACTAAAAAGATGATGTAGAAATGAATAGAAATGAAGGTGGTTGAAATGAACTCATGAGGAGTCCAGTTTACCAGCAAGCTCCACATGAATGCGTACCTAAAAATAGCTAAGAGAGGAAAAATGTTGGGGCTATATAGGGGTTTTCTGTAGTCAAACCCCTGCTTTGGTGTTTCTACCTCCACAAACATCCAGATAGATAGATATATAGAAATATGATAAAGAAAGCAATCCTAGAATGGAAACAAAACCAAGAACTACAAGAGACACTATGTGTGTCACAAAAAATGTATCTTAGACATTTTTACGCTCATTTGGGTCTTTCTTATGGATGTCGGCCTAGTTTTTCGTAGATTTAATGTTGTAATGTGGTCAACACATTCACATTAGGTCTTGGACCCTTGTGAATCAATAAAAACTTTATGATGTCTTGTAAAAGTGTTGTGAAGTGTTGTAACTCACTTTCACACTTTCCTAGGACCCTTTTATTATAATTCACTCAAATAACCCCTCTTTTATCACTTACTCAGCCTTATTTCAAAGTGTTGTAAAGTGTTGTAAAAAACTTTCATGCTTTTCTAGGCTTGTCATCAATAATGTGACCCTTTCTTATGTTTAAATGACCCCTTAATACACTTATAGGCCTTAAGTGTCTTTTTGAGAATAATCTCGTTAAACATCAATTAATGCACTTTAATTCCTAACACCCATTAAAATTTCCCTAGTGGGACCAAGTAGCCACTAGGGGTGACTTAGTCCCACTTGGCACAAAAATAAAAAATATTTTAAAATTCTAGAGGGATATTATTTTCTAGACCTTGAGGTTGGCCTTTGCTGTGGTATTTTCATGAAATTTTGTATAATCATGTATAAATATAGGGTTTTCTCCTCATTTTGCATCTCCTAATTTCCTAAATACTCTAATTCATTCACTTAATCATTCTCAAGCATTATAGGATTTCTTAAGCATAGATCCATTCAAGCTTCTACTTGCATATCTTCATATTTCTATTTCAATGGTTTGGTGAGTTGTAGCATTATAAGTTGTTAATTCATCATTCTCTTTTCATTTAATTTCATTTTCAAGGGTTTGATTACCAAATCGGGGTTTGACCAAGGAAACCCCTATTTAGTAACCCTTAACACTTTTTCCCCTCTTTGCATGTGTTTTTTGCAGGTCTTGCATGTAGATTTATCAAAGAGAAAGGTGTTAAAATGTGTCATAAATACATAAAATTCTTTCAAAGTCAACAAAGCCCTAAAAGAAGCTTGGTGATCACCTACAGATTGAATTTTGAAGATTCAGATCTAGACACCCATCAGGAACCAAAGTGTAGACTGAGAGCTACAAATTGCATCTTCGAAATTCCCAAAAAAATTAGGTGGACTAAGTCACCATTATTGGTGAATTAGTCCCACTACTATGCCTGAATTTTTTTTTTGTAGTTTTGGATGTCCTTTTGGCTGAAACCTATTCCGACAAAATTTCCCTAAAACAAGACTAGTTTGCCCAGCTTGGCATAAGTGTCCTAGTTGGCTTCAATAGTGATTTCTAAAAGATTCTAGAGCCTCTCTGCATCACATTCTAGTTTCCAAGTGCACCTCTCCAGTTTCATTAAGTTCTGTTATAGTTTACTTGCATTTTTAGTTCATTTTGCATATCACATTGTGTTTTCAAACACCTTGCATTTCATTAGTTTTGCATTAATAATTATTCTCTTTTATCAATTATTTGCATTTAGGACATTTCATTTAGGAATATTTCAATCATATTTTCATTAGTCTTTAGTGAACCACCTAAGTTTTTGTGGGATTCCTTTCTCCTTTTAGGTGCAAAACCCTAAAAATGCAAGAGAGTGACTATCCCAAAAAATTTATGGTTCATTTTGGTGAACCCAACTTTAGAAAATTATACTTCTGATTTCAAAATAATTTACATCCTAGGAATAGCTTGCATCAACATTGCATTAGGTTTTGCATTGTTTTACATTCTAGGGTTTTCAAATTTACATTAGTGAAAAGCTCATTTAGCTTGCTTTTTTGCATTGCATTTCATTGAAAATCAACAAAATTTTGCATATTCATATTGTATCTGCATCTAAAAATCTAAAAGGAATAAAATCCAACTAAAAAATTCTAAAATTTCTCAAAAAAATCACTACTTGGACTAATTCACCACCTTGGGTGACAGTCCAAAATTGCATATTTATCATTGCATTTTCAAGGATTTAATTAGTAATTTTTGAGTTTTTTCTTGTTGTTTCTACATTTCAATTTTATTTTTTAGAATTTTAGTATTAAGCATTTCATTTTGATTAGTTTATATTGCATTTGCATTCACCCGCATTTAGAGACCTTTGCATGAGTGTTTGGTGTCCTATTGTTAATACCTTAGTGAGAAGAAGTTCGAGACTCATTTTATCCCATGATAATACACTCATTTTGGATTTGGGTTATCTAAAGATTCAAATCCTAGTATGGAAACTAGTACACTAGGCATGGATACTACCTTTAGAAAATCTTTGCCTTCCAATGACATGCAAGTTGACACACAAAATGATCATATCCTGCAAGACAAAATAATTCACATTCATGAGGACTTAAAACACATCTCCAACATCAAGTGAGCCTTGAAAAAGTTTCAGCCACTACAATTCCTATCATAGAAAACATCCATCGCATGCTTGAAAGCGATGAAGGCCTGGGCATTGTGAAACAAATAGTTGAGATATACATAAAACATGTTCCTTCCACCTCTAGTGCCTCTCAACCAATGAACACTAGGATTAGCCAAGGAGGACCTCACACTCCTCCATCAATATTAGCTTCCATACCTACCTATACCACTCCTCATGTCATAACAACATTCCAACTAGTTAGTAATGTGATTCCTTCCTCGAGTATTCTTGCTAGCATCCCTAATTCTTATGTGGCATTGCATGTTCTATCCTCTTCTAGAATACCATCTATAAGCATTCCCTTTACTTTCCCCATGACTACATACACTCCATCACCACTTTCCCTTCCACCTCATACCACTTACAATGACCCTCTCATAACATAAATTTTCCAAACTATCTCATCCATACAAAAAAAAATATCCACCATAAACCATAATCAACATGGAACACCCATATATTATGTTTGAAGCATCCCATTGTCTTTGGAAATATTCTGAACATTGATGCCACAAGGAGTAAAGATGCCTAGATTTGAGAAATATGGATGGAAGGATGATCCTTCTAACCATGTTAATGCTTACACCTCCTTATGTAGTGATTTTTCCTTGATGATAAATTGTTAGCAAAACTATTTCCTAGGACTCTAAACGACACTGCCTTGGAATGGTTTCTTAATCCTTACCAAAAAATTCAATTTGTTCATTTAATGAACTTGTTGATGCATTTATAAATCATTTCCAAGTGCATATGACACCCAAAAAGACCTTGGCATATTCTCAAATCGATGTAAAGATTCCTGACCCACACCTTCAAAATATTTTTATCGAAAAATTGCAAACTAAACTTTAGGACAAACTCACTTTGACAAAATTCCCCTCCTTCATGCACTTGTGTACTGCCCTTTGCGATTATCACAATTCAGTTAGTAGTCGAGATACAAAGTCCACTTCTAGCCGAGTTGAGGAATCTAAACATGCCAACCAAAACAATTCCCAACCATTTTGAAAGCAAAACAAAGGGTTCTTATAGTTTAACCCCCCTCAACAACCACCTCAAACTGTTAAAAATCAAGTAGAAGTTGTTAAAAATGCAGTGCCCTTTACTTATGGAGATTTGAAAAGAAAATTCACACCATTACCAGAGACCCTTCATAACACATTGTCCCAACTTTTACAACAAATAATTACCTTTCCTTCCATCAAAGCACCCAATCCTACTAAACCTTTACCTCCAAAATTTAAATCAAATGCTTATTGCCATTATCATAGACAAAATGAACATGACATAGAACATTGTTTAGCATCTTAAACATCTTGGAAAGATGTCATTGATTACAACCATCTATCCATTGCATGTGTTAATTATCAAGGCAATAAGTTTGGTTCCCCTCCAAATCAAAACTTGCAAATTTTCACTAATCCAATGCCCAAACATAATGTTTCATTTTTCAAAGCTAGTGAAACTACAAAGAATGATGTGATGAATGTTGATACAGATGATGAACATACTGATCCCATCCCACCTGTTACCCATGTTAATACTATGGATGAAATGGTAGGTGTGATAGACATTATCCCTCGTAAGGGCCAACCTAAGAAATCTCTTGATATTACTTTTTCTTCTAAGGACATACTTAAAAATATCCTTGATGGTCCTCTTTACATAGTCGGTCGTATCTATGACAAGCCCACTAATGGGATACTAAGAATCTCACCTATGGAGAGAACATGATCACCGAGGAACTTTTGGTATTACATGATCTTTATCAAGATTATTATGATAAACTAAAAGCATGGATCAAAACACACAATGGTTTTTCTTGCCCTACGATAGGATCGATCATCCTTCCATTATGAATAGGACCAAAAGCATTGAATGTCACATTCTCCATCATCCCACAGTTAGACTAGTTTCATTTGAGGCTAGGCCATCCATGGCTTCACTCAATGAAAGTTGTCCCTTCGATTATACACAAATTCTTCAAGTTTCCACTTGACAATGAAATATTCACTGTTCACCATAGTGGCTTTAACCCATTGTCTTCCAAAGGAAAATTTTCCTTATAAGACTTTTGGCCCAAGCCCATGGAACCTATAACACCTTGACAAGACTTCTTTTTCATGGCTTACCAAAAGTTTAAAGAATTTTTTTTTGTAGAATTGTCCCTCTACAACATGTCCCTGTTCACTTTCAACACTCCTATCCTAGATGAAACAATGCATCAACCTAAAAAAGAACCAACAAAATAAGCTCAACCAACACCCGAAACCTCTTCGACATTGTTTGGGAGACCACAAGACAATGATAAAAACTCTGTCATGTCTCCTCACATAGAGCAAGTTTACAAAGCAAAAGATAAAGTGGATGACCAACCTTCCATGGTTCCTTCCATTCCTCCCCCTGGGGATGAAAAGCAACCTATGGTTGATCAACCCACTCCTTCACAAATACAGCTTGACAACAAGACCAAAAGAAACCAAGGAGCTAGGGAGTGTAGACATAGACATCGTGCCCTTGCTCAGAAATTACATGAAGAATAAAATAAAGAAAATCAAAATCCACACTTGACAGAAGCAATGCATGATGAATTTCCTCCTCAACCACAAAAAAATGATTCAATACAACAATCACAACATGGGGTACATTTTTCATTGGACATTATCATTCGTCCTTTTGTTGTGATTAATTTGGATGATGATGATGAGATCCCTAAAATTGACAAAGAGCTGCATAATGATTTGAACAAATTGTTTTCCTCTTCCATGAGATTAATGACAAATCTCCTATAAAGAGTGTTTAACCCAGTGCTTCCCCTAGTTCGACACTTGCTCTAGTCCCTTTGACTAGTTGGCCAGCCTCGTCCTATCATGAACATGACTGGGAGGTAGATGACTTGCTCGATGGTTGAATCTCATTTTCCTTACTAGTCTTTTGCACTTTCTTTTTTGTGTTGGAATGTATGTAACATGAAACCCCCACCCCCCCCGTGATGTTATGTTTGATGTTCTCTCTTTTTGTGTCATTCCTCTATTTGTACCTTCATTCTTCTCCACATCATACATTGCTTTCGCCTTCCTTTTGGTGATGACACAAGGCATTGAGACATTCATGTCTCTTTCATGTTGAACCAAAAGGATTTTCTTTTTCTTGTCCTTTTCTTTTGTATTTTTCTTGTGTTTTCCTTTTGGGGATGATGCAAGGAATTGATACATTCATGTCTCTTTCATGTTGACCCAAAATTCTTTTCTTTTTCTTTTCCTTTTCCTTTGTCTTTTTCTTGTGTTTTCCTTTTGGGGATGATGCAAAAGGCATTGAGACATTAATTTATCCTTCATGTTGACCCAAAAGCTTTTCCATTTTCTTTCACCTTTTCCTTTTCATTTTATTATGTTTTCCTTTTGGGGATGAAGCAAAGTGTCGAGACACCCTATGTCTCTTCCATGTTGACCCAAAAGGTTCTTTCCTTTTCTTTGTTTTTGCTCTCTTTGTGTCATTCTTCTAGTTCTATGTATTTGGGGGATGATGAAAGTTTTTAGCTCCTTACAAAACATTGCAGCAAAGAACATACTGACCCAAAATCCATAGATCCCTTATGTGTTTGATGTTTTCATTTAGGGGGAAACCCCTTCCTTTTTGATAGGGTAGGGTTGGATGGAACACTCACTGTTCCATGCTCTGTGTCTCACCTTGGCTAACCCCTTTGGTGTCACTCTCCACCACCTAAACCTATAGGTCCTAATGCTTGTTAGGCACCCCTAGTTCTCCTGGACAACCCTACTATCATCTCCATTTCCCTAACCAAGCCAATCTTGGTGCTCTATCTGCCATTCTCTCCTTAGCCCTTAATCTTCCTAAAGGCTAGCTAAATCTCCAATCTTCACTAATTCAATGCAGGGGTGTGTGATGTATCCCATGGCTTCAAGACCATTCCCCTAGGGTTCTTGATCATCCACCAATCTCCAATTCTCCATCACTCTCACCAAAACCTCGTCTAGGGTTTAAAAGGCTACTAGCCCTTGAGCCCCAATTAGGTCTCCTAACCCGAGAAAAATGGAAACCACTCCAAAACCCTCCAAATGACCTAGGATATTTTCTTGGGATTCATGGTACCCTTTCCCACACCTTGAATATTTTTGGGATTTGGAGTCTTCACTGTCCGTACACTGCTCCAACCCTTAACTTACCAAATTTAGGCTTGTTTTAAGCTAATTTCTGACCTTCTTGAGAACAGTCAGTTTTTTTCTTCCTCCATGTGGTCTATCAGGTCTCCATCCTTCTTTCCAAGCCTTTGCAAGGCCTCTTGCATCCACCACACACCTGGGTTTTCCAAGGGATTTACACCCCTGCAACTTTAGTGCTTGTTTTCACTGTCTTTCCTAGTTGGGCATTGCCAAGCTCGCCTAGGAAGAGACTTTCCTCATGATCACTCAACCTCTAAAGACTCCTAGACCTAAAATATTTATAGGCATGGAGCTTAGCTTCAACCTTCACAGACTATACACCAGGTATAGTGGAAGACAGAGGTCTAAGTCTCCATGATTGACAGCTTGCCAGACTAATCAACAATGGAAAGAAACAAAACTAACTAAGAAAAAAACTAGGAAACGATGAGACAACCTAACAATTGACCAAAAAAAACTTGAAAGGAAATTATTACATGTGCCACACACTGCTCAGTTCCTGGAACCCTCCATTAACACACTAATAAGAGCTAAAAAACCAAAAAATTACAAGAGTTTCATTGTTTTTCCATATGAACTGCCAACTCTAAATGATACAAAAGCTTTTCCAACCTCAATTCCAAGTTGAGGTCCACCTCATAAAGGTTCATTAAGTGGTTACTTCTCCGCTTGGTCGGACATAACCACCACATTAGGCCAAAATTGCACAAACGTAACATTTTGGGCTTTATTTCCAATTCCTAATGAATCCTAGTGGAAACAAATTGTGAAACTCATCCATTCTACCATGAGCTACTAATCAACCTACCTCCTAACATTTCCTAACACCTCTAACTCAAAACTAAATGGTCAACATGACCTTAAAGCATTAAAACCACAAAATTTCATCCTAGGCTCACAAATTTTCCTAATGCTACCTAATGCTTCCTAGGTGCTCCTGCACCACTTTTATTTTTCATTTTCTTCACATGACATAGCCTTACTCGAAAACGTATGACTTGGCATAGGGGCTTTCCAAGTTGGCAATCCTTTCTTTCTTCTTGTTTGTATTTTTCATTTGCTACTTTAAAGTAATTGCTCACAGAACGGTATGCAACAATTCTTTTAAAGTGGTGGCATACATTGGAATTATTATTTTTCATTTGTCGCTTTGTGGATGACATTGGGTGTAGTTTCCTTAATGAGTGTGATCTATATTAGCATATTACATTCGTCTTAGTGGCGTGATGCGACACATTGCATCCCCTAAGTTGTGAATTTTCTATTCTTTGATTGGTCCTCTCTTGGAGACATTAGGCACAATGTTCCCTAAGTTAAAGACCTTGCATGAACTAAGCAAGACTCCTTTGAACATCCTTTACATGTTGCATTTTGAATTTTTTATATGGCTAGCTTGTATAACACAACTTGCATGCTTGTGGTGCCATAACATTTGTTCATGAGCTCCAAGCATACATAGTTTTTCTTATCTCATGAAGCTCAAAAATTCATTTTATTTTGTGGCACCTTATTAAAGTTATCAGGAGATATAACTTTTATATGGTTGAGTAGGAAGCCCATTTCGAGGCATGAATTTCCCCATAGCCACCTACATGTGTGTGAGTACATACCAGCCATGAGTGTATGTTTCTCACCTTTTATGCCTTCTCACCCAACGGATAGCCATGAGTTCTGTCACCTCAGAGTGAATATGTGTTTTTCCATAAAATCAACCTAGATTTGATCCACAAAAGGATAGAAAAATAATTGAAGCTTGATCTGATTCTCTCTTTTTCCTTCTCCTTCTCTCCCTTTAATTCTTGCTCAATTATTTTATTTTGTGTTCCTTTGTTCTAATGTTTTGTTTGCTATGGGATATTGATCCTGGGGCTTGATCACCCCTCTTGATTGTTGTTGTCTCATCTTCATAGCATGGGTACATTTGGATCCCTCTTGATATGCATGTTTGACTACTTTATTGTGAGTTTGAAGCAAGTTCATCCTCTCACAAAAGTGGGGGCTAAATGTGTCACAAAAAATGTATCCTAGACATTTTTATGCTCATTTGGGTCTTTCTTATGGATGTTAGACTATTTTTTCCTAGATTTAATGTTTTAATGTGGTCAACACATTCACATTAGGTCTTGGAACCCTGTGAATCAATAAGAACTTTATTATGTCTTGTAAAAGTGTTGTGAAGTGTTGTAACCCACTTTAACACTTTTCTAGGACCCTTTTATTATAATTCACTTAAATAGATCATTTTTTATCACTTACCAGGCCTTATTTCAAAGTGTTGTAAAATGTTGTAACAAACTTTTATGATTTTATAGGCTTGTCATCAATAATTTGATCCTTTCTTATGTTTAAATGACCCCTTAATACACTTACAAGCCTTACTTAAGTGTCCTTTTGAGAATAATCTTGTTAAACATCAATTAATGCACTTTAGTTCCTGACACCCATTAAAATTTCCCTAGTGGCACCAAGCCACCACTAGGGGCGACTTAGTCCCACTTGGCACAAAAATCAAAATTATTTTAAAATTCTGGCAAGATATTATTTTCTAGACTTTGAGGTCAGCCTATGATGTGGTATTTTAGAGAAATTTTGTATGATCATGTATAAATATAGGGTTTCCTCCTCATTTTTCATCTCCTAATTTCCTTAATACTCTAATTCATTCAATTAATCATTCTCAAGCATTCTAGGAATTCTTAAGCATACATCCATTGGAGCTTCTACTTGCATATCTTTAGATTTATACTTCAAGGGTTTGGTGAGTTGTATAATTTCATGTTTTTCATTCATCATTCTCTCTTCATTTCATTTCATTTTCAAGGTTTTGATTACCAAATTGGGGTTTGACCAAGGAAAACCCTATTCACTAACCCTTAACTTGTTTTCCCCTCTTTACATGTGTGTTTTACAGGTATTGTATGCAAATTTTTCAAAGAACGAGGTTTTAAAAGGTGTCATCAATTGTGCATCAAAGCATTTAAAATTCAACAAAGCCGTATGAGAAGCTTGGAGATCACCTATAGACTAAATTCCACAAATTCAGATCTAGACACCTATCAAGAACAAAAGTGCAAACCAAGAGCTATAGATTGCATATTCAAAATTCCCAAAAGATGAAGGTGGACCAAGTCACCATCAGTGGTGAATTAGTCCCACTATCAGGCCTAAAAAGTGTTTTTTGTAGTTCTGGATACCCTTTTGGTTGAAACATGTCTTGGCATAATTTCCTCAAAATAGGACTAAGTCGCCTAGCTTGGCCCATAAGTGTCCCAGTTTTCTTCAGCAGTGATTTTTGTAGGATTCTAGAGCCTCTCTACATCACATTCCAGTTTCTAGGTGCACCTCTTTAGTTTCATTAAGTTCTATTATAGTTTACTTGCATTTTTAGTTCATTTTGCATATCACATTATGTTTTCAAACATCTTGTATTTCATTAGTTTTGCATTAATAATTCATCTCTTTTATCAATTCTTTGCATTTAGGACATTTAATTTAGGCATATTTCAATCATATTTTCATTAGTCTTTAGTGAACCACCTAATTTTTTGTGTGATTCCTTTCTCCTTTTAGGTGCAAAACCCTAGAAATGCAAGAGAGTGCCTATCCCCAAAAATTTACAGTTCACTATGCTACTCAAACCCAACAACAAAGTATTAATAAAAAAACATTTCCACCCTTTACCAAAGGTACTCAAGGCCAATGAGAGAGGAATGCAAGTCCACAACTATGGCAGAGTTAACATAGCCACAACAATGTCGAAAGATGTCTCGCAAGACACCAAGCTGCAACTTCTATGGTAGATGTGTAGGATGTTGTGATTATTGGAATTGTGAAGCCAATAGTGCAACAATTAGCAAGATTATGGAGTTGAGATGATAAGAATGTGAAGCCTGATTGAATTATATGTAGAAGATAGATTGAAGGTGATAGATATCCATTTGAAGAAGGTTTGGGAGGGAAAGAGTTGTTCAAAGGTTGACAGGGATGCACAGGGGTGTTACATTTTGCTGCCAATGGAGAAAAGTGTCCTTTGAATTTTTTGCACTCTTTGGGTTCTCCTTATGTATTTTGGTTTAATGTTGCCTTTATTTAGTGTTGTAATGTATAACACATTCACATTAGGTCTTGGGACCTTGTGAACTAATGGAATTTAATGGTGCCTTGCAAAATTTTTGTGAAGTGTTGTAACATAATTTCACACTTTTCTAGGGTTTTATCAGTTAACTAAACATAATTAAAATTAATCATGCCTTATTTGGAGTGAACATGTAAAATTTTGTAACACACTTTCAAATTCCTCTAGGTTTTCCATTAACAATTGAGCTTTCTTATGCTTTAATTGGCCCTATTTTGCATCCACAAGCCTCATTTATTATATCTTTTCAAGGATAATCCTGAAACCAATCAGTAACCAATCATAATTTAGGTGTTCCTGGCTTGTGTGACCTAGATTTAGTTTCTAGGACTCATTCGCCACTTTGGAAAAATGAGTCTCACCTAGATTTTTGGTCCCTTGCCTATTCTTACACCTTTCTAAGCACTTTTTATTTTGGTCGCATACATTATGCCATATGGGACTCATTCACCATCTTGGGAGAATGAATCCAATGTGACCAAAATTCAAATTTAAATCAAATTTCTAATGGGATTTTATTCTCCTAGATCTAATGCTGGCTTGTAGTATTGTAATTTCAGGAATTCTTGCATAATTAAGTATCAATGGAAGGTTCTTTCACTCATTTTCACCTAATACTTCTATGAGAAAATTATTAATAGAAAGTTAAGTTTATAAGATCATTCAAGTGTCTTCAAGAGCATTCAAGGGAATTCAAGGGTAGAATTCTTCATCAATTGTTGTAGCAATTCAAGATCCATCATCATGGCAAGTTTGTAATTGTTGTATTTCATGTTTCATACTTCATTATCTTATTTCATCACTTGGTTTAATTACCTAAAATGGGTTTGACCAAGGAAAACCCCTATTCCTTAACAATCAACAAGTTTTCCCCTCTTTAATTTGTGATTGAGGGTTTGTAGATTGAAGAAAAGTAGATTTGAAGCCTTCAAAAGCACGAAAATGACAAAGTTGTAAATGTTGTCAAAGTTTTCATGAAAATTTGTCAAGACTCACAAAAACTTAGATCTAGGAAAAAATATCCATCCAATTTGCATGAAATCAGTGGGAAAGTGCTTATTTTATCCAACATCAGAGGCTTGTAAAGTTTCAATTCAATATTCTACTCCTAGGACACTTCACGACAAAATAGGACTGATCCCCCAGTTGTTGCAAATGAGTCCCAATGTATGAGTTTTTTAGAGATCTTTGCAGATTTGGATACCCATATGGCTAAAACTTGATCCTGTGTAGAGACCTAGATCTGGGACTGATTTTCCCAGAATGGTGAATGAGTCCCACTAGGCCAAAAAATTATGTTTTTCAAGATTTCAGAGCTCCATTCCATCTCCAACAAGTTTCTAGGTGCACACTTTTTGTTTTAGAGTTCTCTATATTATGTTTTGTTTGCATTTCCAAGTCATTTAGTGAAGCATTGTATCAAACTAGGTTTTGCATTTCATCTTGCATGTCATTATCTTTTCCAAGTTTAAAATTGGTGGTGAACCCCTCATTTGACATCATTCAATCCCTAGAACCATCCCTTTGGAAGATTTCAATCTCCTTTGCATTGAAATATCAATGGTTTGTTCTTGAATGAAGAGTAAGGAAATTTCCTCTCTCCTTTTAGGTCAAAAACCCTAGAAGTGAAAGAGAGACCCCAATTTTCTTCTTTTCACTTTGGTGAACCTGCATTTAGACTACCTTCTTTTTTTATTTGGATTCTATCATCATCCTAGAATTAGCTTGCATTAACATTGCATTAGGATTTGCATTCTAGGGTTTAAAAATATTGCATTAGTGAAAGTGCATATAGGTTGAATTTTTATATCTCAAATCATTGAAAAACATATGGAAACTACATTTTCACTTAGGTTACACATCATACAACATAAAAAGCATCAAAATCCATTGAAAATTCCTAATTTTTTTGAAACAAATCCCTACTGGGACTCATTCACCACCTTGGGCGAATCAGTCCCATAACAAATCTAAAACAACACTTTACAACACTAAAAAACTTGTTTTTAAGCTTCTATTTGCTGCCATTGGTTAGTTTTTTTATTGGGTTGACTTTTTGTTTCATGCATTTCACTAAATCTAGCTTAAATTAGTCCATTTCAGGCATTGCTTCATTCCAAATTTACATTTGCAACATTTCATTTTTAGATGATTGCATAATGTAACCAGTAAATTACATTGTTTGACAACTGAAAATTACATTTCATGTTAATTTTTTACATTGCATTTTGAGTTTGCATAAATTATTGTTCAAAAATGTTAGCTTTGGTCTTTTCCAAGTTTGCATATAAAAAGTTAGTCAATAAACATGTTAATCATTCATTCAATGCATTCCCTAGTTATGAGAGTCTTTTAAGTGAAAAAAGTGGACATGTTCATGCTTTCCTAAAACCCACACCCACTTTTATCTATCCTATTTGTGAGGATGATGTGATAGAAGATGACATAGAAATGGACATTCATGATGATCATAATTTTTCTTCTCCCGATACCTCTCCTTTTCATGATGAAGGTATCTTGGTGAAGGAAGATGCAATTGTTGACAATCATGAAGGTCTTGTTTGCTCTTATCTTCATTCCCCCTGGGAAGATAGTATAGCAATAGAAGATGAAATCATTACCACCACCTTACTTAATTTACATTCCTCTCCCAACATTTTTCCTACTTGTGACAATGCTACAATCATGAATGACCATGAAAATGACATTTGTGAGGAAGACATGCTGGTGTTAGGAGATCTAATAATTGAAATTCTAGCTTTCACAATCCTACTTCTCCCACTTGGGAAGACAGTATAGGGCATAAGGTGTAATTGTAGATAATGATGATAGTAACATTGACTATTCTCCTAATATCCTTCATAGTAGTGAAGATGATAGTTTGGTGTTAGAAGATATACTTGAAAGTCATGAAAATATCATTTCTCCCTCTCCTAATTCTCCTACCATACGAGAAGATCTATTTGGTTAGCATGAAAATCATAGCAGTCCTCTTGATTCCTTCCCTAATTGCGATGAAGCTACTTTACAAAATCTAATCATGGATGTATATATTGCAAGCTCTCCTACTAGGGTAGCCAATATGGCACAAGAGAATGAGACCTTAGATAAAAATGAAAAGCAAATAGAGCCTTCCCTTAATATCCCCACTATTGATAAATAATACAATTCAACCATTGGTCATTCCCCTACTTGCGATGAAGTCATTTTGGAAGAACCAACCTCTGAATGTCAAGAGAATTTGGTTTCTAGTTCTCCTAACAACTCTCCTCCTAGGGAGAATATCATGGTGCAATAAAACGAAAAACAATAATAAGGTGGCTTCCTTAGGTGATGATAAAAAGGTGATTCTAGATTGCCCTTTATTAGAAATACAACAAACCAAGACCGCTCAGGTTATGAATGCACAAGTGTCCGTTAGATCCCCTTCGATTAATGGACCTCCTACATATCTTTTGGGACATCCTAAGAATCCTTTAATGCTTTACCCACCTTCACACAAACCTCAAACTCACAACAAACCCGAACTTATCCTTTACCCACCTAAGCATAATGTATCGCAGCAACTGAGTCATGATACTATTTATCATACATATAACACTAGGAAGAATATGCAACCAAGACAAACACCTTCAACATCCCTCCCATTTCCTAATCCTATCCTACCTATCCCTGTCTTATTGGGTCCTCCTCATGGAAAGGAGTATGATCTTGTTGAACAACTTAAGAATACTTCTACTAAGATATCATTGTGGGACCTTATTCGAGCCTCCCCTCATTATCAAAACATGATTCAAAGTAATTTACAACAAGTTCCTATCCCTTCTAATGCACACAACTAATTGACATAGCAGCCATGATCCAAGGAATAAATGCTGACATTGTTTTCCACCAAAGTGAACTCCCCCCTTTGGAAGTGCAAAAAAAAATGATGCTTTCATGATCATAGCTCAATACAATAGGATAAGAATAAAGCAAACCCTTGTTGAAAATGGCTCAGCCCTTAATGTGTGTAGTGTAAACCTCTTGGATAGGCTTCGTGTGGATAAATAAAAAATTCAACCAGTCTCTTTATCTATTAGTGGATTTGACAATGTTGGAAGGGAGCCCCTCGTTTTGATTAATTTACCTATTACAACTAGAAAAGCTACATTAGAAACATCGATCCATGTTATCCTTCATGATATTTCATATAATCTCCTTCTAGGTAGGCCATGGATTCAAGCAATGAATGGGTTGCATTCTATTCTACATTGTAAAATGAAGTATGTCTACAACAACACAACGTACACACTTGATGTTGATCATGAGCCTTATAGTGTCTTAAAACTTGAAAAGAAAAAAGAAATCCAATTAAAAACATTAATGCCAACTACACAAATAGAACCCATGCAATAGAAAGACAAAGAAAAGCACATAGGAGAGGCCACAAAGCTACTAGAAGATGATTGGGGTTCCTTAGAATTCGAACCAACATTCATGGGAGAATACAATATCATAAAAAAATATTCAAACAAGGGAAAAGAAAAAGCAGTACTTTCAACACAAAATTTGAAAAACCCTTTGAAAGCATCCACCTCAATCACTTTAGAACAGAAAACAACAAATTACACAACAACCTTTGGCGAAGTTGATTATGAACAACCACCAAATCCCAAAGCAATGAAACACATTTATGGAAAAGGTTATGAACTTATGAAAAAACTAGTGGAAAAGGATGTGGTGCTAGAGAACAAGGCATCACTATCCCTATAGAGGCTAACACGCAAGAAACAACTCACAGCCTTGGTTATTGTCCTTTGATAGAAATAAACAAGACTTCACTTAATATAACCACAATTACAAAAAGATTCTTTGAAAGAAACACAAGAAACAAGGAAATCCTTGCTTAATGTCAATGTCATCTCACAAAACACTAATGATTTGAGTTCATTGGATTTTACACCCTCATGTAAAGAAGAGAACAAAATCTCGCAATATAGAGTCTTGCGTAGGTATGACATCTTGTACTAAGCAAGAGATATCTTTATTGCATAATAAAGGAACATCTTATATTCATCAAGAGAGTATTTTAGTGAGACTAATCCAAGATCGTCTGATATCTCTTCCCCTAAGAACACAAAAGAAATTTAATTACAAGGCTTCATTTTGTGCATATCATAGAGTTCATGGTCATGCCACTAATGAATGCAAAGCTTTGAGTAACAAAATTCAACATCTTAAGGACTGTGGTTCTCTTCCTTGGGTTGAAGCACCTATTTCCTCTAACTAATACTTACTTTAATCCTATTAGGGTCATCATTGTCCTGCACTAAGTGGGGGCAATAGGATAGACAGCCTTTTTTTTGTATGTCACTTGTCATTGTCTCTTTTTGCTAGTTGATCACCTTTCATGTATGTATAAGAGCAAGCTTGGGACGTGGATGACATGCCTTAAGATTGACTTACATGTGAAATACTTATTCATGATGTAGCTTATTGGAAACATATGACTTGGGATAGGGCTTTCTAAATAAGCTCTTATATCCTCTTCTAATTTAAAGCAATTGCTCATAGTAATGGTGCTAGCAACCACTTTAAAGTGGGGGAATACATCAAAACTCATCATGTTTCATTGCACGATTTCTTTCTTCCTACGATGCATCCTTTTCTTGGTGTTGTCATTGGGCTTGATTTCCTCTGAGAGCGTGATATTTCTTTGACTTGTCCTCTCTTGCAAAAATTAGGCATAATGTTCCCTAAGAAGAGACCCTGCACGAATTATGTAAAACCCCTTTGAACAAATACTACATTATTTTTCATTTACAATGTCTATGAGTTTCAAATACGAAGTTTTTCTTGCCTCATGGAGCTTGAAGACCATTTTTGTGTGGCACCTTATCCAAGTTATCAAGATGTATAACTTTGGTATGGTTTGAGTGAGAAGCCCAATTTGAGGCATGAATTTCCCCATAGCCACTTGTGTGTGTGTGAGTGCATACCATCCATGAGTGTATGTTTCTCACCTTGGACTTCTCACCCAACGGAAATCCTAAAGTTTCGTTGCCTCAAAGTGAGTATGTATTTTTCAAACAAACAACCTAGAGCTGATCCACATCATGTTGGATGAATGGTCACAGCTTGATCCACCTTTTTATTTTTACTTGTTCTTGTTTTTCTCTCTTTTAGTCATTGACATTACATGATCACATATCTTGATGTTGCATATCATACACCTTGTGTGTTTCCTTTTTTGCTTATGTCGATTTGACTTTGGATCTTGGATCCTGGGGGCTTGTCTGCCTCCTTGGTATTTGTTATCTTGGACCATCCGTATTGGTATGATTGGACCCCTCTTGAACATCTACTTTAGTGTGAGTTTGAAGTAGGTTCATCCTCTCACTAAAGTGGGGGCTAAATGTAGTGTTGAAAAAAGGTTCCTTTGATTTTTTCGCACTTGTTTGGGTTCTCCTTATGGATTTTGGCTTAATGTTGCCTTGATTTAGTGTTGTAATGTGGATTAAAAATTCACGTTAGGTATTCGGCCCTTATGAACTAATGGAATTTAATGGTGCCTTGCAAAAGTGTTGTGAAGTGTTGTAAAATACTTTCACACTTTTCTAGGGTTTTATCAGTTAACTAAGCATAATAAACATAATTTTAATCATAATTAACATTAATCTTACCTTATTTAGAGTGTTGTAAAGTTTTGTAACACACTTTCACATTCCTCTTGTCTTGTCATTAATAATTGGGCTTTCTTATGCTTTAATTAGGCCTATTTTGCATCCACAAGCCTCATTTATAGCATCTTTTTTAGGATAATCCTAACACCAATCAATAACTAATCATAATTTAGGTTTTTCTAGCTTGTGTGGCCTAGATTTAGTGTTTGGGACTCATTCGCTACCTTGCATGAATGAGTCCCACCTAGACTTTTGGGTCCCAAACATGTTTTTACACATTTCTAAGAACTTTTGATTTTTGGTCCCATACATTATGCCAGATAGGACTCATTCGACATCTTGGGAAAATGAGTCTTGTGTGACCAAAATTCAAATTTACATCAAATTTCCGACAGGATTTTATTCTCCTAGATCTGATGTCAGCTTGTAGTGTTGTAATTTTGAGAATTCCTACATAATTAAGTATAAATACTGTAAGTGGTAGAATGAGGAAAACAAACTAAACATGCTTCTACACTTCTAAATAAGACATTGCATTTAAGATTCAAGAAAATTAAGCTAATTTTAAACTAAAAATCTTTAGAAATCTGTCCTATTGCTCTCTAACTCTAAAGATCTCTCTAATCTACTTTTCTCTCAGATTTAGAAGCTAATTAAACTATTGAAATGACACTTAGAGAATGAGAATTGAACTATTCTATTCCTATATGATTAAATATGCAACTAAAATGATTCTACAGCAAAGCTTCTAAGAAAGAAACTACTGTAGACTACCATGATTAAATACATTAAGATGTTGGATGGATGTTGAGTGAATGTTGAATGCTTGAATAATGAATGCTAGATGCTTTGAGAAACCTGCAGAGTAAGATTGCATAAGTTGGGATCCATTTCTTGTAGCTACAGAGTTGTATTCATAGCTTTCACGGCAACATATTTGCACAGGGATACGGGATAAGAGGCTGGGATTCAATCTGGAGAATTGAAGGGCATGGGATGAGAAGATGGAGCTGATCATGGAGGATTGTTTCTCCCCATGAAAACACCAGGCAAGATGTGAGGGAAGATTGGAGGAAGGAGATTGAGAGGACTTCCTGCAGGTTTGTCCCCGAAGCTCTTCCCGTGAATGAGAGTTGCATTAATTAGATTTTTAAAAATCTAATTTTATTGGTGAGTGAATAGTGTAAAATGATTTTTGCATTAATTTAAATATTTTTGATTTATTTAAATTTAGAAAAAGGGGAATAAATAATTTAATAAATCAAACTATAGAGTTTGTTTATTAAATTAAAACAAAAGGAAAATGATAATTAAATAAAAGATTTTAGATATCTTTATTTAATTAAGAAGAAATGTGATGAGGTAATTAAATAACACAATTTATTTAAGTTTGTGTATTTAATTTGTGATAGAAATATAAAAGAAGTGATAATAATAATAATTAAATAAAACAAAGTTTTTAATTTCATTTATTTAATTAAGAGAGAAATAATATGATGAAAATGATAATAATTAAATAAAACAAAGTTTTTAATTTTGTTTATTTAATTAGGAGAAAAAAATAGAAGAATTAATAATGAACTTAATATACATAAATATTTCTATTTATTTACTAAGTAGATGAATTTAAGATTAATTAATCAAATAAGTCGTATTTAATTAATTAGATTCTCCAGACCATTTTTAGGTGTCTACATTTTTCCCCTCTTTGAAGTGATGTGTTTACGCATTGTTTCAAAGAATGATTTTGCCTCAGCTGCCAGTATTGACGAAAAGTTTAAAATATGCCCTTGATTTTGCCCCAGATGTTGAATTTTGAAATAATAGCAATATATGCCCCCACGGGAGATAAATTGATGAATTTTGAATTTTTTATGATTTTTCAATTTTTTTATGATGATTTGATGATTTGATGATGATTTGATGAAGAAACAATGATGAAACAGTTTATCTCCCGATAAAGAAATACTGATTCCTCTAGTTGATTATGATGATGATTGATGATCCTGATAGCTTAGAAGATTTATTGATCTCATGATAGGTGAGATTCAATGATTGATTGATGATTGATTGACCCCGTGATAGGCAAGGATTAATGATTGATTGATTGATAATTGACCTCATGATAGGCGAGGATCAATGATAGATGCTCACAAGATTTTATCAAAGTCTCATAAGAGCTGATTCAAATTTGATTAGGCAATGTGGTTTGACTTCTTTGATTGATATGATATGCCCCAGTATAGGAGAGATTAATGTACTGAGACTTGATGATGCAAAATGATGAATAGGCTAGGAGATAGCACGAGGAAGAGATAATGGAAGGAGAAGATGAAAAGTAAGTAAGCACAAATGGATTTGAGGATAAACGTGATGTTGCCCCGGTCAAGTTGCAAGCCAAGATTGATTGATGATGATGATGATGATAAGAGTGTTGTTGATGAGGGAAAAATACCTCCCAAAACAACACAAAAGGATAGGGAAAGATACATCCCGATGATGATGATGATTGGAGCAAGTCCTGTAACAAGGTTGGGAACAAAACTAAGGATGCAATTAAATGATTTGTGCTAGACTTAACAGATTAAGATTGGATGGAATTTGAGATGATTGAAATGAAAGAAAATGATTCAGAAAGAGGTGATTAGGAAAACAATTATATATTATCCTAAGAATTATTGAAGAGATAGTGATATGATGAGGAGAGGGCATACATGTAGCTTTTGAGATTGAAATTTGGTAGCTTTGAAACAATCTATAAATGCATATGTAAGACTAATATGGATGCAATCTATTTTATCTTGCAAATCTATTTTACCATGCAGATCTAAGTGTCATTTCAACAATCTTTTGATTTTGCTTTGTATCATCACTGAGCTTTTAAATACAAGCATCAATGATATGAGATAGACCAATGATGACCTGAGTACTTCTTTCATGATTTTTGATATTGCAAGTGAACACAAGCATCAAGGTATGAGATAGACCAATGATGACCTGAGCATTTCTTGCGTAAACAGACAAGAATTAATCATTTTCTTAAGTGAATCGGAATGTCATCCATGATACTTGGTAGAGCACTTCCCATGACAATTCACAAAATAATAATGACTAACTCACAAATAGCAAACAAAGAAAAGGTATCATTCTCCTTCCTTGCTTCTCTAGTTCAATACATCATCGAGTAGCTCCAAAGAAATGATAAGCAAATGAAAAAATAAAAATTACAACAATTCAAATTCTACTTAATGTATTTTCAAATCATTATTCAGATTAGATCATCGATGTTGAAATGTGTGTGCTGATGTTTGCATGATATTCTCAGATGTTTGACCAAATGATGTAACCTAAAGACCTATCCTAGGGCCTCGAGGACTGATCAAAGATTAGTCTTGCCTATGTTATACACGCAGAGACCACGTAGTTCGACCGACATAGACTCCATTTTCTGACTGATGTAGACTCTATTTTTGTGTTTTTGCGATTTTTGAATGTTTTCGCATGAATTTTCTGATCTTTTGATGTTTTTGGATTTTGATTTTTTGATGTTTTTGGATTTTGATTTTCTGATGTTTTTTGGATTTTGATGGATTTTCTGATGTTTTTGGATTTTGATTTCATGATGATTTTGGATTTTGATGGATTTTCTGATGTTTTTGGATTTTGATTTTCTAATGCTTTTGGATTTTGATTTTATGATGTTTTTGGATTTTCAAGATATTTGATTTGGAATGAGATGGTATGATTGATTGAAGGAACAAGATGAACCACAATAGAGGTAATGCAACCATGGATAAATGATAGATCAAAATGAAAGTCACTGCAAAACATGTCACACAAGCAACATATCTCTTGTTGAAAGATGACAATAGTTGATTGATTAATATGCCAAGAATGATTGATTCCATAAGGCATGATGATGATAAGTACTTAGGATTACTGATATCCTCTAAGTACAAAAAGATTGATGATTGTTGACGATTGATTGACAAAAGATATGAGGATTGGATAATGTTTTACAGCTAGGCTCAAATATGATTTGCATGATAAGATTCAAGGTTGCAAAGGGACATGATGACATGGATTTTGATAAGCTACCTAGAGATATGGAATGGAAGAATGTAAGAATGAATGGTGATGATCAAGATCAAATAGATAGACACAAAGACCAAGTGCTTTGCCCCCATTCCTCATCAAAACCAAGGATGAAAAGAAAGGATGTATCTAGTAAGAATGATGGAATATGGATGAGATAAAAGATATGGTATGAAAGATATGGATAAAGCATATAGGATAAGCATATATGACGTTCAAGAAGATTCTTAACCTTATCAAGATCAAAAGTGGAAATGTAAGGAATGAGTGTAGAAAGGATAATGACCATGAATGATAAGATGGATGAGATTTGCCCCTAAGTCTAGAGTGCAAGAGGAATATGTAAGATAGGATATGGATGATAGGGAGATGGAGGAAGGACTTTAACATTGAGTTTCACAACCAATTATCCCTTTAATTAACCATGGCAATGGGGATTAGACTCATAAATGCTAGTAGATTAATGGTATGATGGAAGAGACTAAGGATTTATGCAAAGGTTTGGATTAAAGGGGAATGATGGGGGATGAATGTTGGATAATGAATAGATGGAGAGGATGACAAGCTCAACATTGGCAAACACCTTGAAGGATGGTGGAGTGATGGAGGGAGAATGGATTTGGAAAGTGATAGGTTATTATATGTAAAATTGGAGGAAGCTTTTGGATAAGTGAATTTAGATGCCAATTTTGATTTTATTGCTTCTATGAGACTTTTAGGAATCCACATGATTTTTGACTTCGATATTTGCTTAGTGGGCCTTTGTGGCCTTGAAAATTTTTCATTTATGGACCTTTGTGGTCTTTGAAAATTTCCTTTTTTCTTTGATGGGCCTTTGTGGCCTTTTGAAAATTTCTTTTGATTTATGGACCTTTGTGGTCTTTGAAAATTTCCTTTTTGCTTTGATGGGCCTTTGTGACCTTTTTGATTTTTCCTTTGATTTTGGATTAAGTTTTCTTTTATTTTTGCATGTCTCTTCGAGGAGACATGTTGATCCTTTGATACATGTGGATTTTGATATAGAAGCTTCTGATATTTGGCACCCAAATTGCTTCTAAGAGCAATGGGAGGGGTGGATTGAGATGAATGGTATGAAGGTATTATGGATGAGTTAATGTGGGTAGAATTTTGAGAGGGCATCAAAGATGTGTGCCTTTGTTGTTCTTGAGGAATAGGATATGGACCTAGGATAGATGGAGATTTTGATGGACTAGGATGATGACCTAGGATAGATGGAAAGTTTGATGGACAAGGATGAGGACCTAGGATAGATGGAAGGTTTGATGGACTAAGATGAGAACCTAGGATAGATGGTAGGTTTGATGGACTAGAACACTTAGGTATATAACCAAGGCCATGGTGATATGGGTGTTTTTGAATAAAAAGGGGTTCTAGGATACCTTGTTCATGAATGCCTAATCCTTTGCCTTTGTAGTTCATACTTTGACACATTTGTTTACCAATGGGATATGTATTGTTTGTGAAACAAGATGCAAGTTCATTTTGGGGAGGATATGATATGGATGAAAGGATAGGTGTTGGAAGCAAACCAGAATGGATAAAGGTGGAGGATCCTAATTTATAGGTATGGGGTTCATGGATAGCTTGAATAGGTGTGATAGGCTCTTGACATGGGGATGATGGGATATTTTGATCTTGACTTGGAAAAGGATCATGAGGTGGTATGAAAGACATATCTTGATTATGAGAAGGATGAACATCTTCATGGGATGAAAGGGAATCCTTGAATGGAAGCATATCTTGATCTTGATGAGGAAGGGAATCATGAGATTTTGTAGAAAGCATGTCTTGATCGTCAATTGGTAAGAAATCATTAGATAGGATGGAAGAACTATCATGATCTTGTGATGCAATATAATCATGATATGGTATGGATTAATTAGATGATTTGGAAAAAGAACTTGGAAGGATATTTGTCTCTTGAGATGGATGTGAATTATTTTGGATGGAAAGTGAAAGGAGGGGATCGTCATAAGATTCTTGAGAAATGGGATCTTGATCAAAGATGGGAAGAATTTGTGAGATTGTGGAATCATTGGATGGAGTGGAAAGAATATTTTGATCTTGATGTGTAGGGGAGTCTATGTTAGCATGCTTTGGATTGAGAGATTGACATGAATCATTAGATGTAGAAGATATGATAGAAGAGGATGATTGGATGGAATTGTTAACTTGAGTGAAAGAATCTTGAGGTTCATTTTGGCTTATGGTGGATGGAGACAAATGCATGACATGATAAGATTGTTCAATATCATTTGTATTTGAGGACTGAGATTTGGGCTTATTGAAATTTTGGAAAAATTCAAAGATATTGAACTTGGATGATGGAGTTGTTGGTGAAGAAGGTCTCATGTTCAGTGTTTGGTCAAGAGGATATGGGTAGATGTTTGGCATTAGATATCTCTTTGTGGTTGTTTCCCAGATTTGTTGTTGAAGTTTTTCCAGTTGATAAGCTAAAGCATTCAATTTATCCTCATCTATTTCAGCCATGGTGGTTTGTGTTTTCTTTTTGGGATGATCTGATTTGTTTTAATGACAAGAAAACATAGCAAGCAAAAATAGAACTGTTTGTTGATTAAATCCTAAATTCTTAAACAAAGAGTGTATGTTCAAGAACCAAACATGGTTCCTCTTTATTTTCACTGGTTTGATGACAAGATAAGACAATTCAAACAGACTCACTCCTAGAGACAAAAGGTCATTGTTATATACTCGAACGACCCACAGCTTGGAATTGCGTCGACTCACACAGCCATGTCACCCCCTAGAGGGTGCCTGTGTTTTTGTCTTTTCCAGGTGTGTACTCAGAGTGACAGAAGTGAATACTGGATCCCCTGAGCAAACAGTCCTTGGCAATTATATGGTGAGTGCTTGAGGGTAGATTCTTCCCTTTCCCTGCACCGCCGAGTATTACAATGTTTAGAAACTAACAAGCGTGCTTCTATTTCTAGGTTCTTAGATAGGGTTTCCGTTCAGAGTAGCAAATAGATAAACTCCCTCGAGAGACCTCCCAATCTTTAGAACAAAGATTTTGGGGATGGTTATCCTACACACTTCCGTTGAAAGAGGGTTTCCCCAAATTCACATAAATTTTTAAGTGGGTTGGAATACCATGGCTTTTGGTTGTCCCCACTCAGGTCATTCCCATAGGGTGAGTACTTTTTCCCACTATGGCAGGCCTATCTAAAGGTTTTAATGAAAGCTTGAAAATGCGCAAAGTAAAAGTGAGTTTGGTATTCTGATGCACCCAGTCAAGGGGAGAGCATAAACCTATCACCCAATCACAGCAAAGAAGTTGTTCACTTTTTAAAACCCAAAAGACAAATTATCTAATCTATATGGAGATATTGCTCCATAAAAAGCATGATGTCCAATTTTAATCCCACAAGAAATAATGAAGTTTCTATCCTAGGATTGATCAATTTTTATCCATTTTCTGTCCTAGGATTGATAAAATTTTAACCCGTTTTCTATCCTAGGATTGATAAATTTTAATCAAAAAAGATTAAAGAACACAATCTGGCTGTGGATGTGTCGGATCTAGATAAAAAAATACATTTTTATCGATGCTATTTGGTCCTAAAGTAGGAATGAAACAAAATAGATGATGGGTTATTTTCCCATGAGTGTTCGAAAACACTATTACAATGAATATCAAATGCTCTTTCTTTTACTTCAATGCTCCATTTTCTTCTTAAAACCTATGTAAATACTCCAAATGTTAGATTAGATCAAGAAATAAGAAGATATAAGGGTTGATGAATGATTGAGCAAGAAAACCCTAAACCTTAGACCAAGTTACAATGTGATTTGAATTTAAATGTAAAATTGAAAATTTTAACTCTACAAAAAGTGATAAATACATACACCATTGCATATCTTATGAAATTCTACCCCATTTAAAAAAAAAAAGCATCAAAAAAGACATCTGTATGACCAAGATATGGTCATTTTAAGATTGACTATCAAAACACTAAATCTGATGCGCTAAAATAGAGCTCTGAGGCGCTAAAACAAAGCTCTGAAGCGCTAAAACAGAGCCCCAAAGTGCTACAGAATTATCCTGAAGCGCTAAAATAGTTGATTGAAGCGCTAAAACAGTTGTGTGGTGCGCTAAAACATTTGAGTGGCACGCTAAAATAGTTGCACGACGCACTATAATTTTCCTTTGATGCGCTACAAAATCCCACCAACGCGCTATAAAAAACCACAGTTCCGCGAAAACAAACATATCGATACCTATAAGACACTTTTCACAAAAAATTTGCAGAATATGGGGTTATGCCCCATGGTGGGTGCCAAATTGTAAGTGGTAGAATGAGGAAAACAAACTAAACATGCTTCTACACTTCTAAATAAGACATTGCATCTAAGATTCAAGAAAATTAAGCTAATTTTAAACTAAAAATCTTCAAAAATCTATCCTATTGCTCTCTAACTCTAAAGATCTCTCTAATCTACTATGCTCTCAGATTTAGAAGCTAATTAAACTATTGAAATGACACTTAGAGAATGAGAATTGAACTATTCTATTCCTATACGATTAAATATGCAACTAAAATGATTCTACAGCAAAGCTTCTAAGAAAGAAACTACTGTAGACTACCATGATTAAATAAATTAAGATGCTGGATGGATGTTGAGTGAATGTTGAATGCTTGAATAATGAATGTTGGATGCTTTGAGAAACCTGCAGAGTAAGATTGCATAAGTTGGGATCCATTTCTTATAGCCAAAGAGTTGTATTCATAGCTTTCACGGCAACACATTTGCATAGGGATACGGGATAAGAGGCTGGGATTCAATCTGGAGAATTGAAGGGCATGGAATGAGAAGATGGAGCTGATCATAGAGGATTGTTTCTCCCCATGAAAACACCAGGCAAGATGTGAGGGAAGATTGGAGGAAGGAGATTGAGAGGACTTCCTGCATGTTTGTCCCCGAAGCTCTTCCCGTGAATGAGAGTTGCATTAATTAGATTTTTAAAAATCTAATTTTATTGGTGAGTGAATAGTGTAAAATGATTTTTGCATTAATTTAAATATTTTTGATTTATTTAAATTTAGCAAAAGGGGAATAAATAATTTAATAAATCAAACTATAGAGTTTGTTTATTAAATTAAAACAAAAGGAAAATGATAATTAAATAAAAGATTTTAGATATCTTTATTTAATTAAGAAGAAATGTGATGAGATAATTAAATAACACAATTTATTTAAGTTTGTGTATTTAATTGGTGATAGAAATATAAAAGAAGTGATAATAATAATAATTAAATAAAACAAAGTTTTTAATTTCGTTTATTTAATTAAGAGAGAAATAATATGATGAAAATGATAATAATTAAATAAAAAAAAGTTTTTAATTTTGTTTATTTAATTAGGAGAAAAAATAGAAGAATTAATAATGAACTTAATATAAATAAATATTTCTATTTATTTACTAAGTAGATGAATTTAAGATTAATTAATCAAATAAGTCGTATTTAATTAATTAGATTCTCTAGACCATTTTTAGGTGTCTACAAATACAAGGTTCTTCCACTCATTTTCACCTAAGACTTTAGTGAGAACATTCTTACTATAAAGTTGAGTTCACAAGAGAATTCAAGTTTCTTCAAGAGTAATCAAGAGCATTCAAGGACATTCAAGGGTAGAATTCTTCATCAATTGTTGTAGCAATTCAAGATCCATCATCACATGGAAAGTTTTTAATTGAATTATTTCATGTTTCATGCTTCATTATCTTATTTCATCATTTGGTTTAACTACCTAAAAGGGGTTTGACCAAGGAAAACCCTATTCCCTAACAATCAACAGGTTTTCCCCTCTTTAATGTGTGATTGCAGGTTTGCAGATTAAAGAAAAGTGGATTTGAAGCCTTTAAAAGCACCAAAATGAAAAAGTTGTAAATGTTGTCAAAGTTGTCATGAAAAGTTGTCAAGACTCATGGAAACTCAGATCTAGGGAAAAATACCCATCCAATTTGCATGAAATTAGTGGGAAAGTGCTTATTTTATCCATCATCAAAGAGTTGCAAAGTTTTAGTTCAAGATTCTCCTACTAGGACACTTCATAACAAAATGGGACTAATCCCTTAGTTGTGGTGAATGAGTCCCACTGTATGATTTTTTCAAATATCTTTGTAGATTTGGATACCCATTTGGCTAAAACATGATCCTTTTGAGAGTCCTAGATCTGGGAATGATTCACCCATAATGGCGAATGAGTCCCACTAGGCCAAAAAATTAGAGTTTTTAGGATTTCAGAGCTCCATTCCATCTCCAACAAGTTTCCAGGTGCACACTTTCTATTTTACAGTTCTCTGTTATGTTTTGCTTGCATTTCCAAGTCATTTAGTGAAGCATTGTATCAAACTAGGTTTTGCATTTCATCTTGCATGTCATTATCTTTTCCAAGTTTAAACTTGGTGGTGAACCCCTCATTTGACAACATTCAATCCCTAGAACCATCCCTTTGCTAGATTTCAATCTCCTTTGCACTAAAATCTCAAGGGTTTGTTAGTGAATGAAGAGTAAGGAAATTGCCTCTCTCCTTTTAGGTCCAAAACCGTAGAAGTGAAAGAGAGACCCCAATTTTCTTCTTTTCAGTAATGCCTCTACAGATTCCAAAGGTAGGAATCCTATCAAGATGGTAGCGTACCATGTAGACGTCCATGTGTGGAACACACGTCCCCAATAAAAATTCCTCCAGTGACTAAAAACAAGTGCCAAGTGGATGGGGTACAAAATGAGGATGTGGAATTATTTAGTTAGATTGGATTTTTCTCAGGTGGAGTGTGTAAAAGAGGAATTTGCAAGAGGGGTGAAAATTCACTCCTATACATTTTCCTCCCACTTTAGCGAACATGAGTGTCAATTAGTGTTCGGTAAAGTAGGTCAAAGAATTTCCAAGAAAATATACCTGAACCATCAATGAAGCAGATTGTAATCTGGCGTGGTCAAAAGTGCAAGGTAGGAAAATGACTCCATAGGTACTCTCTCCTAAGGAGGATTGAAAAAAGTGCATAAGAGGCCTATAGACCAATGATGGACAAATCCAATAGGATGTAAGAACTTCACAGGTCCTCGAACTTGGAAAGAAGGCACCAACAAAAGGTGTCAAATTAGGAACTCAAAAGGAAGAAGGCCCCCTCACAAGGGGAATGTGGAAGAGCTCCAATTTGGATGTCAATGGACTCTTTCAAATCTTATGAAAGGTCCACTTCAACATAGACCTATTTTTGGGGTCGAGCTTGAAAGAACCTATCCGGTTCAACCCAAATAACCTTCCCTAGAGAGGATGCAATATGTTGCAAAAAAGGCATGCAAGGAAAAGGAAAACCTGGGAACTCAATCCAAACTGGGACCTATAACTTTGTGTCATCTGAGGTAGCAAAATCCTAGGTCCATGACTAGAAGACCAACACAGATGACTAGACATACCAAGGACCATGGTTCAGGATTGCCTGAACATGACTAACCTCCACATAGTGAAAAAGAAAAAACCTTTGGTTAAATTCTGGACAATATCAAGGCAGACTCCATGAGGGACCCAGGCCTCACAGACCCATTCTTTAAGCACACTTTCAAGGGGAGTCCTCCCAAAAAAAGAAATAACAATATTATGTTGCTCAATCCATTGACATGCAAAATCAAAATCTGGCAAGGGTAAAACCACACCAGTCAGGGAGTCAAAATACTTACCTCGTGAAACACCTTCAAAAAAAAAATTCAGGGTCACTTGTTCAGAGGGGGAGCCATTGAGAAGATTCGTAGAATCCACCAACACCAGAAACAATTGCTAGGTTAGAGTATGTTGAAGGCATAATAAAACCAAGAAAACCATAGTAAATGTGGACGTACACATAGTAAATGAGAAAATCATGTTCCTGAGGCGCGATATAACACAAGAGGGGCCAAGGATGACCACAAACATAAGAAACCCTAGCATACTAATAAACTTTTTAAACTAGTACCTCCATATTTTGATTGATATTCTTATTAACCCCAGATGGTAAAGATAAACATGGCATCAAATATATTGGTAGTGTTAATATCACCACTTTCAGCATTGTAAGTCTCCTAACCTAAGAAACCCACCTCCCCTTCCATGAGGTTAGCTTTCTTTTCACCTTTTTCTCCAAGGGGTATCATAATTTCCTAGGTTGCACCTCGGTTGTCAAGGGCATACCAAGACATTTACAAGGAAGGCTACCTTTCTTGAAGGCCAAAATTCTCATAATCTACATTTCCAAGCTAGGATTTGAATTAAAAAAATAAATCTCAGAATTTTCTCTACTCACATCTTGGCTTGAATCTTTGGGCATGTGCAGGATCATGGTATGCCAAACAGGCCCTTAAGTGGCAAAAAATTCAGAAAAATCAGTGTTAGGCAACTTGACATAAATATTTGAATAAGTTATCTATATTATTTCAAAAATATGTAAGAATAGAATTTATAGAAAATTGAATGTAGTTTCTAAAATACTAGGTTTATTTAAAAATAAATAAAATCTTTTTGAAAATTTAAAATTTTTCAATGGTAGTACTTATTTCAGGGGAAAAATAATAAGGTGTGTCTAGACCACCCTAACCATAATAAAAATGAATATTTTTTGTAGATTTTATATATAAGTAAGGATTCATGTCGGATGTGATGCATATTTTTTTTTATAATTTTTTCAAGTAAATAATTAATTATGAATTTTTATTACAACTTTTAGAAAATACAAAAAACTCTTACGTCGACCACCTTAACTTGGTCAAAATTCATGAAATGTACTTTTTCTTTTTTTAATCCTATAGTATGTAAAAGCATAGAATGTGACATGTTTGGATTCAAAAATGATACCGTTGAAAGTTATAGATGTTTTCAATCAGCCCTCATTCGAGGGACTTTAATTAAGTAATTCTAATAGAAAATGAATAATAATTATTTATTTAAAATTAAAATTAAATCTTAATTTATATTTTTGGAAAGCTGAGAATCTCCTCTAAAAACCCTTTTCGTTTCATTAATTTTGGGTGAAAAAAAAGTCGTCAGCCACATACCCTACAAATATTGCCACTTTTTGGCATACCATGATCCTGCACATACCCCTTTAGTATATGCATCTAGAACCATCTTGAAATTTTGCAACTCCCTTCTTTGCATCGCAATGAACAACATTTTGTCATCAACAAACTAGTGATGTGTTATTGGGGGAACATTACTAGTTATTTGGATGTCAGTTAGCTTACCTTCTAGATTTTCCTTGGTGATCTTCCAAGCTCTTCAACCATTATGATGAATAAGAATGGGGAATAATGGATCGCCTTGCCTCAACCTTATGGATGCCTCAAATAAGCCTTTCAAAGAGATAATTATGAGAGCTAAAAATCTTAGAGAGGCTAGATAGTTGAAAATTTAGTTTGGCCATTGCTTGCGAAAGCCAAAAGCCTCTAAGAATTTGAATAGAAACTTTCAATCCACCAAATCATAATATTCCAAGGTTGATGAGTAATGATCAGAATACGAATCTTTTAAAGGAGTTCACAAAAGAAGAGATAAAAGAGTATTTTTAATAGCTTCACCTTGACAATTCATTAGAGCTACCAATTTTTTGTAGTAATCAATTGTTTCCTTGATTATGTCTTCCATTATATCTAGTACCATCCCATTGGCCGCATTGATCCTAGTTATTCTATTTATATTTCTTCTCTCCTTGGTGACATTATGGAGGTAATTCATGTTTTTATTTCCTTCCCTAGTTCATGTTTCCCTAGCTATTATCCCCAAAATTATATTTCCTCATTTACTAAAACATCATCATATTTGATTAGAAAGTATTTTTCCTTCAATAAAATGTTTGCATCCATATCGTCTACTAAACCCACTTCTTTGGTGCTTGCAACTCCCCCTAGTTCACCTTTTGCTACAAAAATATTCTTCAAGATATTGATATTCCAATTTTTCAATTGTTGTTTTAATAGTTTCAACTTTGAGACCACCTAGAATATTTTAGTACTACTCAAAGATACTTTGAATGACCACTATTGAATGAGATTAAAAAAAATGATCTCTCATCCACATCTTTTCAAACTTAAAGGGGCACCTTATCAGCTTCTTCTTCCCAAAGATCTCCAAGCAGATCAAATAGTGGTTCGAATTTGATTATGGAAGAATACTTCCTTCTAACATAAAAGGAAAGGAACCTAAATCTCCTTTGAAGAGGAATTGATCTAAGGGCTTAGCAATGTTGTTGAATCTTAATCACTTATTTTCCTAGTTGTATGCACCATTCGACATTTGAATATCTTTGAACATGTTTCTTTCCACAAAATCCTCAAAATATCTCTGAGATTATAACTTTCTCCTCACCCTCCCTTTTTTCTTGATATCATATAATTGCATTGAAATCACCCCCCAAGACACAAAACTCTAGCTAAAAATTGTTGCAAACCTTCTTAATCTAACCCCAAACATTCCTTTTCTCTATGCATGAATATGGATCATATACATTTAATAAAATAAAGTGAAGATTAGACAACAAACTCCTCAACTTGAATGCCAAGAAATTCCCAGGGGCTTCCAAATTCTCCTAATAAATCAATTGAGGGTTCTAGAACACAATTAAACCCCTTGAGGCCCCATCTAATCCCACCCATTCTACATTCCAAAATTTCAACTTTATTTTGAGAGAGGCTACCTCATCTTGGTACAACATGGATTCTTGAATTAACATTACATCTAGTTGTCTTGACTCTAATATGTGCCTATGCAGACACTTTTTATTAGGGGAGATTAATCCCCTAACATTCCATGACATGACCATTTCTCCCCAAGCAAGGGACTTCCCTTCCCTAATATAATAAGTTTGGTTAGTTTCATCTACCCTTCCACTTCAACATCCTCAATATGCTTCTCCTGTTTGGTTTTCCTCCCCAACTTCTTACTTTTGCCAAAGTTTGGGAATTTTTTGTGGGGATCATGTAGCTTTATCCCAAGCTTTCTAGAATCCTCCTTCTGCTCAACAACTATACCTAGCTCACCCTCTTTTACTCTCTCCACATCCGCTTCTTCTTCATCCTCTTGTGATTTCACTTTTGCTTGGTTTAGAAACTCCTCAGCATCATCTTCTAGCCCAATCCCTTCTCTATCCTTAGCCATTGTTGCTTCTACCAATAACAAATCATGGCCCTTCAATCCCACATACTCCAACAACTTGCTACCTCACCTCCAACAAGGGATCCATTCCTTTTCCTCTACTTCTCCTAGAAAAAAAACCCTCTTTACTTCTATAATCACCTCATTAGCCAGCTACATTGGTGATTCCACATGGGGCACCACTACATGATCTTCCTCCCCTTGAGAATCTACTACTTTTGCAATTGCCTCATCATCAGGAGGAAAGAGCATTCACTATTTAGAAAAACCTTCCTTCTGTCCTTACTATCCTCACAAAGGAATTCAAAAGGAAGAAGACCCCCTCTCAAGGGGAAGGTCATACATTTTCTCCCTAGAAAAGGTACTCACTCCTCAAAGGAGATTTTTTAAATTCTTTCTTTACAAACACATGATGAAGGAAAATTATTCTGCTAGGGTCCTTGTTGAGGAATGATATTTTTGAAAAATATAGATTTTCAAGAAGGGATTCATTGGCCACCGAATATACCTTTTGAAAATTGAAGTAGTGTGAGAGCTCCCCCTTTGGATGGTGTGTACTAAACACAAAGGCACATGAAATCCTAAGGAGAGAAAAGCAAGAATGAAAAAGTGATGTTGTGGCCCATGGAACATAATGAGACGTAACAATGGTAATTGTGTCACACACATGAGTGACAACACATGAGCACCACAACACCAACAAAGAAAACAAGAAAGATACGCACAAAGAAAGAAGAGGCGATAACATCATGAACAAGGGATAGAGGTGGTATGATATTTCGTGGTCAACGCTGCTCATAAATATAGATAAATAGATATAATAATATATAAATGAACTATCATCAACTCCCTAGTATATCATACTATATGAAGAAAGACATGTGAAGACAAAATAAAAATAAGAAATTTGGTCAACATGGAAGCAAAGCCTAAATTCCCCCAACACTTTGCATCATCCCCAATTATCAAAAATCTATACACAATAGAGGAAGGATGATGTGAAAAATAGAGGAAGTTTTATGACATAAAAACAATCTTGTATCCAAGCACCTACAAGGGTGACAAGGGTCATCCAAGAACACATAACACAAGCAAAAGGGAACCAAAACACACACATAATCTACTTTATAGATAAAGAAGAGGCACCCCCTAGTCCTCATCAACCAAGAGGTCACCATTCTCCCAATCTAGATCATTGTATGGGAGGAAGGATGAGCCTAGAATGGTGAAATATCAAGGGGGAACCCTCTGATCCTCTCACAACAAGAGCCAAGGAAGAAGGCCCCTCTAGGTCTTCTCCACTTAGTTCCTATGGGTTGAACATCACCAATTTCATGAATATCATTGATAGGGTTGGGACCTCATCCATAGAATTAAACATGAACTTCATAGGATTTTTATGTGTTAACTCAAGGAACGAGGTAGGTGGTGCTCAAGATCCACTGCTAGGATCATCGAATGACTCAGGAATAGTGATGAACTCCAGAAATGTCAGGGCTTCTTCCATCATTAGGATGACACAAGCCAACGCAGAACCACCCTCTAAAGAAGGTGAACCCTTATGTTGACCCCCATTGCTAGTAGGGTCATCCTCCATCTTCTGCTTCATCGGAGGATGTGAGATTCCCACAGATCAAATAGAGGGAGTGAAGGAAGAGGATAAAACCACAACAGACACCACCGTGGTATTCGATAGGTCCACGGGTTTTGAGAACGGTGGGATATTTAGGAGGGACATTAGAAGAGGTGGCTCAACTAAAGGAGTAATAAACACATACACCTTCCTTGAGTGAGGATCACTTATGCTCATAGTGGGAGCCAAAAGCAAAACTGAAGCTGAAAAATCTAAAGCAGAGAGGACAAGAGAGGAGGACACAATAGTAGGTGTTGAAGCAAGAACTATTGACTCCTCTTCCATCTTCTACAGGGCGACCTACTCATTAGCTAGAGTGTTTTCATGTGCAAGGTATTTTTGTGACTCAAGGAGCTAGAGGCTACAAGCTCAAAAGGGAAAAAATAATCCTTTTCGACCATCAGAGTATCCATCATGACCATTTTTGGCAAAGGAAGGGACTCCTACATGGGAACAGGAGGGAGAGGTGGAGAGGATGAGGGAACAACAAAAGAGGGAGCCAACTCTAATACCTCAATGACAGGCCTCTTCCCACTCACTTCCTTAGAGGTAGGAGTAGTAGGAGGCCACAAAGGCCAAGACATAGAGGATGCCCCATGGAGACCCTTCCCCTTACTATACGCACCGAGCTGAGGTCCTGTGGGTAAGATAGAAAATCAAATACCCGATATTTGGATTTCTGCCAAGTAGGCACCATCAAACTCCTCATGCAAAAGCAAGAAGTGGTAAACCAAGTTCCTCTATAGAGAGGGAGGCAAAGGTGAGGCCTTGAGCATGAGCAAGCTTCTCTTTTCCCTTTTGAGAGAAAGAGACATCTTGCTGCTACGCTATCGAGTGAGTCACTTTTGGCTATTCTTTGCCCCTAGTTTTGTACTTTACATAATTTTGATAAAGTAGGTATGTTCTAGGCTGATCCCACAATACTCGTTTACAATTTTTGGCCAAACTAGACACTAAATTGATTTTTTCTAACTAAATATTCACTTTCGGGCACCTATAGCGGCTAAACCGTGAGGAATTTGAAGATGATGCAAACTAGTGATTTGTGGAATTTTTTTGTAGATTCTAAATATATTTTTTCAATTTTTTTGGAATTAGATTGCACTTCTTTTTCCATCTCCTTGAAAAAATATTTTTTTTCAGTAAACCAAAAATGATCCAAAGAGTAACCCCCACGACATACGAATGGCTGGTATCCAGTGTCATGCACAACATGCATGCCACCTTCATGAGATAACTTTAGACATTTATGAACAACGAAAGCAATTCCATTCATGGAAGCTAGCAATGGGATGCCCAACTTCACCTTGAACAGATTGAATTATGGAACGACATTAAAAGTTGTATCGATAGCCCTAGGTCCTACTGGGATGGAAAGAGTTACAAATCAATATGACACAAGAGAGAGACCATTGTGTGTATGTATAATAGATTTCATTTTTTCATATTCCTCCCTTTGTAATGCATTTAGCCACAACGTTTATTTCATAATAACATTCACCAGACTTGTGGGGTCAATTAGGACTAATATTGCAATGTTTCCCTTGAGGCGAGCAATAATGTATAGGGGAGAGGGATTGTTATTCAAGGGAAAGTACTGCGAGGTGAAAATCACATTTGGCGAACCAGTTGTAGGATGTGGGGGAGAATTAGGAGTAAATTAAACCACATTCATGTATGCCAATGCTTTAGGAGAGGCATCAAAAGGATCAATAATCAAGTTTTCAGAGTGAGATGGAAACGGGTCCATATAGATTTGCAACTCGCTATTTTCCTTTTCCATTGACTTATTCATGTTCTGCATCTTCCCATCGAGATGGATGGTACCATCGTTGATGCGGTGTTGTATCTCATGATGCAGGTGCATGCAACATTGAATAGCATGTCCGTTAACATGATGTTACTAGAAAAATTAATTTACATCATACCAATTAGGATAAGGCTCCTTCAAAGGTCAAGGATTTTTCAATGTTATAATCCTATCCTTCAATAACTTTTGTAGAATAGAAGAATAAGTTTAAGATAATTTTGTAAAGTTTCTATTGTACCTGAGACTGTGATCATTAGTCGTGACAACTACATTTGCAACATCCTTTCATTTTCCTGAAATGGACACAATATATTTTTCTTCAGAATGAGAGCATGAGGAGGATACCCTGAACTAAACCACCATTTTTTAGTACTCTCGCAGTGTAGCACATAGATGTGCGAAAGAAGGGTATTTCATTAACAAAAAATTCTCTTGCCATGCTCACTATAGCTTTCCTATGAATACCTTTTGCACATTTGAGTCAAGCAACTGGTGTGTATGAGATTTGTGAAAAGAGCACTCGATAACACACAATAAAATCAGTTATCTTCTCATGTTCTCCCTACTTACATCAAACGAGATTTGAGAAGCTCATCTCCAAACTGATGTTAGCTTGGAAATGATGGAGAAATTGATTGATGATCTGGTCAAATTAGAATATAGAATTGTCAAGAAAGGAACAATACCACTCTAGTGCTGTATCCTTGAGAAATTGAAAGAAAAAAATTTCCATTAGGGAATCATCCAGTGAAAGAAATTTGTGCACATCACATTGAAAGTGGATACATGTGTCTACGGATGTCGTCTACCACCATACTTTTTGAACTTAGGAATCTCCATTCCCTGAGGGAAAGGAGTGCTCAAAATTGTTACTGAGAATGGACTATGTCGAGAGAAGGGTTGAAAGATAGGCTGGGAGGAGACTTGAGATAGGTTCACCAATTGGTTTTGCATTTGACCCATATTTTGAAGGAGAGCATTTATAATAGGGTATGAAGATGAGAAAGGCCTAGTGGAACCTCCCTTAGAACCACCACCACCAAAACCACCTCTAGAGCCACCACTGTGACCACCACCTTAGCGACCACCAAAACCACTGGCATGACCTCCACCAAATCCACCACCATGGCCTGTGCTAGAGCCATCACTACCAGTACCGCCACCGCTACTGAAGCCACCACCACTCATTCCACTGGAGCCCCAATCACCAGGGGTAGTAGAGATGAAGCTAAAAATAAGGGGTATTCTACTCACCTTGATAGTGTGGGGTTTCTGAGAAGTAGAGGAAACACTGATCAAGGGGCCTATTCAACCATGCATATAGATGTGGTAGTCATTAAAACACCTATTTTTATCTCATAGGCATTGAGCACCTCTCCTCGAAATGTACCCAATCTAGTGTTATACAAAGTGATGTATGCTTCGATTAGATTGGTGAGGCCAAGTAACAATTTTGCACCTATTTGATCCTTTCCTAACATGTATCTCACCTCGCTAACAAGATTAGTGGCTCTTGTCATATTTGATGCTTTCTACAAATGATTCACAAGGTCTAGAATAATCTCTTGTCTAATGCCAAAAGGATTTTTGTAGGAATATGTACAATGTCATCCTCATCCATGGATGAGGTCATAGGGGACATTGGAGGAGTGGGTGCACGAGTGGTCTCATCAATGAAACCCATCTTGTTTGTAAAGCATGTAGAAAAAATAGTAGTAAAATTAGAAGCGACCTATTTTTCCATTTGCAAGTGTCATACAACACTTCTAAAAACATACCTAGAGGTCATAGACTAGGTTGTGATGCTCATGAAATCTCACAACATCCAAGTTTACAACAGTCACCAAGTGTGGGGGAAAAAGTATCAACACAAAGAAACAGATAGATGTTCATGTTGGGTTCACCAAAATGTAGAGGGGGACTAACCACACCAAGGCTCTAGGTCATGGAGAGCCGAGAGTAGAAGGCTGCCCTGATCTACCTCAAGTTGGACAAATGTTTAAGGTCAAGGATAGAGAATGAAGAGCACTCTCAGTTCTTCTATCACTCTACTAACCCAAGAGTTTTAATGCGGCTAAATGAGTAGGATTCTAGAACCAAAATTGTACCTTGGACAACTCTCTACCAGAGGATAGCAACATAGATCAGGGACAACAACGTAGTGCACTAGCATCTCATAGATGCGCTAGTATTTGTAGAGACAAAAAGTGTAAAAGGATAGTGAGAATAATAGAAGACCTACTAACAACTTAGGTGTTGAAATGTAAAATATTAACATAATGCTAAATGATAGAATGATGGAAATAACTAAAAAGATGATGTAGAAATGACAGGAAACAAAGGTGGTGGAAATGAACTCACGAAGGGTCCAGTTCACCAACAAGCTCCACACGAATGCATATCTAGACACAACCAAGAAGGGAAAAATGTTGAGGTTGTATAGGAATTTCCCGTAGTCAAACCCCGACTTTGGTGTTTCCACCTCCACGAACAACTAGATAAATAGATATGTAGAAATATGATAAAGGAAACAATGTTGGAATGGAAATGAAACCAAAAACTATGAGAGACACTATCCTACTCAAATCCAACAACAAAGTAGTAATACAAAAACATTACCACCCTCAACCAAAGGCACTCAAAGCCAATGAGAAAGGAATGCAAGTCCATAGCTATGGTAGAGTCAACATAGCCACAACAATGTCGAAAGTAGTCTTGCAAGACACCAAGCTACAACTTTTGTGGTAGATGTGTAAGATGTTGTGATTGTTTGAATTGTGAAGCCAAGAGTGTAGAAAATTGTAGCAAGACTATAGAGTTGAGATGCTAAGAATGTGAAGCCCAATTGAATTAGTGTGTAGAAGATAAATTGAAGGTGAAAGATATCCATTTGAAGATGGTTTGAGAGGGAAAGAGTCGTTCAAAGGTCAACAGGGAGGCACAGGGGCATTATGTTTCATGACCAATGAAGAACGTAACACCAAGCTATAGATTCCAGAGGAAGGAATCTTGTCAGGACGTTTGTGCGCTATGCAAGCGTCTCTGACATAAATTCCCCCACCGATACTAAAAACAAGCGCCAAGTGGATGGGTTATGGAATGAGGACATGGAATTACTTAGTCAGATTGGATTTTTCTAAGGTGGAGGGTATAAAAGAGGAATTTGCAAGAGGGGTACAAATTCACTCCTATACAAGAGGTAAACTATTAGAACTAAAAAAATAAATCCCTAGCTCTAATACCAACTTCATTGAATAAAAGGTAGGTTAATAGAAATGAATACAATAAAATAAGACTTCTATTTATATATGTATTCAAAAATTTTACATTAAAAATAAGTATACACCACAAATTTTCCACTCTATTCTTTGGTTGCACAAAGATTCTATAGTCATTACTTATTGGACCTCTCCCTAGAGCTCTCTTATCATATTCCTCCGTAGTTGTTAGGTGCCTCTTCTTTTTAGAGTAGCCTACAAATATTCTTTCTTCTCTCTACACTTCTCCAATTTTTTTTGGAGCAACATCTTCTATGTGTTCTTCTCTCTGGAACTACCTACTTCATTTTCCATTTTCCTCACAAAAACTATGGTTGCTAAAAACATTCCTTTTTATTTGATTTGACTCTTAGAAAATTCTTGATCACTCTAAAATTTCAAACGCAATAAACATTGTAACATACATTAAAAGGAAAGAAGAGATAGAAATAAATCACATGAGACTTTTGGTCGGTAATGCATGAAATTCCTATCAAATGGCCGAAAATTACAAAATTGCAAGAATACTTGTGCAAAAGGAATCATGCACATTCTAGTAACTTTTGTCTTTACTGGGTGAAAGTCGAAAAGGAATCAAACCCACCAAAGAAATGAGGGCATACGGCAAATTCACCTCCAGCAATTCACCGACAAAAAAATTACCGCCAACAATTCACAGCAGGAAAATTCAATGCCATGACAATTCACCACACGAAAAATTAATTGCATGAATTTTTGGCGATTAATTTTCCATGGCGTTGAATTGCTGGTGGCGGTGAATTTTCCCGTGGTGAATTTTCCATCAATGAATTGCTGACAGTGAATTTTCCTAGAGCCAGAAATGACAATAAAATGGCTAGGGTTGATCCAGTAAGGATAGGATATAATTAAAGCCAGTAAATCAACGATACTTTTTAAATATTTAATCGAGAAGGAGCGCATTGTGATTGTGCCAATTTCTCTTGTCAAATGTCTTGCATCTTTTCTAGATAGAGAACTTCCAAGTGAATTCAGTGTTCAACAAATCAAAGAATGCCCACTGCTTGGAGATATCGCTATAGTGAAGTGAACACTATACAATATTTATGAGTGGAGTCCAATTAGAGCTTCCCCCATTGGGAGGAAGAAGGTGGATGTTCACGTTATTTATATATAGAATTTAATTATGTTTCCACTATCACTGGACGACAGAAACAAAGAAATACGTCTCAGTACGAGGTGATTAACGACGAACAGTACGAGCATATATAAAGTGCTCCATTGGCATTTCTTTTTTAATGTGAGATTATAACACTCTACAGTCTCGAACGATATTATCCACACACAAGCACTATAGGGTAATATTATATTTAATGTATTTTGTTACGATCATTGCAATTTATCAAAGTTCAATGCAGATCCTGCAATCAAAAATAAATCATCCTTGATAGATACGTTGATTGATCAATATTTGTACTATTATGATCCAATTAAACATTTGCTTGTAGTACGACACTTTAAAAAGCATTAGCTAATTGACAATAAAGCAATCCACTCCCATCAAGTTGAGTCCTGTTATTGCGAAGATGGCAGAGGAGAAATTCAAGGTCCAAATTGGAAATTTGTTTGGTATCATTAGTAAAATATCATTAACAAAATGGTGAACTTTTTAATCACATCCATATTTAAATGTGTTCCATTAACGGGATTTAATCATCAGAGTGTTAAGTAAGTCCACATGTAAAAGATGAGCTCTCCATATTTTTATGGAATGCAAAGGCCACCTTGGAAATGTAAATATACACAAATGTCTTAAAATAATTTATTGAGTTTTTCTTTGCGGCTTCACCTTGTAAATTACTAGTTGATTACTATCCTTTTAGCATGTAAGATCATTTTTAACATAAAGTTTAAGTTTTGTGAATTGAATTATGAAGTTCATTTTGACTAGTTATATTATAATATATTTATAAGATTTATATTAAAATTAATATGAGAGAAAATTTAAGAATCATATAAAAGAGTAAATTAGTATAATAATCATAATAAATAATAAAAATTATATTATAGATCATTTTCAAAGAAAAAAATTTGTAATTCTATCTATTATATAAAGGAAAGATAAATTTCAACCCTCCTTACATAGTCTAGTAGGGGTCGTAGATGTGGGACTCCATCCTACTTCAATGAAAGGGAAGGATCCTCCTAAATAGGCACCATGATCAAAGTTTCACATATATTACTATTATTAAACAAAAAAAGAGTGTTCCCTATTTAACAACTAGGAGTGGAGGTTACAATAGTTTATCTTCCAAATTGTTCCAATTCTTTGGGGAATCGTTAAGAAAAGAGCTTTTTCAAGCAATGTGAATGAACCCATTGAATATAATATAATGCTAAGGGACTTTAATTGCAATTTGATCTCTCTTATCCTCAAGTAATCTAATGTCAAATTTATTTTACCAAATTCATAGCTATTAGAGTGTAAAATAGTCTTCCTCTAATATTTTTCTCAATGAATGTGGCTTTTTGAATGGTAGGTATATCTTAGATAGTATTATTACCATCCATGAACTCTTAATGTCAACAAAAAGGAAAAAAAAACCTACAATGATCATTAAGCTTGACATTAGGAAAGTATATAAGATATTGGGTATGGACTTAAGTTTGATTTTTATGATTATTTATATACTTAGCTACAAAATCACATTGTGGCATCTTTATTCTATGGTAAATTTCTTGCGATTTTATTCTAAATATTTTATGACATCAAATAAGATCATCTCATCTCTCTTTGCTATTTTATTATTATTATTGAATCATTATTATCGTGAAAAGTGTCTCAACCTTTCATCATAATAGTAAGAACAAAATAACATTTTCAAGTTATACAAAACAAATATGCAATATTTATTATTGTATAGATCAATTTAGGCCCCATAAAAAATATATAAATATACCTTGGCTAAAGCAATTTAGTTAAATTGACACAGACATTTTTGAGAACTATAATTAAAAGCAGGAGGCTCAATCAACTTTCTAGATAAAATTTTATGGCCTCTAGAAGCTAGACTCCTGCATAAATAGTGTAAAATGTATAAAATAAAAGAGATATACTTGAGAGGGTTACACTTGTTAACTAATTTATGATGCAAGTTATCATACATCATAAGGTATATTTGAATGAAGATAATGGGTCTAAAATGGAGCTTCTGAGTTTTTGAATGGATTATGATGAGATTTTGGTAAGTAGAAGAAACAATTTATTTTTATCTTGTGGAAATATCTTGGGATTTGGTTATTCAATTTTGACGGGATTTTGTCCCTCACATTTTGGATGGTTTTGGCTATTTTTTTCTAATTACATTTTGATAGTTTCATTTATTTATTCTTCTATTTGTTGGCTTCTTGAAATGGAGGTTCAATAGTGAGCTTTGTAGGTATAGTTACGATGTCAAAATTGCTAAAGATATCTTATTCTTGTTAGTCCTATGAAATATTACATTTTACATGTGTATTGTAATCATTCATTATTAAATAAAATAATTTATTTTGGAGTGTGCTATTTTCCTCCTAAAAGGATTTTCTCAATGTCAATAATTATACTATGGTCTATTTATTTTTTTTTTTCCTTCTCACTATATGATCAATTTAATTTTATAAATACCTCTTCATATAAGAAATATATTCCACCCATCTACTATGTTTTATTTAGTATCAAATCCTAATAACCATAGGTATTTAGTGTTAGAGACAAGTTATTTTTACTTATCTTTGACTAAGTGGGATCTTGTATAGAATGAGATCTCATTACAAGTAAATTATTTCAACAAAGATTTTGGTTACCCAAGGGTTCCTTTAACTCTTCTAGGTTTTTCACCTAAAAAGAGAGGAAATTGAGCCAAAATGCTAATATTTGCACTCAAGATTAATGTAAAAGGGATGAAATGTATCTAATTATGATGGCTAAATGTAGCAAACTGCAAAATAAATGATTTATTGATGCAAAACCTAAGAAATGCAAAGTGCTGGAAAACACAGTGATGTATGCAAAAACACCTAAGAATGCAAGACATGATGAAATAATTAAACAGAACTGAAGAGGTGCACCTAGAATCTGAAATTTGATGCATAGAGGCTCTAGAATCCAACATAGTTGACTGGTAATATTTAATGGGACACATACACCAAGTTGGGCAACTTAGTCTAGTTTCAGGGAAAATCTACCAAAACAAGAATATGCCAAATAGTTGTCTAGAAAAGTGAAAATCAATTTTTAGGCCTAGAACTAGGACTAATTCTCCATAGATGGCGACTAAGTCCACCTGGATATTTTTGGAATTTTGGAACAAGATTATGTAGCTTCTGATCTGCACTTTCTTTTCTAATAGGTGCCCGATCTTGATTTTGTAGAAAATGGGCTAAAAGAGGTCTCCAAGCTTCAATTAGGGCTTTGTTGACTTTGATAGATTGTTAACCACTTTTTGACATTAAACTCTTTGAAAAATATGCATACAATTTTTTCAAACACACATGCAAAGAGGGGAAAAGGGTTAAGGGTTAGAGTACAGGGACCTTTGCCTTGGTCAAACCCTAATTTGGTAATCAAACCCTATGAAATGAAATGAAATGAGAAGAGAATGATGAATAAACAACATACAATGTTAAGAACTCACCAAAACCTTGATGTAGAAATCTGAAGATATGCAATGAAGTGTTCCAATGGATGACTTGATTATTCTTAGAGTGCTTGAATGTTTGAGAAGATTAAGTGAGTAAATTCTTGAATGCTTGATCAATTAGGAGATAGGAGATGTAAAATGAAGAGAAAAACCCTTATTTATATTTTTATTTTCCATTAATTCCCAAAAATAACACATCACAACCTGACCTCAAGGGTAAGAGAATAAAATCCCACCAAGAAATTAAAATTATTTTGATTTTTGTGGCTAGTGGGACTAAGTCACCCTAGGTGGGGACTTGGTCCCACCAGGGAAATTTCAATGGGTTTTGGAGATTAAAGTGCATTAAATGATGTCTAATGGGAATATCCTCAAACATACACTTAAGTATGACTGAAAAGTGCATTAAGGGTTCATTTAAACATAAGAAAAGGTTGAATTAGTGATGACAAGTCTAGAAAAGCATGAGAGTTTGTTACAACACTTTGAAATAAGACTTGGTAAGTGATAAAAAGGAAATATTTAAGTAAATTATAATGAAAGGGGCCTAGAAAAGTGTGAAAGTGGGTTACAACATTTCGCAACACTTTTACAAGACAACCTAGAAGTCTTAATGATTTGCAAGGGTCCAAGACATAATGTGAACATGTTGACCACATTACAACATTAAATCTAGGAAAAATCAAACCAAATTCCACTAGGAGGGGCAAAACATGAGAAAAAGTAGAAGGGTTACTTTTTCCATGTCCACAAATTACAAGGACACAAAGGATAGAGATGGAAAGTTTCAATACCACTAAATTTTAGTTGTGGTAGCTCAAGATGGAAGATATGATTGTGGATATAGTTTTATGGATTGTTGTATTGAGATAGAAACTGACTACAATATCACAATCCAACACAAGTCTATTGGATAGAAAGCTAAAGGGCCTAATTAATCTCTACTTGGTATATTTTATTTTGTTTAATGTACATGAATAAATCACTTCATATATATTTTGGAAGAATTTGGGAGACTTATACTAGAAAAAGTTCCTAGTTAACAAACTTCTTGTAAGAAATATATATATACATAGAAAGAGAGAGGGAAGGAGAGAAATGAGGAAGGTGGGGAGATTGAGAGAGGAGGGAGGGAGGGAGAGAGAGTGAGAGATGGAGAGAGAGATATAGAAGTATATAGGAAATAAGAGATAGAGAAGATGTAGAGAGAGAGGGAGAGAGAGAGGGAGAGAGAGAGAGAGGGAGAGAGAAAGAGGTAGAGAGAGAGATGGAGAGAGAGATGGCAAGAGAGAGTAGAGAGGGAAGGAGAGAGTGAGTGATAAATATAGGGAGTAGGAGAGAGTGAGAGAGAGAAACATAAAGGGAAGGAGGAAGGTTGGGGGATTAAAAGAGAGGGAGAGAGGGAGGGAGGGAGAGAGAGAGAGGGAATGATGGGGGAAGAGGTAGAGAAGGAGAGAGAGAGAGATAGAGAGAATTATATAGGGAAGGATGTTGGAATTGTATGCCTCAATCCCACAGGCCTAAACCTCTAAGTGGCCAATTTTGGTGTGACCACTGAGATGTCTGGTCGATCTATTTAAGTGATCCTAAACTGTTTGTGAGATCAGAGTGACTCAGCGTAATCTGAATTCTCCTTGTAAACTTCATGACTTTATCAGTGTGACCTTTGGAATTTCCTAGTGATGAGGGTCATCGGCATGACCTGAACTATCAGTGTAAGTTTCTCCGATAATAGTAGTCTAGTCGATATTAGTGTGACATTTAGTTTTTCTTGCCGATGGAAGTAATCGATGTGACTTGAGCTATCGTTGTGAGTTTTTAGTTTGCTACTGATAGTGATTCTCTAGTCGATGGAGTTGTTCCTGATGCATATCGTTGTGACTCTTGCAGATGGATTTTCTCATCATGAATGTTGGTATGACTCTGGCTGATGGTATTTGGTCGGGGTGACATGAAGGCTCTATAAGATTCTTAGTGACAGATCATTTCTAGCCAATGGGGTTTGTGTTTGGTGAGAACTCTTGTCGATACTATCGGTCTTGCCGACAGTTATGCACTCGGTATGATCTCTTGCCAATGGTTGTGGTCTCGCCGACAGGTCTATGTTCGATATGATCTCTTGCCGATGGTTGTGGTCTCACCGATAGGTTTGTGATCGGTGAGAACTCTTGTCGATTGTGCTCCTCTCATTGATGGATCTATGTTTGATAAGAGCGCTTTCTGATAGTGATGGTCTTGCCGATAGAGTTGCACGTGATGGATATCGGTGTGAACTCTTAGCGATAGAGTGTGTCTGCCCGACAGGTTTGCGCTTGATATGACTCTTGTTGATGGTTCGAAAGGTGTATGAGCTTAATGACATCGGCGAAACCTATGGGTTCGATGTGACATTATGAATTCATGCCAATGGACAAAGTCATGCCGATAGACTTGAAGGCAGATCATGGTTGGAAGGACGCTGACTTGGTTGACCGCTGATGTGTATGATGTTTATTAGAGGATCATGAGTGAGTTGGAGAAGTTAGACTGGTTGACAGTTGGTCTGACTGTTGAAATATGAACTGATCTATAGAAGTTGAACTATTTCTTGTCTGCTGAAGATGAATGTATATACATTGGACGTTTTGCAGTATGTATAGAGAGAGGAAGATTGAGGTAGGATTATGCTACCGAAATCTCTCCAAATTAAGTGTCTTGGTTGATCTCTCATGCTAATCCACACTATATATTGTGTGAAGGTATTGTAACAGTGCGAAGGTTGTATGAACTAAGAGGTTGATAAGGGAAATGTAAAAAGGAGAGAGGGAAACATAACAAGGTTACTGCTAGTTTGTCTCTAGAATGGAACAAGATGTAATCTCTATGAAAAGGCTATGAGCCTGAGATTGTATTGTAACTTTGTTTTTTTTTTAATAATACAATGGCTCGGATCTTTTGGAGTGTGGGGTTTTTCACCCGTAAGGGTTTTCCCCATGTAAGTCTTTTTCCCCATGTAAGTTTGTGTGTTCTAATCTTCTATACTATCTTTCATGTTTAATGGTTATGTTTGTTGAATCTAATTATGCAAGTTGTTGAAACTGAATTCACAAGTGCTTCTCTTAGAAAGATTAATGTGGGAATTGAAATGTGTCTGATTCCACTTTGTGACATAGTTGTACATGTTTTTGAGGCAATCTATTTGAAATTAAAGTTACTGAAGGCACTACTATTCTTGGAGGTTTCTCTAAGATGAAATTTTTTTTCCCAACAAGTGGTATCAGAGCCTTCTTTTGGTTGCCAGTTTTGGGTATTTCTCTTGTGAATATTTCTTAGTCTGTCAAGCTTGAGGAAATCCAGAGGAATTGGCTGATTTATTGATCCTTTGGTGAGTGGAAGTCTTGTAGTATTCAGAGACAACACGTAGTTTGAAGGATGGTGAAGATAGATTTGGTTATCTTGGTAGTGATATAACCTTAATGTATGAGGTAGATTTCTTTGCTTCTTGGTTGAGTTGCAGCAAAGCTTTCATATTGGGTGTCTATGTGAGAGGCTTTGTGGTGATATGGAGAAGCTTGGGTTGTGTCTCAGTCATGGAAGAGAGTGCTTATGCTGGGTGGTATTTCTTTTTTGTTGGAAGGAATTGTATTTTGTTAACCTCGAATGCATGAAGGCTATGGAGTTAATCATTAGATAATTTGAAAGCTTCTGGAATATCCTATCTATTTCTCGGATGCATGTGCATATTGATGGTTTTGGAATTGGCTTGAAGGGGGCCTAGAGTTCTTGAACTGTTGTTTCCTTTTTTAAGGATGTATTGTACTTGAATGTTTTATGTGGTTTTGTAGGTTTTACACATCAAGCAAAACTTGTGATTATGTGGAGTTGTTGTTAAACTATTTTCTAGACCCTGGCTTTTGGGGCATTGCTGGATAAGATGGTTGCAGTTCTGCATGTGTGCTTCAGTATGGTATGAGGAGGTGAGATGCTTTCTTTGTATGAGAGTGTTGGTATGTGATTTTTCACTAAGCATTCTTGTGGTGTTGCTTGTGGATTCCTTGACTATGGTACTCATTATGGACATGTTTGGCAAATTGGATTTGGTCATGATCTGGTGTTGGAGTCCTGGTGTCTACATGGTTATTTTCTTTGATATCTCAATTTATGATTACTAATGTGATGATGGGTTTGCACATTCGATGGAATTGATCTTCTAGTTATGTGGTTGGTGGTTTAGCTACCCATTGGCTATAGTGAGATAACTCAGATGTGGACTATCTATATCCATGAGGTTGATGCAATGTTGGTGCAGATCTATTAGTTGGCCTTGTCTTTGGTCACTTGTGCATTGGTGTGGTTGCTTTGGGATGAGAAGATGGATGGTACTTAGTACCTGAATAGTCAGTTATAGGGACCTATAGCATGTTGTATCACAATGTCATGGATAGCTTGGATACATTGCTTTGTGTAAGCTTTTGATAGTGATGGTAATCTTTGCTTGTTTTGGAGATCTTGGTGCCACTTGATGGAAATGTTGTTGTGTGGACCTAAAGGATTTTCAGATTAGTAGATATTGGGTCATGATGCTCGAGAAGCTCGGCTGTCACAGTTCAGTGGGAGCTTTAGCAATGACTCTGGATTCATCACTTGGTAGTGAATGTTTTTCTTTAGTGTTGCAGATGTTATCAGGAGGAGCTCTTTGATCCTGTTGCTGCAGAAGGGTTCTTTCGCATTTTCATGGACACTATTTGAAGATGTGCAACATCTTGGAACCATGGAGGACAATTGGATTCTTTGGCTAACGTGTTGGTGGTGCTTGATAGGTGACATTGGTTTTGAGTTTGTTTGCTTTATGTCATGGTATACTCTTGTTTATGCACTGGAGTTTTGACATTGTGCATTGCACTTGAGATCATGGTATGTTCACTTCGAGCATGGTATCTCCTAAGGGGGATGGGAAGATAATGGTGTCATGATAAGTTCCTGTTTTAGATGTTTGGAGCTTTGACAGTGGTCTAGAGTTTATCTGTTTTTTGAGTACATTGGTCATATGCTTGAGAACTTCATGTTAGTGCAGTAATGCAGTTTGGAGTTCAGCATGGGATGATCGTTTACAGGTGCTCATGGATACATGGAGAATAAGGTGAGGCTGTAATTCTCCAGAGATGAGAAAGGTTTTGATTTCAATAGAAAGTTTGAGTAGCCTACACCTTGGTTGGACGTGAGTTCAACAAAGATCAATGAGGAGATTTCCCTTGGATTAGTCATGATGGCTTGAATATCTTGAAGGAGTATTCTCGTTCCCACTCTTGGTCTACTCGATAGTTTATCTGAGAGGTATTTTCCCATTATATCCTTCATATGTGTTTTACACTTTCTTTCATGGATATGGATCTTGAATTGTTGTTTAATGGCTCTAGAGGATTCATAGTGGAAGATGTACAATATAGTTTATCTCCTTGATATTTTGTGTTATATCATTTACTGATGATAACCGATAGGAGATGCTTTACGGGCTTATGTCTTGAGATGGGAAATGAAATAGTTTGGTCTTCTTTTAGAAGCTTACATCCATGATTGTTTATATGTTACATTTGTTATGCTTGATCTTGGTGATTGAACAGTTGGATGTTGTTATGGCATCTCTTTGGGATGAGAAGGAGATCATACTTGACATAGCTAGATATTATAAGTGTATGTAGGAGGATGTTCTACAGGTATATGTTGTGGAAAGTTTCTCTCTTTGGTCTTGGTGGTCTTCCTGACGTTCAGTTTCACATTACATTGGTCTGAGGTTTAGTTGGAGCTGTAGTGATCACTAGCTTGTAGTCATGTGTTTCCACTCATGTTAATGGGTGATGACATGGAGGTTCTTAATCTTTTTCTTTTTTTGAGTGTGGAGAACTTGGGAGAGCTGTGAAGACTTGTGGTGAGAGTTGTTCTTGTAGGTTGTGCATATCATTGCGGTTGTTCCTTGGTACTACATGATTACATTTTCTATGTGTTGTGATTGGTAGACTTGTTATGCCTTTGATCTTTTAGATTTGGCATTACCCATGCAGTGGGAGTACCTGGATGTATTTGGTCTTCTTTGACTAGTTTGTGCATGGTGTTTGTATCTACGGTTGATGGATTGGCTATGCTGCTGGCATGAGTTTACTAATGAGGATACCTTGAAGGTATGTGAGATTGGATGGATAGCACGAGCTGTGGGTGCTATTTTTAGTCGTGTGGGTTTATCAATTGGATGGAAGCATTCAGGATGATTGTTGTTCTAGCTGATGTTCTATCTTATTTTTTGGAGTGATGGATGTTTCCTGTTGATGAAATCACTAGGATCCTTTTCTTGTGTTCATTGGACTAGTGCTTATTCACCTTGGCTTGTACCTTTCTTCCATAGGTGGCATGTTGGAAGATGACAGGGATTTTTTGCCTGAATGGTGGACATCTTGGATGTTGGTGCAAAAGTATTGATGGAACATGAGAACATGTTTGAGATCTATGTGGTTTCATGGAAGGTTGTGATCAATTGCAATGTTGGATAGTTAGTTGTAGTTGGACACTTGTTTTTGTTGTAGATTGTCTGGTAGACTGGTATCTGTGTAAATTTGTTGATTGGGTGTCCTGAGTGCTATTGTATAGAGACTTGTATTGAGAAGGGTCTGGAATGATGGAGTCAGTGTGATCTTAGTTCTTGAGTCCTCAGAAGGTGCTTGTGTGATCTTCATCAATTGGGAGATTGTTTGAATTGTGTACCTCAATCCCACAGGCCTAAACCTCTAAGTGAGCGATTTCAGTGTGACCACTGAGATGTCTGGACGATCTGCTTAAGTGATCCTGAACTATTTGTGATATCAGAGTGACTTAGTTTGATCTGAATTCTCCTTGTAAAGTTCCTTCATGAATTTATCAGTGTGACCTTTGGAATTTCCTAGCGATGAGGGTCATCGGTGTGACCTAAACTATTGGTGTAAGTTTCTCCAATGATAAAAGTCTCGCTGATATCAGTGTGAAATTTAGCTTGTCTTGCTGATGGAAGTAATCAGTGTGACTTGAGCTATCATTGTGAGTTTTCAGTTTGTTGCCGATGGTGGTTCTCTGGCCGATGGAGCTGTTCCTAATGCATATCAATGTGACTCTTTCCAATGGATTTTCTCGTCATGAATGTCATTATGACTCTAGCCAATGGTATTTGGTCAGGGTGACATGAAGGCTATATAAGAGTCTTAGCGACAGAGCATGTCTGGCCGATGGGGTTTGTGTTTGGTGAGAACTCTTGCTGATACTGTTGGTCTTGCTGACAGGTATGCATTCAGTATGATCTCTTGCCGATGGTTGTGGTCTCGCTGATAGGTCTATGTTTAGTATGATCTCTTGCCGATGGGTCTACAATTGGTGAGAACTCTTTCTGATTGTGTTCCTCTCGCCAATGGATTTGTGTTCGATAAGAGCTCTTGCCGATAGTGATGGTCTTGCTGATAGAGCTACACATGATGGATATCGATGTGAACTCTTAGTGATAGAGTGTGTCTAGCTGATAGGTTTGCACTTGATATGACTTTTGTTTATGGTTTGAAAGGTGTATGAGCTTAATGACATCGGGGATACCTATGGGTTTGATGTGACATTATGAACTCTTCCCGATGGAAAAAGTCGTGCCAATAGACTTGAAGGTAGACCATGGTTGGAAGGACGTTGACTTGGTTGACTGCTAATGTGTATGATGTGCATGGGAGGATCATGAGTGAGTTGGAGAAGTTAGACTGGTTGATAGGTTGTTTGACTATTGGAATATGAACTGATCTATAGAAGTTGAATCGTTTCTTGTTTGTTAAAGATAAATGTATATACATTGGACATTTTGTAGTACATATAGAGAGAGGAAGATTGAGGTAGGATTATGCTACTGAAATCTCTCCAAATTAAGTGTCTTGGTTGATCTCTCGTGCTAATCTGCACTGTATATTGTGTGAAGGTATTGTAACAATGTGAAGGTTGTATGAACTGAGAGGTTGTTCAGGGAAATGTAAAAAGGAGAGGGAAACATAACAGGGTTGTTGCCAGTTTGTCTCCAGAATGGAACAAGATGTAATCTCTGTGAAAAGGCTATGAGCTTGAGATTGTATTTTAACTTTGTTTGTTGCTGAATAATACAATGGCTCAGATCTTTTGGAGTGTGGGGTTTTTCACCCGAAAGGGTTTTCCCCACATAAATTTGTGTGTTCTAATGTTCTATACTATCATTCATGTTTAATGGTTTTGTTTGTTGAATCTATTTATGCAATTTGTTGAAACTAAATTTACAAGTGCTTCTCTTAGAAGGATTAATGTGGGAATTGAACTATGTCTAATTTTTCTTTTCTACATAGTTGTACATGTTTTGGAGGCAATCTATTTGAAATTAAAGTTACCGAAGGCACTACTATTCTTGGAGGTTTCTCTAAGATGACAATTTTTTTCCCAACGAAGGAGAGATGGAGAGGGGGGAGGAGGGAGAGAAAAGTATAGAGAGAGAGGATGGAGGGAGAGAGATACAAAGAAGTAGAGAGGGAAGGAGGGAGGGACAAAGGGAGAGAGAAGTAGAAAGGGAAGGTGGATGGGATGAAGGAAGAGAGAGAGAGGGAAATAGGAAGGTGGAGAGATTGAGAGAGAGAGAGAGAATGAGGGAGAGAGAGGGGTAGCGATGGATAGGTTAGATAGAGTGAAGTAGAGAGGGAAGGTGGGTGGGAGGAAGGAAGATATATTGAGAGGGGGGAGATAGAGAGAGGGAGATATAGAAAATTAGAGAGGGAAGGAGGAAAGGAGGAAAGGAGGGAGAGATGGAGGAAGAGAGAGAAGTGAGATAGATATAAGTATAGAGGGAAGGAGAAAGTGTGAGAGATAGGTGTAGAGCATAAGGGATAAATAATGAGTGAGATAGAGAGAGAAAGATGATACAACTTGCTGATTATTGAAATTTGACATGTTGATTGTTGAAATTTGGCTACCTAAAAATTTGTAAGATCTTCCCAAAACTATAATTTGAATTATAAATCCTAGAGATCTGAAAGCACTCTCAAACATCCTAAAACTATATACATGAAATATAACTTAACGTATAAGAAGGTAAATGTCCATATGTAAATGTCAACTTATACTTAAATGTTTATTTCATAGATATAGTTTTGTTGAAAGATAACAAGAAGAAAGAGAAAATAAAAAGAGAAGAAAAAAATTCAATGTAGAGAAAAACATGAGCGCATTATAACACCCTCGTGTTTTGGAAATGCTTTTTTTTGAAATTCAAAGCATAACATGAGTTTGTTATAATGAAATTGCATTATAATATGCTCACATTCTTTCTTGGTAGTGACCAAGCTAAGGCTCGGTCACTACCGAACCATAACACAAGCATGTTTTACTATTTAACATGCTCATGTTTTCACTATTACGTTTTTAATTTATCCACTATCAAATATCCTCAATTATGTTGTAGATATTATTTCATAATCATCATGAGCCAATGAAACTAGAAAGGATTTGCATGGTTAAATTTTCAAACTTAAATAAATTACACAAAAGGACCATAAAATATCTAGGATTCTCTTTCAGTTAATTAGTGGTCAACCTCATAATATTTAATGTAGTAAAATGCATACCCTTGCATTTTCACACTTTTTTGGGCCCTCCTTGATTTATTTATGCTTCTTTATGTCTTAATTAGTCCTTTTTTTATCCACAAGCCCTATAAACTATATATTTTTATGGAAAATCCTGACAAGCATCAAAAGATAAATGATCATTTAATGATTTTGTTCGTGTGTCCCTGATTTATGGTCTGGGACTAAAACACCACCTAGGGTTTCTTTATTCTCCATGGGTTTTGGGAACCTGAGTTTGAATATACCTGAAAAGGTCCCTTTTTGAAGTCTATGCCCCAATATTTGAGCCTTGGGACTAAGACACCACCTAGGAATTTTTTTCCTCAGCTTATTTTCAGGACTTAATTTCAAATTCTGGCAAGATTTAGCCTCCTTTAGCTAATGAGTTCATATGTCAACTTGTTGTGGTGTAATATTGGGATATTAAACATGAATAAGTATAAATACAAGGTTCCTTCTCTCATTTTCTCATAAGAGGATAAAAAGCATTTAAATATTCATTCCTTTAAGATAATTTTATGCATTCAATAGTATTTCATCAAGCATCATGTCAAGGGTTTAGTGTACCCATTCATGTTGATGAGCCAAGATTGTGGATGTAGCATTGAAAGTCTATTTACAACCATTGTTCACATCATATCTAAGGATCCAAGATCTACATTCTTCATGGCCACTACATGGTAGATTCCATATTTTATTCACAAGACATCATACAAGGTGATATCATTTACATATCCATATTTCATGCTTCATTTCATCATTTGGTTAATTACCAACAAGGGGTTTGACCAAGGAAAACCCCCGTTCACTAACAAAAAAAAGGTTTTCCCTCTTGTGTATTTGTATTTTCAGATCTAGGTTGAATAATTCAAGATTATTTGGAGTGGAAAATTGTCAAAGTTGCATTGCAAAGTTGTCATCTTCATGAAAACTCACGTACATGTTAGATCTAGAAGTTTTAGGACCTAAGATCTAGAGAGAAGCAAGTGCAAACCCTAAAACTCAAGATCACATTCAAAGTCTTCAAAAATTCATAATGATACTAATGCACCACCTTGGGCATCTTTGTCCTCCACAGGGTATTTTTTAGAGATTCTCCGAGATTATATTCTGGCATTCGAAGACTCTGCATCTGCCCTGAAAAACAACAGGACTAATATGCCATCTTAGGTGTCTTAGTCCTCCACAACATATTCTGACAAATTCTTTGCATCTCCAGAATCCTCATAACATCTCTAAACTTCCTAGGTACATATACCCTAACTTGGTGTAGCCTAATTTCATCATTCGCACTCATTATTTGGCTTATATTGCTTGATTTTGTGATTTGAATGTTCATTTGTCTTTTCCAATCATTTGTTTGGTGGTGAACCCCTTAGAATTCATAGGACCCCTCCTAGGACCTTCCTAATTGAGAATGGACTCACCTTGTGATGGTGTTAGTCAATCCAATTGGGACTTGAATAGGACATTAGTGAATGATTGGTGCGAAAAAGTGCAATATCTTAAGGTATCCATTTTCCTATTCATCATTTTGGTGAACCTAACTCTTTTGAACATTCATTTTTATGGTTTGGAGTCCATAAAATCCCTATATATAGGTTGCATTCATTCTTGCATTACATCTTTCATTAGTGAAATTGCATCTAGGGTTTCTCATTGTGGACAATTATTTTGGCACCCAAGGTTCTCTAACTCTTCTAGCATTTTTCACCTAGAAGGAGAGAAGTGGGCCAAAATGGGCAATGTACTCATTCTATATTAATGTAAAATGGATTCAATATGCCTAAATTAAATGATCTAAATACAATAAAATAATAAAATGGGTTGATTACTAAAGCAAAACTATAGAAATTCAAGTTATTTGAAAACACATTGTGATATGCGAACATGTGATAAATGACCTAAAATGCAATCAAAACTAGATAGAAAGCTATGAAATAGAATGTGTGCACCTAAAGGTTGAAGAAGGATGGAATATAGGTTTGGAATCCTGACAAAACTGATGCAGAAGTCAACTGGGAAACTTGTGCCAATCTGGGTGACTTAGTCTTAGATCTAGAAAAACTCTTCAAGAGCTCGTTTTGGCCAAATGGGTGTCTGAATCTACAAAAATCACTGAAAGACATGTAAAATGGAACTAATTCACCATTATTGGTGACTTAGTCCACTTCTATATTTTTGAAAATTTGAAAGGGGCAACAAAAGCCCTTAGTCTACACTTTAGTTCTTTACAGGTGTTTGCTTATGAAACTCTGATTTTCAAGCCTAAAAGTGACTTTTTGTTGATATTTTGTCTTTGCAAGCAAGAAGAGGTATTCAAAAAGTCTTCAACATAATCTTTAATGGCCTTCAAACCCTCAAAGTACCTAAATCTACAAACACACAAGGAGAGAAGGAGAAAACATTGATTGTTAGGGCATGGGGGTTTGCCTTTGTCAAACCCCTTTTTAGGTAATTAAACTAAAATTAAGAAAAGATGTAATGAAGAATGAAATTATGGAGTTATTACCTTTCCATGATGATTGATCCTGATTATCTACAACAATAGATGAAGATTCTTCCCTTGAATGTCTGAAAAAGATTTCTTGATGACTTAAAATGCTAAACTGTAACTTGCTTGACTTGAGAACATGATGAATGATGAATGAATGATGATGAGTTAAGATTATTAATGAATTATGGTTTAGATACTTGTATTTTTAGGAAATTCACCTTATTTTCCCATTAATTTGATCCCTAAGGCTGACATGAAGAAAGAATAAACTTAAAATCCAAAATTTCCCACTCAAACCTCAAAAAATAGGCCAAATTGGACTGTCACCATACTAGATGACTCAGTCCCACCTGGCAGGGACTCATTTTCCCATATGGGCTACTTAGTTCTAGAGGGGCCCTTTTGACAGCTAGAATGTTGGGGAATGAGGAATTTCAATTCTTATGTTGATTTCATCAGGTATTTGATCAAATTATTCCTTGGGATGCACCATATGGGGAAATAAGGGCCTATTAATGATGATGTAAAGGTAAACTAAGGCTTGGGATACAAATTTCAATGTGAAAGTGTGATTAAATACACTTTACACCATTAAAATAGGCTCCATGTAGCCTAGAAGGGTAGAACATCTAATGTGAATATGTAAGACACATTACAACACTAGATTAAAGTTAAGATTAATTTACAAGCCTTCTATATTAATGTGAGGATACAATTAAATACATTTTATAATGTTGAATTAGGGAAAAGTAGGTCCATTAAGTTTAGAGAGGTGTGAAATTCTCTTACAACACTATACAACACCTTTACAAGACATCGTTAAATGCATTTTATTTAGTTTGCAAGGGTCCATGACCTAGTGTGGATGTGTAAAAAACCTCGCAACACCAAATCAAGGCCTCATTAAATCCAATTTATGATCAATTACTCCCAAATCAAGTAAAGTATACACCTTTTTGGTGACACATTAAGCCCCCAATTTAGTGAGAGAATGAACTTGCTTCAAACTCATAGTAAATGAGACATTCAAGAAGAGTCCAATCATACCAATGTGGATGGTCTAGGATGACAAAGATGAAGGAGGTAACCAAGCCCCCATGATCTAAGATCCTAATTCAAATTGACATAAGCACAAGAAGACTCACAACAAGACAAGATACATGATCATACAATGTCAAGAACTAGAACGAAGTGAAAAGCAAAAGTAAAAAGGTGGATCAAGCTTTGACCATTTTTTTAACACATTGTGGATTGGATCTAGGCTATTTGTTTGGAAAAAGAAATGTAGAATCGCTTTGGGGTGACAGAACTCATGGTTGTCCGCTTCGTGAGAAGGCCAAAGTATACTCACTTTGGGGCCATGAAAATTTTTGCTGTCTGTGAGGTGAGAAATCCACAACATACTCACTCTAGGGCCACAAAACTTCTAGTTGGCTATGGGATGAGAAATCCACAAAATACTCATTCTAGGGCCACATAACTTCTAGTTGTCTACAGGGTGATAAATCCACACGATACTCACTCTATGGCCATAGAACTTTTGGTTGTTTGTGAGATGAGAAATCCACAAGGTAGCTATGGGGGAAAGTCATGCCTCAGAATGGGCTTCCCACTCAACCATACCAAAGTTATACCTCATAATAACTTTAATAAGGCGCCACAGAAAATGGTCTTTGAGCTCTATGAGGTAAGAAAAAATTCGTATGCTTGACACTCATAGACATTGTAAATGCAAGATAGTGAAAATATTGTTCAAAGGGATTTTGCTTAGTTCATGCAAGGTCTCTTCTTAGGGAACATCATGCCTAATGTTTCCAAGAGAGGACAAGTCAAAGAAATATCATGCTCTCAAAGGAAATCAATCCCAATGACTCCACCAAGAAAAGGACACATCGCAAGAAGAAAGAAATTGCACAATGAAACATGAAGAGTGTCAGTGCATGCCCCCACTTTAAAGCGGTTGCTAACACAATTACTGTGAGAAATTGCTTTAAATTAGCAGAAGGAGAACATGAGAGCTTACTCAGAAATCCCTATGCAAAGTCATTGTTTCCTATAAGCTACATCATGAAAATGGTAGTATGTCACATGTGAGCCAAATTAAGGCATGTTTTCCACATCACAAGCTTGCTATTATATGTTCATGAATGGTTAATGACTAGCCAAAAAAAGAAATGATAAGTGGTATAAGAGCACAAGGCTAACTAACCCCTTACCCGCACTTAGTATAGGACAAGGGTGAACAAAAATGATTGATGAAATGCGGGCGAGAGTGAAAATAAGTATCAATTCGAGGAATGAGGTGCCCCCACATAAGGAAGAACACCGAGGTGGGTGCATAACATGAGCGCGTTATGGCTTGGTGTGTCGAGCTTGAGGCTCGGCCACCACAAGCCTATAATGTGAGCACGCTATAATGTGCTCATGTTATGACCTAATTAAAAAAAAAAAGTAAAATGAATTCATTTTTATTTGTCACTGTGTCTTGTTTGCATCCCATGACCAAAAACCCCATTATTCTGCACTTGTGTTCTAGGAAGAAAAAATTTATGGATTTCTTCATCAATGGTTGTTATTTCATCTCCAAGATTCTGCCATGTTGATGAAGAAGTGTGAGAGGTAAGGATGGTTTGCTTCTTTTTTTTAATTTGTTAGTTTTAGGTTGCATTTTATTTTTATTTTTTTGAATTTGTACAAGATGCAAATCAACCTACAAACCCTCAAAATCCTCAAAAATCAGAGAAAAAAAATCCTCAACAACAAAATCAACCACAACAACAACCTCCTCCACCAATCCCTCAACACCCTCCAGACATTCAACAAAATTTAATGAGTGAAATTGATAATAACAAAACCCAAATTGAGGATTTAATTAGGAGGTTGAGCGATCCAAATGGTTCAACCACAAAAAGAATGACCCTGGAAACTTCATTCAAAGATATGTTAAAAAATGTAGATTCAATTAGTAAACAAATAATTGGATGGCAAGATAGGAGGTAGGTGGCTAGGGTATATTATGCGGATAAATTATCATATCAAGTTGTAAAGCATTTAAAAATTACAAAAGGTGATTTGTGATAAGTATTTACTGACCCACACACAAATTAAAATATTTCCCTCAATGCGAAGAGGTTTCCTATTCATTGGCGCCACCACCAATAGATTAGGAACTTTTTTTATGATAGGTGGTACTTGGTTTTTGATTACCCACCATGCAAAAATTGTGAAGTCCCATAGTATTTCCTTAGGAAACTATATGCTGAGTTCATCTTGAACAAAATCCCAAATTATTTTGATATGAGGGACTTCCCGGGGAGAAGTGGGGGGTCGACACAAGATAGACCCGGTGCACAGCCAGATCCTACATGGCAAGCGAGACGACCTCTCGTTAGGCCGCCTCATGAGCACATTGTCATGCCTTCCGTCGTGAAGGAGAGTGTCGATGTAGAGACTTTTCGGGCCATCAAAACTTTGAAACAGGGTGTCATCGAGCATGCTATCCCTCTTCTACAATTTAATCCAAGGGAGTCTTTTTTAGGTGGGCTTCGATCCCATGTGTGTCAATCTTGTGGGGTGACTTGTTCATATGACCCCACCGACACTCAGGAGGCTGCTTCGCAGGATCCATCTGTAGCTATGGAGATGGAGAGGGCAACTGAAATTTTGCATGACATGTATGGCATTGATACTGAGGTCAAATATAACATGTTCATTGAATTTAATTTATTAAATTTCAACTTTGAAATGCAAGATTAACTAAAATTGTAGGGTCACACTATTGATACAGGATATAACATCCTAAAACCTACTTATTTCTATAGTACACCTATTAGTGGGGTATGTAACTAGTAAACAATTATAAATTTATTACATGTTAATAACATTTTTTTACAAATGGTATTTTAATAGGTGATTTTGTATGTTGAATAGGCTAATATTGGAGGTTTCGAGGGAACACCTCCCGGTGCCAGTGGATTTACCCAAACCTACATGCAAGTAATAGAATAAAGAGTTTAACTAATGAATTATACTTAATAGATTTGTGTAGTTTATATTCATATCGTTAATTACGTTGCATTGCACGTCATTCAAACTCAAAGCATTACTACACATTCCATAACTAATAAAGTTAGATGTTGATAGATGACAAAATTTCAACTACAATATAGTTGTTTAGAAAGTCAACATAAGCAGTGATGCAATTATTTCACATAGCATAAGTAATAAGTCTAGGAACAACTTCCAATTGCATTTTCTTGTCACCTTTTTGCATTTTTACAGCATTGATTGACAACTTTTGTTAATATTTTGCAACTTTACAATTTATGCCTAAAATGACTACCAAAGACCATTACAAACTCAAAAAATGGCTATTTAAGCCTTATTACATCATGAAAATACCTATACAACCTCAAAATTCTAAATTTTCCTCATGGAGGCATGCTCTTGTAAAGGTGCACCTACACCACTTTTTTCAAACAACTCACCACCTTTTCTATGCTACCACATTTTCCATACATGTCTACCAAAGTATTTTATCAAATAGTTCATTGCCTCACTACTATTGCTAAAAGCTTAAAAAAGGTGCTTTCCAACAAACTATGGATGCTTGGAAACAGTCTATCAAAGCATAATAGTAAGAAATAACATAGACAAGGTAGTTAGTAGTTTGAAAAAATGCATCAAAGAAATGTGGTCTCATGGTGATGGAATGCCATTCCATCACCATGAGATCACATTTCTTTGAGGCATTTCTTTGAACAACTCACCACCTTTTCTATGATACCACATTTTCCATACATGTGTACCAAAGAATTTTATCAAACTACTCACTTCTTTTCTTCTATGGATAAAATCCTAAAATAGGTGCTTTCCAACAAACTATGGATGCTTGGAAAAATTTCTATCAAAGCATAATAATAAGCAATAATACCATAGAGAAGGCAATGAACTGTTTGAAAAAATGCCTGAAAGAAATGTGGCCTTATGGTGATGGAATGTCATGATGTGCATTTATTTGTAATGGCATTCCATCACCATGAGACCCCATTTATTTGAGGCATTTGTTCAAACAATTCACTGCCTTCTCCATGGCACCATAGTTATCGTACATGTCTACGAAAGCATTTTATCAAATAGTTCAGTAGCTTATTGCTATGGGTAAAAGCCTAAAAACATGTGCTTTTGAACAAGATATGGATAGGGAAAATAGTAAGCATGATAGTTAGAAATATATAGTTTAATAAGTACTCAAAAAAAAATCATTAAATCTCATACATTATAAGTCATTACGTGGATCGCTATTGTAGTTTTTGTGATTGAATAATTTGTTGTTTTATTTTAGATGTTGGAGACAGAAACACCTCCAAATGTTACAAGGGCAGTGGAGATCGGTGTTTCATCCACTATACAGTCCTCGATGGCTTTGATAGGGAAGGTATGAGGAAAATTACTAAATTTCAATTTACATTTGTTGTTATAGATGTTAGTTCTAGTGAAAAATCAAACCATTATTGATTCATAGTTTAATTTCTATTTGGATGGTTTATACAAGGTTTGAGCACACCTCAGCATGGGCATACGAATATTTCCCTCGTGGAGAGTGATTGTGAGATGGCGGTAAGTGATTATTTAGTTAAATATATCATTTTTTATAATGTAATTTCTATATATATTAATGTCATTACTTCTTATTGTAATAGTTAAAACTTCACCAAGAACTAAACACTAGGAGGAGTAGTAGGAGCACTCCTCGAGCACAACAAAAATGAGTGACAAACTTATCGCCATTGGATCGATAAGCAAAGGGAAAGAATTTATTTCTAGAGCATGGAGAGAAATGACTTCTGATTCCAAAGCCCTTTTTGGTATGCCTACATGGCAGTTTTGTACATATTTTGTATTGGATATATTTGACATTGTATGCCTATATGGCATTCTCATAAGCCTATATGGCTATTTTGTACCTATATTTTATACTTATATCGACATATATTGATGTATCCGTACATGGCTATTTGGTTAATACAAATCTTTTTTATTGATGGTGTCCATATTTGCATTATAAATTCATGGTTTAATAGATATGAGTTGCATGTATTCAAGTGTATACTTTACAACTTACGTGTATACTTTGTGACTTACCTGTGTTCCAATGTATACTTTGCGACTTACACATTTTGATGTTTATACCTTGTATTCGTGCATATACTTTGTATTAAGTTGTGTATACTATGTATTCATGTGTATACTTCAAGGCTTATGTGTTTGTGACTACTTGTGCTTCCCTTATTCACATGTACATGCTTGACTTATTCACGTGTATACTCATTAATTGGTTAGCCATAGCATTGATCATTGGTGTCCTTCATGGTTTGTCTTGAATAAATTAATTGATTGATGCTAAACAACTTTATCTAAAAGCGAAAAACATGTTTTCAATTGGTATTCCATGAAATGATTCATAAAAAGATTCCAATATATTTAATCCTTTGATTAGAACAACTCAATTAGGAAAAGGATACATAATCTTCACAACACTTGCAAAACATAATATTCAAAGTAGATGAAGTAGTCAACTTCTTAACACATTATCTATGTTACTGGGTTCTTCTATTTTAGCCCTGGTTTTGGTCCTGGTTCGCTCTTGGTGCGGGTCTTGGTTCGGTTCGCCTGTGGGTTCGACCAGGGTCCTTCATTTTTTGGTTTGGTTCACCTAGGAAGAACCCAAGATAACCTAGGCAAAACTGAGACAAAACCTAGGTGAACCAAGATAGAACCCGCATGCCTAGGCATCCAAAAAGTGTTTTTTTGAACATTTTTTTAATGTTTTATGGAGTTTGACTTTCACCCACACCTAAGGGAACCCTAAAAGTGACCTCTAAATCACTTCAAACAACTTAACTACCTCATTCTAATTCATTTTTTTTTCAAACAAGAATTTTCATTCCAAGAGGCTGAGCTTTCATTTTTGCTTGTTAGATTGAAAGTGGATTGTGACAACTTTCTTTTTTTTTAATTTTTCTACATCATTGAGCTGAGAATTTATCACACATCTATAGAGAAACATAGGAATACTACAAACTAAAACACATTGCACTTCTGTTCTCACTGACTTGATGTACTCTCCAACATCTATCTTCTCTCATGTGAAGAGTTAGAATTGCTTGGCCATGCCTTTGCATCATTCAGGAAGTTTTGCTCTTTTTGAAAATGTCAAAAGTATGGTTGCATATAGCTTAGGAAAAAGACTTTTCCTTTTAGATTAGCAATGCATGGAAGTTTCAAAAAGTATCCTTGATATTACAAAAATTTATACACTTCAATTGTGTAGTCACCCTTTAGTTCTTTGAAAGAAAAATCTACCTATGCCACTGTTACACTGCACAGGTAAACCAGATTTTGTATTATGGAGCTATATTAAGCTACCACTCTCAAGACCAATGTAACAATGATACAAAATAATGTTTGAGACTACAAGAATACATCAAAATGGCTAGTGTACTAAACAAATTCTTATGATTTCTGAAGAACGCCGATAACTCTACTCAATTGGCTTCTTTTTTCAAAATCATACAAATTGAACCCTATCATCAATACACTTTGTATATCAATCTACCACAATTCAAGTTTCAACAATGAATATTTATCATGCATGTTTTAAATGACATTCAAGTTTATGGTGGTTTTTTTGTTTATATGATGTTATGTGATATTATAATCCTAATTCATGCTTCTAGGATGCACACACACACACACACACACACACACACACATATATATATATTGTTTTAACATATTTTTTGTACCAATGAACCCAAAATGAACCGAACCCCCCTCATAAAATTTTTGGCCAAACTGGCAAACCAAACCCCTGAACCCAAACCTGAACCTCTTCCAACACTCTTCATTTTTCCTGCACAAACTTAATTGACCACCAAATTATGCTTCCCCCTAACTTTACCCACTTTTACTCCCTTAAACCTCTCTTTTTCATTCAAAACCCTTGTTTCCCTTGTTTTCCCAACTAGGGCATCATGCCATAACATAATTTTGACCTCCCCTATCCTTCCAAAACATTTGAACACATCAAACTCCACAACCTCACCATATTTCCAACCTATTCTAACTTATTTTCAAGCAATTTCTTCTTTTCACCTCTTCTTGCCTTGCTTTTAAGGGGCCTCAATTCTGAATTTTCAACGGGAGAAACATTAGTAATCTCTTCCATTTCCTTTACCAATTATATTTTCTTATTCCTACTCCCTATCATACTTACATTAGGCCCATTCCGCCGAGACACATCCTGAACAATAGGTGGAATGGCCTATTTTAACATATTATAGTTAAACCCTTGTATGAGCAAGTTTGGACCTATTTTAGAAATCTACTTCTAAGTTGCTTGGAACTTAGTAGAATTCCATAAGAATGGATTCTAATCAAAAATAAAACCATTCTACAAAAATGGATTCTAATCAATCGTTTTCTGTATGTTTCTCTTTTCGATTGTTTTGCATGCCATCATAAGGGATCAAGCTGGTTGAACGTAGCTCAAACCAATTTTGTGTGTTTGGGTGAGAAAGAGGACTATGCCTAGCATAAATTTACCTATCGGGATGCATTGGAGCAATTTTTTTGTCACATGAATTGCAAAACGAGTTGCACCACTTTGCAACTTTACACTACTTGCATTTGACACTTTTTCCATCAAGTGAAAACTGGACACCACGGAAAAATGACTCTGAGATAACAAAATCTGAGAGAGGTTATTGTAGAGGGGCCCAACGTGATCCCATAGGATCAAACGAGAAGTTTTTAAGCATCACATTATTCAAGTAACAACATGCTGAAGTTTGCAACCATTTTGCACTTTAGACCCTTAAGGGATCAATCTGGTTGAACGTAGCTCAAAGCGATTCCGCATGTTTGGTGCAAAATCAGACCATTCCTAGCGTAAAAATACCTATTCAAATGCATTGGAACAGTCCGTTTGGTCACACGAGCTACAAAACGAAAGTTGCACCACTTTGCAAATTTCAACTACTTGCATTTGACAATTTTTTCCCCAAGTGAAAATTCGCCACCTCAGAAAAATGCCTCTATGATAGTAAAAAATGAGAGAGGTTATTGTAGAGGGGCCCAATACAATCACATAGGATTAGACAAGAAGTTTCTAATCATCACGGTATCCAAGTAACAACATGCTGAAGTTTGGAGTCATTTTGCACTTTGGACCATTAAGGGATCGATCCAGTTGAACGTAGCTTAGAGTGATTTTGTGTGTTTGGGTGTGAAAGAGGACCATGCCTAGCATAAACATACCTATTCAGACACATTGGAACAATTCGGTTGGTCACATGAGCTATAGAACGAAAGTTGCACCACTTTGCAACTTTCAACTACTTGCATTTGACAACTTTTTCCCCAAGTGAAAATTTGCCACCATGGGAAAATTCCTCCAAGATAGTGAAAAATAAGAGAGGTTATTGTAGAGGGGCCCAACAAAATCCCATAGGATCAGACGAGAATTTTCTAAGCATCACAGAAGCTGAGTAACAACATGCTGAATTTTGCAGCAATTTTGCACTTTAGACCCTTAAGGGATCGATCCGGTGGAACGTAACTCAAAGCGATTTCGCGTGTTTCAGTGCAATAGAGGACCATTCCTAGCATAAAAATACTTCTTTGGAAGCGTTGGAATAGTCTGTTTGGTCACATGAGCTGGAAAATAAAAGTTGCACCACTTTGCAACTTTCAACTACTTGCATTTGATGACTTTTTCCCCAAGTGAAAATTCGCCACCAAGGGAAAATTCCTCTGAGATAGAAAAAACCGAGAGAGGTTATTGTAAAGGGGCCCAACACGATCCCATAGGATCAGATAAAAAAATTTTAAGCATCATGGTATCCAAACAACAACATGCTAAAGTTTGCAGTCATTTTGCACTTTGGACCTTTAAGGGATTGATTGAGTTGAACGTAGTTCAGAGCGATTCAGCATGTTTGGGTGTGAAAAAGGACCATTCCTAGCATACACATACCTATTTGGACACGTTGGAATAGTCTGTTTAGTCACACGAGCTGTAGAACGAAAGTTGCACCACTTTGCAACTTTGCACTACTTGCATTTAACACTTTTTCCATCAAGTGAAAACTGGTCACCACGGGAAAACCATTATGAGATAACAAAAACCAAGAGAGGTTATTGTAGAGGGGCCCAACATGATCTCATAAGATCAAACAAGAAGTTTCTAAGAATCACAATATCCAAGTAACAACATGCTAAAGTTTGTAGCCATTTTGCACTTTGGACCCTTAAGGGATCTATCCAATTGAATGTAGCTCGGAGTGATTCTGCATGTTTGGGTGAAAAAGAGGACCACTCCTAGTGTAAACATACCTATTCAGATGCATTGGAACAGTTTTTTTGGTCACACGAGTTGTAGAACGAAAGTTACACCACTTTGCAACTTTGCACTACTTTCATTTGACACTTTTTCCATCAAGTGAAAATTGGACACCATAGGAAAACCACTCGAGATAACAAAAAATGAGGGATTTTATTATAGAGGGGCCCAACATGATCTCATAGGATTAGACAATAATTTTCTAAGCATCATGGTATTCGAGTAACACCATGTTGAAGTTTGCAGCCATTTTGCACTTTGTACCCTTAAAGGTTCGATCTGGTTAAACGTAGCTCAGAGCAATTCCGCATGTTTGGGTGTGAAATAGGACCATGCCTAGTGTAAAAATACCTATTCAAACACATTGGAACAGTCAGTTTGGTCACATGAGTTGTAGAATGAAAGTTGCACCACTTTGCCACTTTCTACTGCTTACATTTGACACTTTTTCCATCAAGTGAAAACCGGACACAACGAGAAAACCACTCCGATATAACAAAAAAGAAGAGAGGTTATTGTAGAGGGGTCTAACATGATCTCATGGGTTTAGAGGGATATTTTGTAAGCACCATGGTTTCTGATTAATACCCCATCAAAGATTGCTACCCTTTTGCACTTTGGGATCTAATGTTTCCTTGAACTATATGGTTCCATATAGGATGATTGTGCTCTCTTTTGGATGGAATTTGGTGGGCAGCAGACTTAACTCCATTTGAGTTTTGGTTTGGTTAGATTTCAAGTGATTTTGTGTATTTTAGAAGCCAATTACTGAGGGTCGGTCTCTATACCCTATTTTAAGGGTTTTAAGTGCATTAAAATGTCATATTAAGCCTTCCACCCACTATATGCTTGTATAACCTGATGGAAAGGCTTAGTTAGGGTTATAAAACATGTGTGAAAATTTTTGTGTGCAAGGGAGATGAATAGAGGGATTTTAGGTGATGCCCTAGATGCCAAATGGTGCATTTTTTAGTGGAAAATGGTGGTTTAGTGCTAGGGTTTGAAGAAATCTTGTGGGGCAATGATATCTCTTGAACTTTTAAGCTTGTGTAGACCTTTTTGAAGGTGTTTCAAGCTTTGGTTGGCTGTGGGAAGGTTTGGAGTATTGAATTTCAATAAACCCTTGCCTAACTTGTGAAAGAAGAGGGTTTTGGGGTTTTTTATGTTAGAGGGATTATTGATGCAATTGAAGGTGGAGTTATTTTCAACATCAACTAATCAATTCTTAAACAATGAACCCAATATTTGATCACTAAAACACCCAGTTTCTCAAAACACACTCAAAAGGCTTCTAGCCTTCAATATTCAACAAATAAAGTTATCCTACTATTAAGGTCATACAAAAGCCAAAAAATCATCACTAGAGACTTACCATAGTCCTACTACAAGATTCAAAAAAGATCTCCATAATTTTCTTTGTGCCATCATGGAGAACCAACAAACTGACCTGCTAAAAGGCTACTAGAATTAGCCCACTTTTCCAAACAAAGTACCTTTTAAAATTATTGTAATCACACAATACCTTGGATAGTCACTAATTGTGACTAAAAGAATCAAATTCATTGATCATTACACAAACAAAAGGCTTCTAGGGTGTTGTCCCAACAAACCCTCCCTTTTCATGCATAAAACTAGGGTTTTACTAGATCTACCATAAACCGGGCTTTCAAAACTTTGAAATTGTTTCCAACACACCCATTTAGGTCTACATAGACATTCTACACCATTACCAAGCCAAATCCATCAACATTTCACTAAAACCATTCATAAAACCTCCATTTTCACATGCATTTTGCTTTTCCCCAGCCCTAGGACATCACTCAAAAGTTACCAAAATAACCTCTCAGCCTTCCAAATCCCTTGTACAATTAGATTACACTTTTCATGACCCATTCCATAAGAAACAATGGAAAAATAAAATGGAATGGGTCAAATCCACATTTTAGAAGACCCTCAATAAACAAACGGTGTTAAATCAGGGGAGAAACAGAGTACTAAAGATAAATCAATATTTTGTCTTAGAACCTCCAAAATGATGCAAAATAAAGCTACTTCACACTACTACACAATGCAAAAGGTTTAAGAGAAAGAACGAATTGTACAGGTTCGTACAAGGGAAAGAAAGTTTAGAAAACTCAAAAAAATATTGAGAAAAGATTGTTTTCAATTTTGAATTTCTTCTATTAGAAAAATTGCATTGTGTCTGAGACTTCAAGAGGCTTTAAATAGCTTTTTAAAATGATTCTACATCTTTCCAATCATACCTAACTATTGTTTTTGTAACTAACATGACTTATTACATTATAAATCAATTGGTCTAATATGATCTTATTCAATTGACAAAACTCAAAACACAAAACTAACTTAAGACTTCCCTCTCTCTCTCTCCCCCCTCTATATATTCCTCCCACCCTAACTAGATCATTCCCTCTCACTCCAACCCCCTCTTTCTCTCCCTCTCTTTCACAGGTCACTCCCTCCCACACACTCTCCCTCTCTCTCCCACTCCCTCTCTCTCGCACTCCCTCTCACTACCTATCTCTCAAGTCTCTCCCTCTTACCCCCTCACACTCTCAAGTATCTCCCTTTGGAACCCTACATACATAACTCTTTCTTTCTCACCGCCTCTCTCTCTCTCTCTCTCTCTCTCTCTCTCTCTCCCTCTCTCTCTCTCTCTCCCTCAATTATCTTTCTCGACCCACCTCTATCTCTCTCCTCTATCCTCCCATCCCTACATAGCTAAGTACCTCTCTTAAACTCTCACTTCCATGTCCTCTCCCCTCTCTCAGGACTCTCTCTCTCCCTCTCTCTCGGGTCCGCTCCCTCTGGAGCCTTCTACATGGGGTGGCTCTCTCTCCCTCTCTCTCCCCTCTCTCTATCTATCCCTCTCCCACTCCACCCACCTCTTTCTCTCCCTCTCTCAGGATTGGACTCCACCCCACACCCTCTCCCTCTCTCAGGTCCTCTCGCTCTTTCCCTCTCTCTCCTCTCCACTCCCTCTCTCTCGCTGCTCCGCCTCTCACTACATATCTCAAATCTCTCCCTCTCCCACCCCTCTCCACGTCTCAAGTCTCTCCCTTTGGCACCCTACCACCTACATAAATCTCTTTCTCTTTGTCTCTCTCTCTCTCCCTCTCTCTCTCAATTCTCTCTCTGCCAACCCCCCTCTCTCTCTCCCTCCCTCCCTCTATCCCTTCCACCCTACCTAGCTAATACCCTTTCACTCCAACCCCTTCTCTCCCAATCCCTCTATATTAAACTCTCACTTCCACCCCTCTCCCTCTCTCC
>VDFB02000003.1:453659750-453714570 GCA_007258455.2 Sequoia sempervirens | reverse complement strand
CTCTCTCTCTCTCCCTCCCTCTATCCATCCCATCGTACCTAGCTAAGTCCCTCTCACTCCAACCCCTTCTCTCCCACTCCCTCTCTCTTAAGCTCTCACTTCCAGCCCCTCTCCCTTCCAGCCCCTCTCTCTCATGTCTCTCCCTCTAGCAACCTACCTAGGTAATTCTCTCTCTCTCTATCCCCTCTCTCTATCTATCCCTCCCACCCTACCTAGATAAGTCCCTCTCACTCCACCCCCTCTTTCTCTCCCTCCTCAGGTCTCTCTCTCTCTCTCCCTCCCTCTATCCCTCCCACCCTACCTAGATAATTCTCTCACTCCAACCCTCTCCCACTCCTCTCTTAAAATATCACTTCCACCCCCTCTCCCTCTCTCCAGACTCTCTCTCTCTCCCTCTCCCCATCCCACCCTACCTAGAAAACTCTCTCTATCTCTCTCTTAAAATTTTCCCTCCCTCTAAAGGCATACATAAATACATACAATCCTACATCCATACAAGCATACATACATACATAGAAGCATACATATATACATACATACATGACACACCAACATACATGTACATACAAACATACAAATATATCTACATTCAATAGAGTGACATTTAACATAAAGGATGACATAACATGAGCTCATTATAATGCACTCACATTATGTCTTGCTTGACATTTTCCTAGAGAAGCAAAGAACCATGTCAAAACTAATATGTAACGCGAGCGCATTATAACAAGCTCTCATTATATTTTTCTTTGGGAATCCCTGAGCCTTAGGATTGGTATTTTCCTTGGAATACCAACCCAAAGGCTTGGAGGTCATTCCCAATGACTAGAGATGTGTTTTTGCAAATTCTACAATTTTTCACATAATTGAGTTCGTGCTCACCGTCAGGAATGCATTTGGTTCAATATCGACAAAATCGAACACATGGGTAATGTTAGGTTCTCTCTTAGCTATCCAACGATGTATTTTTTTCACTTTCTGACAATGTTAAGCCTTTCATCCATAATTTATTTTGTTTGTATGTCTCTTTTTTTCCAAAAAGTAGTTTTTGGTGTTTTTTTCGTTATAAATAAACCGTTTATTGAAATTTCAAATAAATTACATTTTTAGAAACTAGACTCCATTCTACAATTTAAAAAAGAAAAAGAAAAATCAATTATTTTCCAAATTTTGTAGGGGGAGCACGGCCAAAATTCTGCTTTTTAGGAAGTTCCCACTTAGAAAATTAGTAAAAAATAAAATATTTATTAAAAAATTATCAGGAAAATCATCCATCAACTACATACTATTAGCTAACTTCTGCCTATAGTGATTTTAAAAATACTACAAAAAATTTCATAGTGCTAGGGTCATACAAGAGTTGTTATGTTATGTTTTTTCTAACAAAAGTGACACCAATTTGTGTACATACCTCTTTTGTACCCCTTAATCTCAACCATTTTCAAAATAAATTAGTAGTTTAGAAAGTAGAATTGGAGCACTTTCATCCTTGGTTTTGTTCCATCTCAAAATTTTGAGTGTAACTATCCTCAATTTGACGTCCAAGGTCAATATTTCTTGATTTCAAAAAGAAAGTGGCCACTTAAGCCCTATTTTTGGGAACCATCTTGGTGCACTTACCCAACTGTGATCCGTCATGAGAGTGAATTTCCCTTGTCTTTGGATTGTAGTTTTTTGTTAGTGCTTTAATCATCTCTACATTAATGAAAACATTAGGCCCCACAAGCTTCCCCAAATTCAAGTTCCATAGGTTTGAAACTAGCCTATGTCTGTATTTCTTTCTATAATGATATATAAACAAGTCATAACCCCTATGCAGAGTCCACCCATCTCCTGATTTTTTGTGTTTTTCTTCCAATGTTTCACATGATGGATTTAATTGAGCTACTCTTCTCAATTTTGGCACAGACCCAAGACACTGGTCTATCAAATCTTGGTTAAGTGGCCTAGTTTCTATTTTTTTCCTTTTCACCTTTGGTTTCTCTAGGGCTTTATCCATTTTAAACCCTACTTATGATGTAATTCAAGCTAACTTCTGAAAAATTCATTCAATTGAGCCAAGATCACTTGAATGAATGTTACAATTTTTGAGTTGCTCACTATCATCCAACTTCATCCTTTGAATATCCAGCCATAATTTGTAGTATTTTTTTATTGCTTCAGGACTATACTTATCAAAATTTGGCATGCTTGAGCCAACTCTAGTTCATAAATAGTGCTTGTTCCACCTTTCTAAATAACTTGCAACATTAATGGTAGTCGTCTCTTCAATGAATCCATCAATCTTGTCCATCCGGTGAAACATTATTTCAATATTTGTTGAAGAGACTTTAATTATGATGCTCATTTCTCTCTTCGATGTGTTCCTGATCATCCTTCTAAAATGTCTAAGAGACATTTAAATTTCTCTCTTCGATCCTACAAGGTCTCTTCGACAACTGCATTTTAAATTATTCCCTTGTGGACCCTTGTCATTAGAACATCGATGAGACTAGTGAATATCTCTCGTTGACAAGCCTATTCCTCCTTGACATACTTGTATTTCTTCCTTCAGTGGTATTTCCTTTAATGATCTTGATGTGACTTTGACATGTCGAGGAGACCCGTGGTCACCTCTCTCCGACATCCCTTAGTCTTATTCATAGTGTGTGTTTGTACCTAAGCCAGAATGTTGAGGAGACTTTTGATAATGTCTGCTCCATATTCATGTGTCTCCTTGATATGCCATTGTTAGGATGTCAAAGAGACTTTGATCAATGTCTATTTGATGTCTTTATGTCTCTCCAACATTTTATTCTCACTTTCTCCTCAAATGTTGAAGAGGCTTCCTTATTTCTCTCCTTGATATATCGATGTCTCCTCTATGTTGTTGTTTGTCTGCCCCATTCTTATTGGTGATTTACTATTTATTTTATGATAATATCTCTATGTTCGAGAGATGTTTTTTCTATTTCTTGAATGCAAAATACTTCATATGATTATTCCTTTTTGGTGAGACATGTTATATTTTCTCTTTGACGTGTTTAAGTCTCTTAGACATATTGTTCTCTAGGCTAGCGAAGAGACATCTGAGTAAGTCTCCTAGACATAAAGGGGTCTCATCTATATTTTCATCGACCTTTCATGCTCTTGTTGAGGAGACTATGGTGAGACTCTCTTTGATATGGCATTGTCTTGGCAACATGCCATGTGTTGTTGTGAGAACACTTCAGAGAGGGAATTCATTTTAGTTTTATGATCAAAGGGCCTTATTTAGTGGTTTATGTATGAGGATTCATTAATTTCAACCACCACAAAATGAATGGCGATTGAACATATGGTGAGTTTGGGAAGATGGGTGAAAATGGAAGTATGGAAAAATAACCAAGGTGGATTTTTCGGCTCCAACAGTCCAAGTATAGATTTGGCACTGCATTTTCTATAATTTAAAACATTGTTTCTAAGCTTATGTTTATTGTTGGTTGCTTTCTATTTTAGTTTATATACTTTTTGTTTCATTCACTTCATTGCATCTAGTTTAATTTGGTTCATCTTGTGCATTGATCAATTGCATCTAGAATATTTCATTTCACATTGTTGCATAGTTTAGAATTTGAAATTTGCATTACATTTCATCATGGATATGTGCTTTGGTAAATTGTGGATGTCCTTGAAGTCCTTAGTGGATGTGTCAAGTTGTGCTTTTGGAAATGACCCTAATGAAATTGAACTTACTCATTCTCACTCAACTCCTAATTCATGTCCTCATGATATTCACATCATTGGAGAAGATGATGACAACATGAATAAATTCCTACATGATTTCCTTAACAATCATGAAGCTCATGCATCCTTTTATCCATCCATGAAATAACCAACACCTCCTATAATACCACCACTTGATATGTTTGGTTATTTATATCTTGAAGTTGAAACAAAAGTTGAACCTAAGTTCCCTATAGTAGGTGAACCTAGTTCCTCTAAGCAAGCAAACATTAACCCTTCTATGTTAACAAAGTGACCAACACTCCCATCAACCTAGACGAGATATATGGAAAAGGATTCAAAATATTAAGTAAATAAGGATGTGATACAACAAGTGAACATGAAATTCATTAACTCTTAGAACAAATACCAATTGAAAATACTAAAGGGTTAGGATATCAAGATCCTCCCCCCCGATATGAATTTACTTCTTCCTAAAGAAAAAACAATGCCTCCTAATGATTATAAGGATGGCAGGATTGTCTTAGGTCCTTTTCCTCAACATTCAATTAGATAAGTTAGTAAATCTACTAAAAAAAAGATCTTACAAGCTCAAAGCATTACCATTCTTGCATACTAAAAAAAAAATTAAACAAAAAATGAAACACCTTTTAGAGATAGGTCAACTTAAAATTCCACTCCCTACTATAAGCAAAATTCCTAAAGATAGCATGAAGTATTGTTCATACCATTGAAATCTTGGGAATCTTACTGATGAGTGTTGTACTTTAATAAGGATCCTTCAACAATTTGACATCATAGAAATAGTCCCTTAAAGCCCTTCCACTCCTTTCCATGTAGTAGTTGAAGAATAATAACATTCTCACTATTACATAGACATTTATTGCAAATAATTTCAAGATTCAAGGAGCTCCTTCTCATCACATAACTCGGCTCAATCTTGTCTTGCACGTAGTGGGGACAAGAATTTGATAGCCTTGTCCTAGTTACACATTTTTCATTGTCCCTTTGGCTAGTTGTCTACCTTCATTATTCAATGAACATGATTGGGATGTGGATGACCTACTTTAGGTTGACTCACATGTTCCTTACTAGTCTTTTTCATTATTTCTTTTTCTTTTATGTGATTGCATTTGTGTAATGTGATCCCCCGTACTGTTATGTTTGTTGTATATCTCACTCTTTGTGACATTCCTCTATTTGTACCTTCATTCTTCTCTATGTCATAAATCTTTTAAAATTTCCTTTATCTTTTTCATTTGTCTTTTGTTTTCCTTTTTGGGATGATGCAAGGAATTGAGGAATTCATGTCTCTTCCATGTTGACCAAAAATATTTTCCTTTATCTTTTCTTTGTCTTTTGTTTTCCTTTTGGGGATGACCCAAGGCATCGAGACATTCATGTCTCTTCCATGTTGACCTAAAATGATTTTCTTTACTTTCACTCTCCTTGTGTCATTCTTCTAGTTCTATGAGTATTTGGGGAATGATGACAGTTCCAAGTTCTATAAAAAAATTGTAGCAAGAACATATTGACCCCAAATCCATACATCCCTCGTGTGTTTGAAATTTTTTCTTTGGGGGAAACCCCTCTATTTCCTTTTTCACATGATGTAGCTTTATTTGGAAACATATGACTTGTCATAGGGCTTTCCAAGTTAGGGTTCATGTCATCTTTGTTGTTAACATTTATCATTTTCTACTTTAAAGTAATTTCTCACAGTATGGTGTTTAGAAATTTCTTTAAAGTGGAGGCATACAGTGACATTATTCTTTTGTATTTTTCTTTTTCATGTTCATGATGTAGTCTTTTTACTTCATGCGATGTGTCTTTTGCTTTGTGGATGAGATTGGGTTTGATGTCCTTCAAAAGCATGATCTCTCTTAGCATACTATTTTCCTCTTAGTGGCTTGATGCGACACACTACATCCCCTAAGTTGTGAATCTTCTATTCTTTGATTGGTCCACTTTTGGAGACATTAGACACAATGTTCCCTAAGTTAAGACCTCGTATGAATTAATTAAGACTCCTTTAAACATTAATTATTATTTCATTTTCATTTTTATTTATATGGCCACCTTGCATAACACACTTTGCATGCCTATGGAAGCATCTTGTTTGTTCATGAGTTCCAAGCATACAAATATTTGCTTGCCTCATGAAGCTTGAAATTCATTTTTTGCATGGAACCTTATCAAAGTTATTAGGAGGTATAACTTTGGAATGGTTTGACGAGAATCCCATCTGAGGCATTACTTTTTCCTTAGCCACTCACATGTGTGTGTGAGTGCTTACCGGCCATGTGTGTATGTGCCTCACCTTCTTGGCTTACTCACCTAGTAGACAAGCTGAAGTTCCATTTCCTCAGAGTGAGCATGCATTTTTTAGACAAACAGCCTAGATCTGTTCCACATCACAATGGAAAAATGAACGAAGCTTGATCCACCCCTTTTATATTTTTTTCTTTTCCCTTTGTCTTTGGCAGTGTATTATTTTTCCTTTTTATTGCTCTTTATATCATTATCATGTGTTTCATTTTGTGCCTATGTTGGGTTTTCATAGGATCTTGATCCTAGGGGCTTGATAACCCCTCTTGATTGTTGTCATCCTATCTTAATAGCATTAGTGCACTTGGATCCCTCTTGATGCACATTTATCTACTTTAGTGTGAGTTTGAAGCATGTTCATCCTCTCACTAAAGTGGGGGCTAAATATAGTATAGAAAAATGTCGTCGGTGAAATTTCCACACTTGTTTGGGCCCTCCTTGTAAAATTAAGCTTAATGATCCCTTGACTTAGTGTTATAATTTTTTTAACACACTCACATTAGGTATTGGGCCCTTGTGAATTAAATGAACTTAATTATACCTTATCTAGAGTGTTGTAAAGTGTTGTAACACACATTCACATTATTCTAGAGGGTTTTCATAAATAATAATGCTTCTTTATGCCTTAATAGGCCTTGTTTTGCATCCACAAGCCTCATTTAATGCATCTTTTCTAGGATAATCACGACATAAATCAACATCCAATCAGGTGTTTTTAGGTTGTGTAGCCTAGATTTAGTGATTTGGGATTCATACACCACCTTGGGTGTATGAGTCCCACCTAGGGCTTTGGCTCCCAATCTTGATTTTACAACTTTCTAAGAATTTTTTAAAATGGTCCCATAATTTAAGCCTAATGGGACTGATACACCACCTTGGGTGTATGAGTCCCGTGTGGCCAAAAATTAAAAATAATTCAAATTTTTGGTGGGATTTTATCCTCCTAAATTTTATGTTGGCTTGTAGTGTTGTAATTTTGAGAAATTTGGAATAATTAAGTATAAATACAAGGTTCTTTCACTCATTTTCACCCAAGACTTTTGTGAGAGCATTCATAATAGCAAATTAGAGATCACAAGAGCATTGAAGTGTTTACAAGAGTATTCAAGAGCATTCAAGGGTATATTATAAATCATTTTAAAGCATTATTCAAGCATCAAGCATCATGTGAAAATCTTCATGCATCATGTTTTTTTTTTAGCTAACAATTGTGATGTAGGGTTTCATAATTCAAGCTAGAATTCAACTCAAGATCTATCACATTAAAGAAAGATTCAAGATCTACATCCATTGGAGCCATCTCATACATGTCTACTACACTTTATTGCTAGGGTTTGGTGAGTTGTAACATCATATTTTTTTCATTAATTATTCTTCATTCCTATTTCATTTTATTATAAGGTTTGATTACCAAAACAAGGTTTGACCAAGGAAACCCCCTTTCCACTAACAAAAAAACATTTTCCCCTCCCTTTAGTGTGTCATATGCAGGTTTAGGTTGAGGAACCATTGAAGAGTAAGTTTAGAGAAAGTTGTCAAAGTGTCCAAACTTGTCAAAGGGTATGTGCAGGATCATCATGGAAAAAACAGGCCCTTAAGTGGCAAATTTTTTTGAAAAACTAGTGTTAGGCAACTTGACTTAAAAATTTGAATAACTTATCTATATTATTTCAAAAATATGTAAGAATAGAATCTGTATAAAATTGAATGTAGGTTCTAAAATACTAGGTTTATTTAAAAAATATATATATATTTGGAGAAAATTTGAAATTTCAATGCAGTAGTACTTAAATTTCAAGGAAAAAATAAGAAGTAGGTGTATGTCTGACCACCCTAACCATAATAAAATGATAATATTTTCTTATAATATTTTATATATAAGTAGAGGACTCATGTCCGGATGTGATGCATTTTTTTGTAATTTTTCCCAAGTAAATAATTAATTATGAATTTTTATTACAACTTTTAAAAATATAAAAACTCGTATCTGACCACCTTAACTTGGTCAAAACTTCATGAAATTTATTTTTTCTTTTTTTAATCCTATAGTATGTGAAGCATAGAATGTGATGCATGTTTTGGATTCAAAAAATGTGATACCGTTTGAAAGATATAGACTTTTTTCAATCAGCCTATCGATTAGGACTTTAGTCGTAATTCTAATAGAAAATGAATAATAATTAATTATTAAATTCAAATTAAAGCAAAATTTATATTGCTGGAAAGCTGAGAATCTCCTCTAAAAACCCTTTTCATTTCATCAATTTTGGGTAAAAAGGTTGCCAGCCACATACCCTACAAATACCCATAATATTGCCACTTTTTGGCCCATCATGATCTTGCACATACCCCAAAGTTGTCACCTTGTATTGAAGATCATTGGAAGAATTCTAAAGGTTGCAAATCAAGGTTTTGGATCCAAAAATCAATTGGAAATGATAGAGCATACTTTGAAGACTAGATTCAATATTTGAAGCTTCATAAAACCCTAACTAGAATGATACACCAGTTTTGGCGTATGAGTCCCAATTTAGGTCATTTTCTAGTTTTTTATAGTTTCAAACACCCAATTTTTAGAATCCAGTTTCTACATAGAAACCTTGATCTGGGACTAAATCACCACGTTTGATGTATGAGTCCCAGTCATCATTAAAATCATTTTTTTCAAAATTTCATAGCTTCATCTAGTCATCTTTAGATTTCTAGGTGCACACATTTCATCTTGCATCTTTTTGTTATGTTTTACATGCTTTTCTAGGTCATTTAGTGAAAGATTGCATCATAATAGGTTTAAGCATTTTGATTGGCATTTCATTTTTCTTTCCAAGGCCTAGCATGGTGTTAAACCCCTCATTAGTTTCTAATCAGCCCCTAGGACAACCCTATTGAAAGATCTCTTTCTCCTTTTCATACCTAGGATTGAGATCTCTAGGGTTATCCTTGAATGAGAGTATTTTAGTTTTGTTATTCTATCTCCCAAACATAGACCAAACAAAATTCATCCTTTCAACTATAACATATTATTGCTCGCTTTGGTCTCCCTTCCAGATTAGGTTCAGATAATGGAACTACATTTAAAAACAATGAAGTGAAGAAATTCTTGGAAACATTCAATATTCAACATTGTTTCTCAACACCATATTATCCACAATCAAATGGACAAGCAAAATCGACTAACAAGAATATTGAACAAATTCTACAAAAAATAGTAAGGAAACATAATAAATATTGGAATACTCAACTAACCTATGTGTTATGGGCTTACCAAACGAATGTTAAGAAATCTACTAGAAACACTCCTTATAACCTGGTTTATGGTGTTGAAGTGATAATGCCCTTAGAGTTAGAAATTCCTTCCCTAATAATTTCTCTTAAAGGGCTCATTGATGACACTACTTATAAAGAGCAATGATTGCATCAGCTTAAAATGTTAAATGAACAGTGTATCAATGCTCTTGAGCATCTTCAAGCTTATTCTAAAAGAATGCAACATGGTTATAATGATAATGTCATCCCTCATGAATTTAATAAAGGTGACCTAGTGTTATATGAAAATTAACGTAATGCCAATTCTCCCTTGAATGAAAAAGGAAAATTCAGAGCTAATTGGTTAGGACCTTACATTATCAAGGAAAAATATGGGTCTAGAGCCTACACATTAATAGAGATGGATGGTACACCTCTAAAAGAACCTATAAATACCGTGAATTTTCATTGGTATTACATTTAGCACTTTCTCTTTTTAATAGTGTGTTAGAGCAGTGTTGTTAGATTAAGTGGATAGTTTCTATTTTATCTCACATTGCTCCTTTCTTTGATACATGATAACAATATGTGTCTTAGAGTATAGGGTAATTGTTTGAATTATTTGAGTAATTACTTTAGTTTCCATACTATTCAAAATCTGTGTGTTATGTTAATTTAAATCCTTAATGCATTTAGTATTATTAGATCATAGGTGTATTTAAGCCAACATAACATACTTAATCAAAATGTAGCATCTAACATAAACTACAAATGGTTTAATTAGATCACATAAAACATTGAATCATGGAGATATTTATTAAATATTCTCACAAAGGATATTTGATAAATCACATTGCTATTTAATTCAACACAAGATCATAAAAACACAAACAAAAATTCTCATATATATGTCATCACTAAAATTTTAAGTACATATGCAACACTTAATACAATGATAATAAGGCCTATGACTGCTAGACCCCTCAAGGATAGATTATCTCTATGGCCATTGTGATGCAGTAGTATGCAATCATAACTTGCTCCAATTTAGATGTAGGCCCTCCAATAATCGAGATGCTCTAGCCTCCTATACGAGTGCCTCGATGCACTCTCAGTCTATCTACTCTCTATGTGCATGTACCCTAGAAATATCCTCCCATATCCTTGAGATCTTTGCTCATAGGTCACTCTCTTTCCTCCTATCAGTAGAACCTCAAGAGGCCAGAACTACTAAAAGCTCTACCTAAAGCTAGTTAGCACAAATAGTGGCTCTCTCATATGCTACACCTAATCTCGCTACAGAATCGAAGAGATCTGCATGTTTCCTTGCAAAAGGTAGTGGCATGTACTCTAGAAGTATATCTTCCTCTACACATAGTGCAGGAACTATCTTAGTGATCGCTCATTGATAGAGCTCACACCCCTCTCACATGGATCCTGCAAGATAGAAATCATAAAAATATTAGTAAACATCATAATCATACATAAAGCATATGCGTAAAAGATACATGCATAAGGAAATAACATAAATATTAAATCATCAACTAGATCTCCAATTTTCCAGTTGGGTATGACCATACAACGGTAGTCCCCCTCTATGCTAGAGGTTTGGATAGTCTACTACTATTGTCCTCTGCACACTCATGTTTGTGGATCTTTGGTATGGTTGCAACATGCAATCTAGTGAACTTGGTAGGTGGTCTCTCTCCCCTATTGGGGGAAATTGGATCCTCCTCGACCTCATCAGTATCCTCACTCATAGACAAAGTCTCCTCCTCCTCATCATCACCATCCTCATCTGAGCCTAGAAAGATGTCAAGCACAATGTCAACCTCATTTGTATCCCCATCTATTTTCTCATCATCTTTGTCCTCTCTGTGACCTAGAAGAGGTCTGGCAAAACCCATTGGGTGGTACAAAGAGAGGACTTGAGCTAGTTGAGTTGTAACCCATAAATTTTCATAGGCCAATGATGTGCCTACGTCATTAGCCTCATATATTGGGGGTATAATAGGGTCCTCATCCTTTGAACCACTAATGAATACATAATTGATAGTAAGATGATGATTGTCCCCAAACCTAGGAGCACTCTGTGTTGATTTTCGGTACATCAGTCTTGTCCATGGTGGTACCTAGATGTGTCTGAACTACCTATTCATGATCTTAGTAGAATGGAATAACTATGAAATCATTTCTACCTAGAAGAAACTAGTCCATTTGTTATCTGCATAGCTCATGCCTGATATCTACTCACTAGGGAATCCACTGATATGGTCTCCAGTTAATATCATCCTCATCCACTCAATCAAATCTCATCCACTAGTGTAGTAAATCCCCCTCCTGCCATGGTCATCTCAGTGGATAGCTGAAGCCCTGTGGCTCACCTATGGCTGCTATGATGGAAAATCTTGTTGGCCTCGTACATGTGATATGCTTGAAGCACCAAATCTATAGAAGTGTACAATATAAGATGCTAAGAAGCTCCCGGTATACAAATTGAACCAGATCATAATACAAATGGGCGAGAATGTTGCGGCCCCATGGATAGAAAATCCTCTACTCCTACATTCTCCTAATAGTATGAACAATTCCACCATCTAAATGAGCCCCTTGACCTTTTGGTACTAGTTTGAACGCTATAGTCATGATCATGATTCATCGCAAAAGTGATGACCACACATTCAAAATCCATTTGAGCTCAATGTGTAGTTTGATGCTCGAATGATGAATAGAATTCTCTAAACAATGTAAAATATCATCCATCATCTATATAAAAGATCTATCATTAGCTAGATGTATAGGCTTGCCTCAGATGGGATTTTCTAATATGCGGTGTATGTCCTGTAGAGTCATTGTCATCTCCCCGGTAGGAAGATGGAAGGTACATGAATCCACATCCCATCTCTCTCCTAGGGCTAGCAACATAGCATCATGATACCTCATTAGTGGCATGAGGTATACCAACAATAGCCCAACATCTTGAAGAATCTCAATCTCCTCCTGGGTATGTGCAGGATCATGATGGGCCAAAAAGTGGCAATATGATGGGTATGTGGCTGACGAATTTTTTTTTACCCAAAATTGATGAAATGAAAAGGGTTTTTAAAGGAGATTCTCAGCTTTCCACCAATATAAATTATAATTTACTTTGAATTTAATAAGTAATTATTATTCATTTTCTATTCAAATTACGACTAAAGTCCTGATTGATAGATTGATTGAAAAACATTTATAGCTTTCAAATAGTATCACATTTTTTGAATCCAAAAAATGTGTCACATTCTATGCTTCACATATTATAGGATTAGAAAAATTTAATTTGTTAAGTTTGACCAAGTTAAGGTGGTCGGACACAATTTTTATATTTTTAAAATTTGTAATAAAAAATTCATAATTAATTATTTACCTAGAAAAAATTACAAAAAATATGCATCACATCGAGACATGAGTCCTCTACTTATATCTAAAATCTTATAAAAAATATTATCATTTTATTGTGATTAGGGTGGTTAGACACCTACTTCTTATTTTTTCCCAAATTTAAGTACTACTACATTGAAATTTCAAATTTTCACCAAATATATTTTTATTTTTAAAACCTAGTAGTTTAGAAACTACATTGAATTTGCTAAAAATTCTATTCTTAAATATTTTTGAAATATTATAGATAACTTATTCAAATTTTTATGTCAAGTTGCCTAACTTAGATTTTTTTTATTTTTTTGCCACTTAAGGGCCTGTTTTTTCCATGATGATCCTGCACAAACCCTCCTTTGGTAGTTGCATGATAGACTCATAAAGGAAACAAAATTGTCTCCCTCCTAGGTGTTTTCGGGCTTTGGGAGGAATCTAAAAAGAAAAATACATGAAATAAGTCCTAGATTAATCAATTAAATCACATTACAATTGTTCTAAAATGCCTATCTGCCATTATGGACACCTAGGCCATTTTGGATGGGGTTCTTGGAAACTTTAGACAATTTTGGGACACTTTATGCCAAAGTGGGGCACTTTGCACCAAAGTGCGGCACTTTGCACCAAAGTGCGGCACTTTGTGCAAAAGTGGGACACTTTGCGACAAAGATGGACACTTTGCACCAATCTTTTCCAAGGTCCTAAAATTACCAGATAATTACATGAAAAGCATAAAAAAGCATGAAATGATGAAAAGAAAAAGAAAAATCCACTCACCGTGTGTTTAAGTATGCCTTGTTCCACCTCACTAAAAATCACATCCAATCTAGGGGACTTCTATGTCCTTCAGCTTGACATCTTCAATCATTCTGCACCAAGGTAATTTTCAAAAAGGTAAATGTCAAATAAATAGTAAATAGTGTCATTTTCATTAGTATATTGCAAAAACCTAGTAAATAAAGCTCATTCATTTAGAGGTAAGATCATTAAAATTAGCATATGGGGGGCTAGAGGACTTAGATTTCGATGTTGCTTGTTGTGTTGGATTCATAATTCCACTCCCAATCTCATGAAATGTCTATCATTATGTGGTACAGTACTTGGAAATACCCTATGATATGACTTATGCAATTTGATGTGGTTTTGTATTCAAGTTGATTCCACCTCCATAAAGCAAGTAGAATCAAGGGGGCATACATCTACCCTCAAATTCAATTCTCTATAGAAGTTTGACAAGAGGATTTTTGAGCAGCTAACAAATCTGTGTTGCACAATGTGATTCCTAACATTTTGGTTTTGTAGGTAACTATAGTGGGGTCTTCATTCTCTCTAATGAATCCATATGAGTATCCTTTTTATAGAAGTTATTTCCTTTAGCTTTCATATGCATGTAGTATCATATGGCAGCTAACGTGGCTACTAAATGTATTGTAGAAAAAAGTGACCCTTTTTCACACTTAATTTGGGAATAATTACTACTAAAATTAACTTAATTATGCCTTGATTTAGTGCTTTAATGTTTTTTACACATTCACACTAAGTCTAGGACCTTTTTAACTAAAATGGACCTTATTGTGCCTTATTTAGGGTGATGTAAAGTGTTTTCTTACATTTTCACACTAATCTAGGGCTTCATTAATTAATTATGGTTAATTGAGGATAATTGTCCCCTTTAATTCAAATCTAACCTTTATTAATTTCATTTTTCAAGGATGTATCTTGACACCCATTAATGATAATACATAACAATTAACTTGGAAAAATTGGAGTCCTAGAAATCTATGCTAGGACCCATTCGCCCAAGGTGACGAATGGGTTCTCCTAACATAGAACACCCCTTTCTTGACATATTTGAAATGGGTATTTGATGTTATTTCATCCCCCTAAAGTTTGGTCCTAGGAAATTTTGTTAGGACCCATTCGCCCAAGGTGGAAAATGGGTCCTCCTTACTTAGGACACCCCTTTTTGAATTTATTTGTGGTGGGATTTTAATGATTTTCAATCCTAGATCTGATGTCTGCATAGAATATTTGAATTTCAAGGTTAGATCTCAAGTTATGTATAAATATAAGGTTATTTTTCATAATTTTCAACTAGAGAAGAGAAGCAATCTATGAGTCTAAATAATTTTCATGAGATCAAGTATTCATATTCAAGAATCAAGAATGAGGGAAGTTTTGGATTAGAATTGCAAGCCTTCAATCTCATTTTGTGTCAAAGATCAAGCATTGTTGAAGGATTGATGATAGATGCCTATGGAGAATCATGAGGGATTCTAGGTGTTGGGAGATGCACAAGACATATGAAAAAGCATAAGGACTTGTTTCCTAAGTGATTCCATCTTCTATGATCATCCTAATTGCACCCTAAAGAGAGGAATATTCATATTTGTGACTTGTTGAGAAGATTAGGGATCTTCTATAGTAGGTCACTTGCATTGTTCATGTTTCAGGTTAGGGTTCTACTCTAACACAATTGAATAGAATTACCTTTACATTATTAGGGATCTTAATATTAGAAACACTTAAGGTTAGGATTGCACACACATTACATATTTTATATTTTCATTCATCATCAAAGGTTTAATTACCAACATGGTGTTTGATTGAGGTAAACCCATGTCCACTAACAAGCTCCAAAAATTGTCTTGCAAATTATTAGTAGATCCAGATTCTAAAGCAGGAGCTTGAAGTTGTAGAGGTGTGCAAACTAGGAAGTTGAAAATCATATTCAAATATCTCTGAAAGGGCCTAGTAGGACCAATTCACCTTTAGTAGCAAATGAGTCCCTATTAGGGTTTGAGGGGCAATAGATCTTACACTGTGCAAGCTTCATCTCTAGATTCAGAGCTCTCGAGATAGGTCGAATAAGACCCATTCACATTTAGTGGCGAATGAGTCCTTGTTAGAGTTTTAGAACAACAAGATTTGATCAGGTGCACAACATTCTCTACTCTTTGTTTTGCTTGAAAAGTTATAGTTTCTTTCTATTTTGTGTTGCATTCATGCATTATATGTGATAGACCTAGAATAAGGGTTAATTTTTTAATTCAATTTATTCTCCCCAAATTGTGATTTAGCTCACCACCTCATCCTTGTGTAAAGGAGAGATTGCAAGATCCCTCAATATTGACCTAATTCACCTCTTAGGTTGATAGTTATTTCAAGGTTTTGGATCTCATTTCTTGAATGAAACTTAGTGAAAAAGGGGGTTAGACATCACACCTTTCTTTTTCTATGTTTCTCATACACATGTACGTACATATGTATGTATGTATGTATGTATGTATGTATGTGTGTGTGTATATGTATGCTTGTATGTATGTATGTATGTATGTATGTATGTATGTATGTATGTATGTATGTATGCATGTATGTGTGCATGTATGTGTGTATGTATGTATGTATGTGTGTGTGTATGTATGCATGCATGTATGTATGTATGTATGTATGTATGTATGTATGTATGTATGTATGTATGTATATCTCTAAATATGTACATCTCTCTTATATAAGGTGTCATGTCCTAACAAAAAATCTTTGACTAAGTCACATGATCTCCAAATGCTACAAGAAAGTGTTGTCTTTCTAAATTTCACTTAAAGGTCTCAAACAATAGATCCAAGGATGGACAATTTTCTAGGTTTTTTGATGTTTTTGTACATCATTACATGCATTATTCCTTGAAAGTAAATTTGATGGTTTATATTTTAAAGGATTTACGAATTAATTTTACAATTGAATAAACAATATGCAATTTTAATTTTTCCAGGTCCCATATATTCAAGTTTCTTTGAAAGGAAAAATGGATTCCAATTGGCGACATGGTTTTTTAACTATATTTTTCAATCAAATAAAATAAATTTTCTTATAATTTTATGCAATTTGACAACTTTATATCTCTCTAAAATCTGGGTAGAAATATATAATATAAGCTAAAGGAGGATAAAATTATTTGAAAATTTTGAAACCTACTAGGAATAGAGAGGAGGCGGTTTTTCCATTTCCAGAATATTTTGACTCATAAATTGAACTAGAAACAAAAAAATCTCCAAATATCTCACTACTTGTGTAGCGTCAAAAAAAGTAACCCTTTTTCATGCTTAGTCTGAGAATGAATAATTAATGATAAAATGTAATTAATTGTGCCTTATTTAGGGTGTTGTAAAGTGTTTTCTTACACTTGCATACTAATATAGGGCTTCATTAATTAATTGATCTTAATTAGAGCTTAATTAGCCCTTTAATTCAAATCCAAGCCTTATTAATTGCATTTTTTAAGGATTTATCCTAACATCCATTAATGATATTACATAACATTTAAATTGGAAAAGTTGGAGTTCTAGAAAACTATGTTAGGACCCACTCACCACTTTGGGCGAGTGGATCCTCCTTGCCTAAGACATCCCTTTTTTTAAATATTTGACATGGGTTTTTAATGTTATTTCACCTCCCCGAAGCTTGGTCCTAGAAAATTGTGCTAGGACCCATTCACCACTTTGGGAAAATGAGTCCTCCTTAACTAAGACACCCCTTTTTTAATTTATTTGAGGAAGGATTTTAATGAATTTTAATTGTAGATATGATTTTGTCTTGCATTATTTGAATTTTGGGGTTAAGCCTTAGATTTAGTATAAATACAAGGCTAATTCACATAGTTTCATCCTAGAAAATCTAAGAAATCCTAGAGAAATCAAGAACACTTTCACAAGAGAATTATAGAGCATTTCAAAGGAATTCAAGGGTAGATTATCAAGGTTTTATTGTGTAGGAATTCAAGATCATATCATCATGTTAAAGGCATAGTGCATCAAGCATGTTGTTGATCCAATGTGTGTTGATGTAGCATTGATGACCCAAGTTAAGCATTGCTTCACATCTAATTCAAGATAAATTTCTCCATGGAAACTTCATGTTAGATTGTAGATTTACATTCCAAGAAATCATTCAAGGTATCATTGTTCATGTTTTATGTTTCATATTCATGTTTCATTGTTTCATCATAAAGTTTAATTACCTAAATGGGGTTTGACCAAGGAAAACCCCTATTCTCTAACAATCAACAAGTTTTTCTTCTCCTTTGATGTGTGATTATAGGTTTGTAGGTTGAATATCAAGGTGAGAATAATATTAAAAAAAAGTTGTAAAAGTTTTCAAGTTGCAAAGTTGTCATCTATATTTCAAGAACACAAAAAAAAGACTAAACTTTGTTTCAGATTTTTGAAAAATGAGCACCGTGGAGCCGGAAGTGAAGAAATTGAAGAAAAAAACCCAAAAGTTAGTTTTCACAAACCCTAACAGGGACCCATTCACCACTTGGGTGAATGAGTCATTAGTGACCTCAAAACAACATCTTTTCAGCAAGGCACACATTGTTTCAGCCTTCCAAAACTTCCCTTATTGTTTCTATAATAGTTAGGAGTGTTTTCTGATTGTTATTTGCATCATATCATACACATAATTGTATGTTTTATAGTAAAAATTAGTGATTCATCATCTTGATAAATTCATTTTCATAAACCTATATTTTTTTCAAAACATAATGGTGAACCCGACCTATTGAATATTGTAATTTTATGATCTTGGAGTCTTTCTTCTCATCCTAGGTTAGGTCTTGCATTCATTTGCATTAAATTAGATCTCATTTAGGGTGTCCAATTTTAAATTCAAACTTTCATTTCATCTAGGGTTTTATAATTGCATGGCTTTGTATTCTTTAAATCTGAAAAATAGAAAAACAAATCAATCATCTTGCATATCATTTAGATCACATAAATTAACATTTGAAAATAAAAACAAAATTGCATATCAAACTAGGTATTTTAGTCACATTTTCAACTTGCATTTCATATTGCATTTGCAAAAAATTGAAATTGAAAGTTACTATTACAGACCCAAAATTGAAGGATATTGAAAAAGCATAAAAATCAATCAAAAATAGTTTAAAAAACCCTAATCTAGAACCCATTCACCCCAACTAGCAAATGAGTCCCTGATCAGATTTGAATTGTACTTTCTGGCATCTAAAAATCATTGAAAAACACTTAAAAATTAGTCAAAAATATTTCAAAAATCCTCATCTAGGACCCATTCAGCCCAAGTGGTGAATGAGTCCCTGATCAAGTGTTGATCTTTTTTTTTTGGAATTTGAAATCTCTATTTTACACTTCTATTTGTAGTTGTTACATTTCTATTTTAGTTTTCTATTTTTTTGTTTCATTAAATTCATTGAATTTGGCTTAATGGGTATGTGCAGGATCATGATGGGCCAAAAGTAGCAATATGATGGGTATGTGTAGGGTATGTGGCTGACGACTTTTTTTTACCCAAAATTGATGAAACAAAAATGGTTTTTAAAGGAGATTCTTAGCTTTCCACCAATATAAATTATGCTTTAATTTGAATATAATAGATAATTATTATTCATTTTCTATTTGAATTATGACTAAAGTCCTAATTGATAGGCTGATTGAAAAGCATCTATAGATTTCAAATGATATCACATTTTTTGAATCTGAAACATGTGTTACATTCTACGCTTCACATACTATAGGATAAAAAAAAATGAATTTCATGAAGTTTTGACCAAGTTAAGGTGGTCAGACATACAAGTTTTTATATTTTTTAAAAGTTGTAGTAAAAAAATTATAATTAATTATTTACTTGGAAAAAAAAACATAAAAAATATGCATCACATCAGGACATGAGTCCTCTACTTATATCTAAAATCTTATAAAAAAATATTATCATTTTATTGTGGTTAGGGTGGTCAGATAGACACCTATTTCTTATTTTTTCCCTAAAATTTAAGTACTACTACATTGAAATTTCAAATTTCGCCAAATAGAAGTTTTTTTTTTGAAAAAAACCTACTTTAGAAATTACATTCAATTTTCTTTAGATTCTATTCTTACATATTTTTGAAATAATATAGATAACTTATTTAGATTTTTACGTCAAGTTGCCTAACTCTGATTTTTATGAATTTTTTGCCACTTAAGGGCCTATTCTTTCCATGATGATCCTGCACATACCCTAATTTTCTTTATTTAGTGCATTGTCAAAATTCAAAATTGCATTTACAACATATCATTTTTAGTTTATTGCATTTTGTAATCAATAAATTGTATTGTTTATAATCTAAAAATTGCATTTCATTCTAGATCATTGCATTTCTGGGCCTTTCCATTTTGGGTTTGCACACTAAGTTTGTAAAGATTGTATGAGCTTTACAATTTGGTGTCGTATTAGAAATTCTATTGTAATATGTAGTTCAAGGCTCATGTCATCCCGTGATATCTCACTCACCCTAGATCTTGGGTTGTCTACTTGTCTTTCTGATAGTGTTGATAATCAACCCTTTATGGCTCACGATTTGCATACTTCATTTCCCATGACTTCACTTGATGTTAAACTAACAACACTATCCCAACCATCACTAGTTCTACTCAAGCTTTGGGTGTAATCATAGCCAAGGTGGAACATCAATTCCACTTCTACAATATCAATATCCATTCCTACATACACTAATAGTCAACCTACCACAACCTTTCAACCTACCACAACCTTTCAACCTACTACAACATTTCAACCTACCACAACCTTTCAACCTACCACAACAATTCAACCTACTAGTAATGTGAACGCTTCCTTTGGTATTTCCATAGGGAATCCTTCTAGCTTTGTGCATTCAAATACAATATCTTTTCAACAATCCACCTTCACCAACTTACAATTTACTCCCCCTCCACATACATACACTACTACACCTTATTCCCCTCCACCTTACAATCACAATGATTCCCTCCTTAACTCACTTCTACAAAGCATCACATCCCTTCAACAACAAGTTGCAAACTTACAACAAAAAAACAATGGTCAATCTTCGCAATACATCAAAACCAATCCACTATCCTTGGAGATATTGAGAGCACAAATGCTACAAGGTATAGAAGTTCCCCAATTTGAGAAATATGGTGGGAAAGGAGATCCTGTTAGCCATGTTTCTACTTTTACAACCTTGTGTAGTGAATACATTTTTGAAGATAAACTCTTGGCTAATTTATTTCAAAGGTCCTTAAAAGATACTACTTTAGAGTGGTTATCTTCTTTACCAAATAATTCAATTGGTTCATTAAATGAACATTTTGATGCCTTTTACAGCCACTTCCATATTCAAATGGGTCCCAAGATGACCCTTGCTGATTTAATGACATGAAAAGGGTATGTGCAGGATCATCATGGAAAAAACAGGCCCTTAAGTGGCAAAAAAATTAGAAAAATCAGAATTAGGCAACTTGACGTAAAAATTTGAATAAGAACTAATCTATTTTATTTCAAAAATATGTAAGAATAGAGTATGTATCAAATTGAATGAAGTTTCTAAACTACTAGATTTTTTTTTTTAAATCTATTTGGTGAAAATTTGAAATTTCAATGCAGTAGTACTTAAATTTCAGGGAAAAAATAATTAGAAGTAGGTGTCTGTCTGACCACCCTAACCATAATAAAATGATAATATTTTTTATAATATTTTAGATATAAGTAAAGGAATCATGTTCGGATGTGATTCATATTTTTTTGTAATTTTTTTCCAAGTAAATAATTAATTATGAATTTTTTATTACAACTTTTAAAAAATATAAAAAACTCGTATATTTGACGACCTTAACTTGGTCAAAATGTCATGAAATCCATTTTTTTAAATCCTATAGTATGCAAATCATAGAATGTGACGCATGTTTTAGATTCAAAAAATGTGATACCATTTGAAAGCTATAGATGTTTTTCAATCAACCTATCAATCAGGACTTTAGTCGTAATTCAAATAGAAAATTAATAATAATTATTTATCAAATTCAAAGTAAAGCATAATTTATATTGGTGGAAAGTTGAGAATCTCCTTTAAAAACCATTTTTTGTTTCATCAATTTTGGGTAAGAAAAAACTTGCCAGCCACATACCCTACACATACCCATCATATCGCCACTTTTTGGCCCATCATGATCCTACACATACCCAAAACAAAAGGATGATGAGAAAGTGACTAATTTCATAGCAAGGTACCAAACACTTTATTCACAAGTAAACATTAATATTCCTGATGTCGACTTTCAACAAATGTTTATTTCCAACTTACAAAAAAACTTAAAATTTTGAGATTTCATCCTTTACATAGTTATGTACAACCCTTCATGATTATCAAAATATGAATTGCAGTCATGATGTGAAAAATACCCTTAGTCATCCTAAAAATTCTGAATCAACAACTCAAAATAGTTACCAACCTTTCAAGAAGCAAAATAATGGATTTTTACAACTAAATTCCCCTCAACCAAGTCAAGAAACCAATAACCAAGTGGTTGCTATAAAGATGACAAATTATTTTAGGGATAGGAATAGAGTTCACTCCTCTACTGGATGCCCTTCATAATATAATGTTGCAACTTATTGAAAAGAATATGCTTACCTTACCTCCTATTAAAGAGTCTAATCCTAATATACCATTTCCCGCAAGCTTTTGACGAAACTCTTATTGCCATTATCACCAACAAAATGGACATGGTACAAAATATTGTAAGTGTCTTAAACATCTTGTGTAAGACCTTATTGACAATAGCCAACTTCAAATCAGGGATGTGAATGATCAAGGTAATAAGTTTGTCACCCCTCCTAACCAAAATTTACAAATATTTACTAATCCCATGCCAAAGCACACTATTTCATTTGTCAAAGCTAGTGAAACAAAGAGTGATGTGATGAATGTTGACACAGATGATGTAAACATAAAAGATGACAATATGGATACATTGGCTAAAATAGTAGCATTTATTGAATCTAGACCTCATAAGGGCTCAACTAAAAAGACTCTTGATATTATTTTCTCAAAAAATGGCATATGTAAGCATGCACCTAATGGTCCTCTTTACATAACTGGCCAAATAAATGAAAAACCTACTAATGGGATATTAATTGATCCCATCTATGGAGAGAATTTGATCACTGAAGAATTCCTATCCATACATGAACTTTATCAAGATACATATGATAAACTGAAAGCTTGGATCAAGATGCATAATGGTTTTTCTTATCCTACGATATGATGGATGGATCCTCCTTTAAAAGTTGGACCAAAAACATTAAATGTCTCATTCACTATCATCCTACAATCGACCCAATTTTGTGTGAAGTTAGGATATCCATGGCTTCACTCCATGATTTTTTTCCCCTCAGTTGTGCATAAATGTTTAAATTTTCCATTTGGAAATGATATATTTACTGTGCATCATAGTGGTTTCAATCCTGCATCTTCTCGAGGGAAATTTTCATTATATTTCTTCTAGTTCGAGCCTATGGAACCTATTAAGCCTTGTGAAGACTTATTTTTTAAATCATATCAAAAGTTCAAGAAAAAGCATATACAACAATTATCCCTTCGAACATGCCTCAACCAATAACTGAAAAAAAATGATTGAACCAAAAGTCCTTCCAAACATCCAAGAACAACCTATAACAAATCCTCCTCCAATTTCTTATAAGAGACCACAAGATAGTCAAAACAATCCCATTGTCCCTCCTAAAGTCAAACAAGTTTACAAAGCTAAAGAGAAAGTGGTTGAACAACATCCTGTTGTTTCTTTTTTCCTCCCAAGGAAGAGAAGGAACCTATGATTGAGAAAGGTCCGCTCTTACATAAACACAAATTGACAATAGACTAAAACAAAATGAAAGTGCTAGAGAGCATAGGTATAGATGTCATGCTATTACTCGTATGTTACAGACTAAAGAAGACAGGAGGAACATAAAAAATAAAAATATGAAATTACCTTAAACAATTTATGATGATTCTATACCCTCACCGCAACATAAAAAAGAATAGTCCATGGACATTTTTGTTCGACCTCTCGTTGTAATTAATCTAGATGATGACATTGATATTGCAAAGATTGATGAACAAGTGCATAATGAATTGAATACATTGTTTTCCTCTTATATGACCTTAAATGACAAATATCCTAAAATGAGTGTTGAACTTGGTGCTTCCCCTAGTTTGACACTTGTCATTGTCCCTTTAGCTATTTTTTCGTCTTTCATTTATACAAATTGAGTTTGGGATGTAGACGATCTCCTCTAGTTTGACTCACATGTGCTTTACTAGTCTTTTTTTTTCATGTTATTTTATGTGATTGCATGTGTGTAATGTGATCCCCCATGATGTTTCATTTGATATATCTCTCTGTCTTTGTGACATTCATCTATATGTACCTACTGTCTTCTCTATGTTGTAAATTTTTTATCTTTTTCCATCTGTCTTGTGTTTTCCTTTTGGGGATGACACAAGGTGTTGAGACATTTAAGTCTCTTCCATGTTGACCCAAAAGGTTTCCTTTATCTTTTTCTATTTTTCTTGTGTTTTCCTTTTGGGGATGATGCAAGGTATTGAGAAATTTAGGTCTCTTCCATGTTGACCCAAAGAATTTTTCTTTGTTTTCATTCTTTTTGTGTCATTCTTCTAGTTCTATGAGTATTTGGGGAATGATGACAGTTTCAAGCTCTAAAATAACATTGTAGCAAAGACATACTGACCTTGAATCCATAGATCCATTATGTATTTTGGGGGCAACCATTCCTTCCTATTTCATGGTGTAGCTTTATTTAAGAAACATATGACTTGGCATAGGGTTTTCCTAGGAAATATCCCATGTCTTAGGAGAAAACACTAGCTACTTTATAACAATTACTCATGATGGTGTTAGCAACTACTTTAAAGTGGGGGCATACATTGATGACATCTTTCGACATTTTGCATATTTCATGGCATGATTTTCTTTTTATCTTGTGATGTGTCCTTTTCTTGGTGGTGTGAACATTAGGTTTGATGTCCTCCAAGAGTGTGATATTTCTAAGCATACAATTTCCCGTAGTGGCATGATGCGAATGAGGAATCCCATAAGTGGCAATTTGATACTCTTGAATTTTCCTCTCTTGGAGACATTAGGCATGATGTTCCCTAAGAAGAAGACCTTACATGAACAAATAAAAATCCTCTTTAACAAAAAATTATAGACATAGCATTCAAAAGCATTCATAAAAGCATAACATTATGGTGCCTTATCAAAGTTGTCAGGAGGATAACTTCGGTATGGTATGGGAGGATAATATGATTCTCTCATTTGCCACCTCATTGGGATAACTCACCTAGTGGAAGGTCTAAGGTTCCACTACCCCAGAGTGAGCATGCATGTTACAAAAAAACAACCTAGATGTGTTTCACATCACATTGGACCATCGAAGCTTGATCCTTTTTCTAGGACAAACAACTACATTCCACATTGTGTTGGAATGGTTGTGCTTGATCTTGTGTTTTCCTTCATTTTTCTTGGTCTTTGATAGAGTATGACTATGTATCTTTGTTATTTCTACATACTTAAGTGTCTTGAATGTCAAATTTAGTGTGAGTTTGTCTTGGGGGAAAAATCTCACTAAAGTGGGGGGAAAATGTAGCATTGAAAAAAGCAACCCTTTCTCACATTTAGTTTGAGAATGAATAATTAATGATAAAATGTACTTAATTATGCCTTATTTAGGGTGTTGTAAAGTGTTTTCTTACACTTTCACACTAATCTAGTGCTTCATTAATCAATTGAGGTTAATTAGAGCTTAATTATCCCTTTAATACAAATCCAAGCCTTATTAATTGCATTTTTCAAGGATCTATCTCGAAAACCATTAACGATATTCCATAACATTTAAATTGGAAAAGTTGGAGTCCTAGAAAATTGAGCTAGGACCCATTCACCATTTTGGGAAAATGGGTCCTCCTTACCTAGGACACCCCTTTTTTAACATATTTGATGTGGGTTTTTAATGTTATTTCACCTCCATGAAGCTTGGTCCTAGAAAATTGTGCTAGAACCCATTCACCACTTACCATGAATGAGTCATCCTTACTTAGAACCCCACTTTTTGAACTTATTTGTGCTGGGATTTTAATTACTTTGAATCCTAGATCTGATGTCAACTTGTATTATTTGAATTTTTGGGTTAAACCTTAGATTTAGTATAAATACAAGACTAATTCACATAGTTTCATCTTAGAAAATCTAAGCAATCCTAGAGAAATCAAGAGTACTTTCACAAGAGCATTATAGAGAATTTCAAAGGAATTCAAGGGTAGATTATCAAGGTTTTATTGTAGAAATTCAAGATCATATCATCATGTCAAAGGCATAGTACATCAAGCATGTTGTTGAGCTAATGTGTGTTGATGTAGCATTGAAAATCCAAGTTAAGAATTGTTTCACATCTAATTCAATATCAAGATCTACATTTGTCATGGCCACTTCATGTTAGATTGTAGATTTACATTCCAAGACATCATTCAAGGTATCTGATGAGGTAAAAATAACCTCATCATAGTAATACTATAAAGACCTATTTCATATATGCAAAATCCATATCCTCTACAAATTAATTAAATTTTAGGAGTTAAATAATTTCTTAACTTTTAAAGAGAAATTGTACAAACTTTATTTATTTTGATTTATTGAAGTATTTTTCTAATATAGACTTAATGTGTTAGTTTAATTGTTTTGTAGGATAATAATCGGTCATCAAGTTGCAGATTAGAAGCATTCATCCAGCGCGTGCTCTAGAACAAGTTGAAGGTGTGCGTTGGAAACATGCTCCAAAACTTTAGGGTGATGGACCGAAGATATAGTTACTCTTTAAGTCTTAATTTATGTTATGATTTAAGTCAAAAACTTCATGGCTTGACTTGAGCCACTTTAATACTATTGTAATGGGTTTTAAAGACATACAAGTTATTCATAGATCTATTATAGACTTTTTCAATGGTAATCTATACCATCTGAAATATAGGATTTAGTTAGAGTTTTTCTATAAAAGACATAATCTCCAGAAGCAAGATATACAGTGACAAAAGTAATGTTATGCTATCAATATATTTTCTGAGCTTATGAATAAAGATGTTTTCATATAAAATTTATGAGTTATGAGTTATGGATAATAATTATGGTTGATAGAAGCATTTCTGAATTAATTGTGGATGTGAGCTAAGAAAAAACGTGATAACCCGCGAGCTGGCCACTCGAGGGAAGATAACTTAAGTAGATAAGTGATTTCCTTTATTACATTATTATTCTGTAGAGAATTATTGAGTTTGTTGTTGTTAAATCTAAGTTTTGAAGTGCTTGTTGTCTTTCACTTCCATAGTTTTTCATTGTTAACTATTAGAATCTTTGTCGAATAGGGAGGATGTTTAATGAACTGTTTATAAGTCTTTCTGCTTCTATAGTTTACTAGTTCTTTAGTTTAGTTGCTTCTATACTCATTAACTTAGTTGTCATGCTTTCTAAATTAGTTTTTTTCTATTCTTTTTAGTTTGAATATTTCCTGCTTTATTTAGGATAATTTTTTTTATAGTTTCTTAGTTAGACAACCTTAGGTTAGAATTAATATTAGTTGCTATAAGAAGTTAGAAAATCTAGGGGAGATAGTCCAAACTTCTTCTATTGCAAATTTCCTTGAACACTACCCAGTTGACATATTGAATTTAATCTTCTAAAGTAATGGGATCTAATGATAGCCTATCAATATCATTTTTCATGTTTCATGTTTCATATTCATGTTTCATTGTTTCATCATAAGGTTTAATTACCTAATTGGGGTTTGAACAAGAGAAACCCCTATTCTCTAAAAATCAACAAGTTTTTCTTCTCCTTTGATGTTTTATTGTAGGTTCATAGGTTGAAGATCAAGGGGAGAACAAGATTGAAACAAAGTTGTCAAAATTGTCAAGTTGCAAAGTTGTCATCTATATTGCAAGAACATGAAAACAAGACTATAGAATTAGTTTTAGATTTTTAAAAGCTGAGCACTAAGGAGCTGGAAGTGTAGAAATTGATGAAAAAAACCCAAAATCAGTTTTCAGAAACTCTAATAGGGACCCATTTGTCACTTGGGGTGAATGAGTCCTCAATGACCTCAAAAAAGCATCTTTTCAACAAGGTACACATTATTTAAGCCATCTAAAACTTTCCGCATTGTTTCTATAATAGTTAGGAAATTTTTCTGATTGTTTTTGATAAAGTAAAAATGGGTTTTACAGGGACCCAAAACCACAAAATTTACAAGCAGAAGAAAGATAAAGCATTACAGTACCCAAAAAATAGGAAGGCTGCAAAATAGAAAAAACTAAGAGAAGACCGCAGCCACCAGCTTAGAGCCAACACATGCCAGCACAAAAAAATACCCAAAACTAACCTAAGGACTTTAAAGTATCAACAACCTCAGCTTCAAGGTTGCACATATCCTGGGTGCCCTTCTTCAGAGCCTGAATCTCCTGGGGCGTAGAAACTGCCTTTCTCTTCAGGTGAGCTCTCATCCTCTTCGAGATGCCAGCATCCTCAATCTTTCTTTTCTCCTTATCACCGTCCAAATCCACAACCAAAGATCCCTATTGGATATTTTTCATTTTCTCAACCATAGTGCTCATGATAGTGACGTTATGTTTAGCAATTATGTGGTTATGCTCCATGATAGTTTTCATAGTGTCCCTGATTTTTCTAATTTCTTCCTCCAAGACCTTAACCTTAACCTCATTATAGTTTTTTTATTTTTATTTGCATCATATCATACACAATTATATTTTTTATAGCAAAAATTAGTGTTTCATCATCTTGATAAATTCATTTTGATTATAATCCTATATTTTTCTTCATAACAACTTAATTATGACCACCCAAGTTTCTCAAATAATGAAAGAGGATGTCAAATTGATTAATAATTACATATTTATATCCAAATAAGTTATATCCTAAAGCTGCATATTTTAGATATCTAGACATCATACATCCTAAAGATAGATACTACAATCCCAATCTGTTGAACATGTTAAACAATTTATCTTCCTCTCAGTGATTATTAGAGAGGCTAATTCTTTTTAGTAATGTTTAAAAAGATTGATCTCTCAATAAATAGTATATGGCTTCAAGATTGCTTTATTTCTTCCCAAGATTGGCCTAAGGGAACGACTATATGGAATAACATATTGAAATCAAGGATTACTTAAAAAAAAGTACAAGGAGGAGGGTGGGGAATAGAAAAAATGTTAGATTTTGTGATGATGTTTAGGGAAATGGTCTTATGCTTTCCTCTATTATCCAACTGAACCAAATTAAAGAAGATATCATAGTCCTTAATGGGAGCTTCTTGTATAATTATCTTGACTGGGGAGGTGATACTCCAAAGTGGAAACAATTTAGAGATCACGTGTTTGGGTTGAGGGCTTTGAGAGGGGGCAATCGGCTTGCATGCCTAGATTCCTTCACAATCTTGGACTCTTTTATTGGTGGTTGTCTTCTTTTTTCTTATAATGGTGAAGATGCTTGGGTTTGGAGTGGAAAACCTTTAGGTGCTTTCTCGATTAAATATTCCTACACCAAATTGGAGAAACCTTCCAGGTCATTCCATAAAATTTTAACTAGAACAAATTATGGAATGTAAAATTAATTATGAAGATTAATTGCTTATGGTGGGTAGCAGTACATGATAAAATTATCACAATCGATGTCCTTAACAAAAAAGGTTTTCATTTTGTTAATAGATGATCTCTCTATTCTGAAGCCTTAGAGACTATCATTCAACTATTGTTTTAGTGCCCCTTTTCGAGAGAGGTTTGGTCCAAGGTTTTTGGTATCTTGTTAATTGATTGGGTGTTTCCCCATGATCTTAAGGACCTTAATGATCAATGGAATTACTGTCCCATTAGTCATCCAATTATTATATAACTTTGGCAACAAATTTCTCCATTTATCTATGGAACCTGTGGAAAGAAAAAAATAACAAGATATTTAGAGAGCAACAGAGAAGCAGCATGAAGTTTTTCTTGAGTACAAAACAACAAATTCTAGAGAAAAATTAAACTCAAAAAGCTTTGGTCTCTCTAAACTAATGCCTACTTATAAGGATCTTAGAATTAAATAGATCTGGGGAATTAAACAAGATCTAACAATAATAAATTCGGCCAATATTCCAAGTAGAATAATGACTATTTGGAACCCTCCCATTGAAGGATGGATCAAGCTTAATTTTGATAGATGTTAAAAGTGTAACACAGGTGCTACTGTTGATGGTGGTTTAATAAGAGACCATAGGGGTATTTTTATTTAAGGATATGCCAAATGTTCAGGGATGGGTACTAGTAATGAGGCATAAGTAAATCCTATTTGGTGGGGTCTGAAGAGGGTTTTAAGGAAAAAGGTTTTAATAACGTCACCTTTGAAGGAGACACCAAATTGATTATTGACATGCTTGAGGGTACTTCTGAAGCCTTATGGAGGATTAATAATTATAATGTTGTAAAATTGCACCTCTTGCAATTTCACATACATTCTTGTATCTAGTTTAGTGTCCACTCCCTTAGCATTTGTGTAGGCTCATTTTATCCCCTACATCAACCTTTTTCCCTTATCAAGATGCTTAGCACCCCTTTTTAGCAACTACACTCGCATGTTGGCTTTGTGTCAAACCTTGTGATTTTCCCATTCTTGTCATTTTGTAGTGTGATGTGTTTGGACACTAGCGTGTCACACAGACATCCAAACACAGTGCTAATTTCTGACAACGTTTCAACATTCAAACAGCTCTTTCCGAGCATGTTTGCCACTTGTTAGTGAGTTTTGTCAGTGGTAATGGCTAGGGATGCCTTGTAACTACCTGAGAAGCTTCTTTCCCCTCTTTAAAATTCATCTTTTCAACTCATTTGGGCTCTAGCTTCCCTCTATCTTCTTTCTAGTCCTTGGCTCTGGAATTTTCTCTCTTTTTATTTTTCTTGAACAGTTTCATACAACTTGCTACAGTGGCTTCAAGCCCTCACATTCTCATAACTATCCCTCCTTTTAAGCCTGGCAGTTGATACCTTGCTCACCTTGTGCTTGTGAACATCCCGAGGTTCTATATCCCCTATATTTTGCATCCTTAATTCGCGATATGGGTTCTCCTCCTCGAGTGGGGATTGCTTTTATGACATCACATTTGTTTACTTCTCTCACTCTCTCTATCTTTTTGGTTGTCTATGGTGGTGGGAACACCAAAATAGGGGTTTGACTAAGGAAAACTCATATACAACCCCAACACTTTCTCCAAATCTTACTCATATAGGTATTGAAGATATTCACATGCTCGAGGCTTCATCACTTGGATTGTTGTGAGCATCTTCTTTCTTTCTCCTCTTTATCTTTATCATCTACTTTCCTTTATTTTAGTTCTATAGTACTCTATTATTTTTTTGTACTCTAGAAGTTTTCAGTAATTAGATTACTAGTAGTCACTTTTTTTATGTGAAAAACTTGCTTTCTGGTCCATATGAGAAACTAGCATGCTTATGGCATGCCAGCGCATCGCACTGTCATTCGTATTCCATGTTATCGTCCTTTGGCCGAGAGCTTGTCAGTTTTTCCAAAGAATCTTCATGACTTGCTCTTTCTAATTCTATAACTCTTGTGTTATTTCTTTAGGTAGTTTAGGGTAGTTCACCCTGTGAGGCTCTTTGAATGAAGAGAACTCATGAGTAGCGAATCCCCCTTCTCTACATTTTCGTGAACCTGACAAGAACACAATATTTTTCAAAATACTAGGATTTTCTTTACCCCTACGGGTCATAAATTTTTACTCGGTCCTCGAAATTTGGAACTATTTTCATAGTTGGAAAGGTCTCCAAGAGGACTAATTCAATCCCTAAAATACTGTGCCTTTGGGAGTCAAATTTTAGAGACGAACGCAATTTTTGACCCCAAATTCTACTTCGAAGACCTCCAAAAATGAAAATTACTAAAACCTAGAAAATACCAAAAAAATACAAAAAATCTAGATTCTCAGTTTTTCTTAGTTTTGTTATTAGTCGACTTATTTATTCATTATTTATTATATTTATCTTAATATATTCAAAATGAATTTAATATGGACTCTTTTATTAGTTCAGCTTTCGATCTTATTCACAGTGTTAATAATGTTCCATTTCATGCATGCAATAGTGACTTGGGTTTTCCCATGCCACTTGGTATCTTTGATCCTTATCATGAGATTCCTCTTGCTTTGAAGGATATATTGTTGCAAAAAGATGAAATCATTGATACATTTCTTAATATTACTCTACCTCCTATTCATTCCAATGCACTCTCTTTTAGAGATGATTCATTTATGAATGATGAATCTACCTTTCATTCCAATGCACTCTCTGCGAGAGATGATGTATTAGTGAATGATGAATCTACCTTTCATTCCAATGCACTCTATTCTAGAGATGATGCATATAGTAGTGAATGATGAATCTCCTTCCACATTTTATCCTCCCTAGATTGATGTTGATAATTTTTCTTCAAATACTCATTCTACTAGTTATGATGAATCTATAAATGTTATCTATGTCTCTGTTTCCCCTCAAATGCCTAAGAGACCAACTATTTACGTGACTCCAACTAGTCCTTCTCCTAAAAGGGTTTGTTTTATTGATGGTGTTCCATTTTATAGTAACTCTCCTAACCTTTATATGGATCTCTCTTACAGAGCAGTAGCTCAAAAATATGAGAATAAAATGAATAAACAACCAAGCCTTCTTTAAGCTCCTAAACCTACAACTAAAGCACCTAGTGATTATGATCTTTTCAAGCAACTCCATGTTACTCCGGCTAAGATCTCACTATGGTACTCACTTTAGTCTACTCCAATTTATCAAGGTATCCTTCATGAAGCTTTTCAAAATATCCTCTTACCTTATTTTGTGAGGCTAGTGGATGTTAATGCATTGATATCCTATATTCATGTAGATTCATTGAATATTACATTCTATCTATAAGAAATTTTGCCCATTGATGTGAAGAAACAAGTAGACCCTCTAATGATTATAGTTAATATTAATAATATTGGCATTAGACATACTCTCATTGATGCTAGTTTGGAGCTCAATGTATGTAGCATTGATCTATTGCCTAAAAAAAATATTGACTCATCTTCTTTTAATGCTTCTTCTGTTGACATTTGTGGGTTTGATAATGTTGGTTAACAAGCCCTAGGAATGATAGTCTTACCTTTGAGGTTGGGACCTATTACCATACCCACCCTTGTATATGTTATGTCAGAAAGGATACCATATAAGGGTATGTGTGGGATCATCATGGAAAAAATAGGCCCTTAAGTGGTGAAAAATTTAGAAAAATCAGAGTTAGGAAAATTGACGTAAAAATTTGAATAAGTTATGTATATCATTTCAAAAATATGTAATAATAGAATTTGTAGCAAATTGAATGTAGTTTCTAAAATACTAGGTTTATTTAAGAATAAATAAAATCTATTTGGTGAAAATTTGACATTTCAATGCAGTAGTACTTAAATTTTAGGGAAAACATAAGAAGTAGGTGTTTGTCTAACCACCCTAACCACAATAAAATGATAATATTTTTGCATAATATTTTATATATAAGTAGAAGACTCATGTTCGGATGTGATACATTTTTTTTTTGCATTTTTTTTTGAGTAAATAATTAATTATGATTTTTTTATTAAAACTTTTTAAAAATATAAAAATTTGTATGTTTGACCACCTTAACTTGGTCAAAACATCATGATATTTTTTTATTTATTTTTAATCCTATAGTATGCAAAGCATAGAATGTGATGCATGTTTTAGATTCAAAAATGTGATACCATTTGAAAGCTATAGATGTTTTTCAATTAGCCTATCAATCAGGACTTTAGTCGCAATTCAAATAGAAAATGAATAATAATTATTTATTAAATTCAAAGTAAAGCATAATTTATATTGGTGGAAAGCTAAGAATATCCTTTAAAAACCCTTTTTGTTTCATCAATTTTGGGTTTAAAAAAAGTCGTCAGCCACATACCCTACACATACCCATCATAGCACCACTTTTTGGCCCATCATGATCCTACACATACCCATAATCTTCTCCTTGGTAGACCATGGATTCATACTATGGGTGTAGTCTCGTCTACCTTGCATAAATATATTAAGTTCATTTGTAACAATCGAGTAGTCATAGTCAAGGCTGGTCAACCCTGAGGCTATGCGCTTATGAGAGATGGCAGCTGCTAGTCAGGTTTCAACTATGCCTACTCTTATTCCTTCAGTTTCTTCCAATGTTTCGATGTTTACTCCTATAGTACCGACTACAAAGGATACTCTTGAGATAGATGTCCCTAAAGAAGAAATTTTAAGTCTTCTCCTTCTACCTCTTCTTAAGAGAATTCATGTCTTGGTAATGATTGGGGTTCTCTAGACTTTATAGATTCCTTCAGTGGGGAACATAAAGTCGACCCGATCCACTTAAACCTTCCAATAGCATCATTCACACCAGCTATCAAAGATGACTATTCTCTTTTTTCACAGGATAGTGTGAGCATAAATTATAATTTCCTTAATGTTGATCCTCTTCCTTCTGAGGATCACACCTCTGTTAAAGAGGCTAATGTTGGAAATCCTATCAAGAAGGTTGATGATGATCCCGTAGAAGAGTATGATGCCCATTGTTGGAATAATGCTCTCTTTGGAGATCTTCCACTGTCTTCTATCTTCATGTCTTTTTCTTGTAAGCAGTCAAAATTTTCTCCACAAGAGAAAGGGTTACTTCTTGCTCCTCATCCTCTATCTAAGCAAGAGTGTATTTTGTTGAGGCTTCTAAAGTCCCACTTGATTACTCTTCATTCTCCTACATGTAAGAAATTTCATGAACATGATAAAGAAAAATTCTTTCTCTGCATACTATACCATAGAAAAATGGATCATTGACATTTTCATGGTTATTTAGGTTTTTCTCTTGTGATGCTTGACCTATTTTCTTTGATTTAATGTTGTAATGTAACTTATGCATTCACATTAGGTCCTGAATATTCAAATTATAGTGTCTTGTGAGGGTGTTGTGAAGTTTTGTAACACATTTCTATGCTTTTCTAGACTCTTCTCATTATAATTCATCTAAAAATCATCTTTTTATCCTTTATCAAGTCCTATTTTAAAGTGTTGTAAAGTCTTCTAACAAAATTTCATGATTTTGTAGGCTTTTCATCACTATTTACACCTTTCTTATGCTTTATTTGACACCTTTATGCACTTACAGGTCATAATTAAGTGAATTTTTTAATGTAAACCTGACAAATAACATTAAATGCAACTTAATTCCCAACACCCACTTACAAGCGTAGAGTGGAACCCATTCTCCATGGGTGGCGAATGAGTTCCTCTTGGCTCAAAATTCAAAATAATTCAAAATTTCTTTCGGGTTTTCATTCAAAAGACCTTATGTCGGCCTGTGATGTTGTATTATTAGGTGATTAGGGCATAAGAGTGTATAAATAAGTGCTTTTCTACCCATTTGAAACCTAATTCATCCAAGCATTCATCTCATTCACTAATTCATTCACTAGCTCATTCAAGCATTCAATTACATTCAAGCATCATTCAATCAAGTAATCGTCAAGCATCTTGGAGCAGCCATTGACATATCCTCAGACTTCAACAACAAGGTTTTGGTGAGTTAGGAAATTTTCATGTTGTTATTCATCATTTCCTTCTTCATTTCATTAATTTCTTTATCAAGGGTTTGATTACCAAAGTGGGATTTGACCAAGGAAAATCCCTATACTCTAACCCTTAACCATTTTCCCCCTCTTGGCATGTGTGTTTGTAGGTCTTGTAGGAAAATTTGTCATGGAAATAGGTGTTGAAAAGTGGTCAACAAGTCATCAAAGTGTTTCAAGTCAACCAAACCCTAATTCAATCTTGGAGGCAACCTACAACCCGTTTTCTATAGATTTGACTTTGTCAACCCGACAAGAAGACAAGTGCAGATCTAGACCTATAGGATTGACCTTTGAATTTACAAAATTTTGGAGGAGGAATGATTCACCATCAATGGCGAATGAGTCCCACCTATAGGCTAGAAAAGGTGATTTTGTCAGAATCAAGTTCCCAATAGCCGGAAAGCAATTTCAGGTCTTTTTACTAGTAGGAGGACCGATTCACCATTAGTGGTGAATGAGTCCCACTAGTGATCAGTAGCGATTTCTTCTAGTTTTCAAAACCTTCTAGGATCATCATTTAACTTCTAGGTGCACTTTGTTAAACCTCATTCAATTATGTTTGCATTAGTTCATGTTCATTTTTGCATACCTCACTGTGTTTTCAAACATTGCATATTTCATTAGTTTTGCATTAGTAAGCAATCAATTTCATCACTTAGTTGCATTTAGATCAGTACATTTTGTCATAATCACATTATATATTCCTTAGTTTGAGTGAACCACCTCAATTTTAGGGTTCTATCTCTCTTCTTTTAGGTGAAAAAAACCCTAAGAGTGTAAGAGAAGTACATAGAACACGCCATAAAATTGATAGTTCACATCCCATCGAGTTATTAGTCATTCTAATAGTGAATGTAAGGCCTTGAAGGATAAAATACAACAAATTTTCAATTTTGGTGCCCTCAAACTCTAGTTTGAGTGATGCACCCACCTTTTTTTCAAATGATAAGTGATATCGAGGTTTACCTCTATCCTTTATATTCTAGGTATCTTGCATGGTTCTCCTCCCCTGTATGCTGGGGGCAGTGATAACTTGTTTGAGAGAGGTGTGTCCTTCTTAAGGACCCCCTCTCTTCTCTTTATCTTTCAACTGAAGCATCCCTTGAATGTACCCCTCTTCACGTTGGGTTCTTGAGGGACCCCTTTAAAAGCCTTCCAACTTGTCAATGGTTTGTGTAACTATCCACTTATTTGTGTGTGTGGTTTCTTTTTTTTTGGCATGTTTTATCTATGGAATAACATGTCACCTTGCAAGTGCACTTGTGAGGCCGCTTTCTGACTTTGTGGAGTCCCCCTACATTTCTAGGTTTCGCTCATGTGAGAGATCTTGGGGGATTCCTCCTTGTAAGGAACTTACATATATGGGTTTACCTCATGTGAGAGATCTTGGGGGATGCCTCCTTGCAAGCCTGCAGACCTATGAGGCACTTACATATCTAGGTTTCCCTCTTGTGAGAGATCTTAGGAGACACCTCTTTGTAGGTTTGTGGGCCTGTAAGGAACTTACATGTCTAGGTTTCCTCCATGTGAGATCTTGGAGGATGCCTCCTTGTAGGTTTGTGCGCCTGTAAGGCACTTACTTCATGGGGCTTCCTTCATGTGAGAGATTTTGGGGGTTGCCTCCTTGCAATTCTATGGTCCTGTGAGATGCTTTCATCCTATAGATTGGTTCACCATTGGTATGAGGGCCTTTGGTGTACTTTGTGAAAATTTGTAGTTACACAAAGCTACAAAGTCCTTTGTTCGAACCTCCTTGGGTGAGAGTACATGTGGAGCCATCTCTCTTGGAATTTTCATTCCTCTTTCTTTCTCTATCTTGAGCCTTTTCACTTCTCTTCTCATCTCTTCTCTTTTGTACATATACCAGATCAAAGATTTGCATCTTCTTCATCCTGAGTATATGCCCTTCCTCTCTTCGTTTTATAATTCTTCTAAGTGTGTTATTTCTAGATTTGGGGACAACGCATAGTACTGAGAAAACCTTTTACATCAAGGTCTCTTTCACTTTGCTAACTCAAATATTTTTAGTTAGTTAGGTGCCTATGTGTATGTGTTTTTATGTTCTAACCTCGTGGTTTAATGGCTTTTTATGTTCTAACATTGTTGTCTTGTGTAGGTATTTCTTGTCTAATATGTTTGTTTCGTAGGTCTTCAACCTGGGGGCATGCTTCCTTAGTTCGAAGAGCTATCTACTTCCTCTACAATATCCTTTTGGCATCATGATGCTATTTATATTTAGTAGATTTCCTTTAGTGTGCATATTAGCATAGATTCATATGCCCGTAAAGTGGGGGAAAAATGTAATGTCGTAAAATTGCACCCTTTGCAATTTCACATACGTTCTTGTATCTATTTTAGTGTCCACTCCCTTAGCATTTGTGTAGGCTCATTTTAGCCCCTACATCAACCTTTTTCCCTTCTTAGGATGCTCAACACCCCTTTTTAGCAACTACCTTCATGTGTGGCTTTGTGTCGAACCCTGTGCTTTTCCCATTCTTGTCATTTTGTAGCATGATGTGTTTGTACACTAGTGCATTGCATAGATGTCCACATGCCACGCTAACGTCTTGTGACATTTCAACATTCAAACAACTGTTTCTAAGTATGCTTTCCACTTGTCAGTGAGTTTTGTTGGTGGTAACTGCTGGGAAGACCTTCTAACTTTTGGAGAAGCTTCTTTTCCCTCTTTAAAAGTCATTTTTCAACTCATTTGGACTCTAGCTTCACTCTATCTTCTTTCCAGCCTTGGATTTGGCATTTTCTCTCTTGCTATTTTTCTTGTGTAGTTTCATAGAGCTTGCTACAGTGGCTTCAAGCCCTCACATTCTCACAACACTCTTTGCAGCTCTTGGCTCTCATGGTTATCCCTCCTTTTAAGCCTTGCAATTGATACCTTGCTCACCTTGTCCTTGTGAGCATCCTAGGATTCCATATCCCCTATCTATTACATCCTTACTTCGTGATATGGTTTCTCCTCCTCTAGTGGGGTTTTCTTTTATCACTCATATTTTGTGATACAGGTTCTCCTCCTCGAGTGGGCATTGCTTTTATCACATCATATTTACTTACATATCTCACTCTATATTTTTTGTTGTTCGTGGAGGTGGGAACACCAAAATGGGGGTTTGACTGAGGAAAACCCCTATATAGGCCCAAAAATTTCTCCAGATCTTGTGCATGTAGTTAATGAAGACATTCACATACTAGAGGCTTCATCACTTGGATTGTTGTGAGCATCTTCTTTCTTTCTCCTCTTTATCTTTATCATCTACTTTCCTTTATTTCAATTCTATCATACTCTATTATTTCCCTGTACTTTGGAAGTTCTCAGTAATTAGATTGCTAGTAGTCACTTTGCTATTTTCTATGACAAACTTGCTTTTTGGTCCATACGAGATGCTAGCACGATGTTGGGATGCCAACACACCATGTTGTCATCCATATTTCGCGATGTCATCCTTTGGCCGAGAGCTTGTCAGTTTGTCTAGAGAATCTTTGTTACCCTCTCTTTCTAATTCTAGAACTCTCGTGCTATTCCTTGAGGTATTTTATGGAAGTTTTTTCCATGAGGCTCTCTGAATGAAAAGAACTTGTGAGTAGTGAATCCCCCTTCTCTACAATAATTTGATTGATGATTCAAAAAATATGTTGGAAAGTCTTGACCAATTTAATTTGCAATATATTTTTAGGGAAGGGAATAAAGCAACATATGTTTCCTTTAATATTGGGTTATCTTTTCTTTAGAGGTAGAGTTATAATTGTGATGATATCCCCTAATGAATCAAAGAATGTGTCTCTGATGATCACCTTTGAATTGAAAATTTGAAAATTAATCAATTAAGAATTAATGAGAGTAATATTTAGTTTAGACACTGTGGCTATGTAATTTTTGAAGGATGGGTTGTGGCTTTAGTTTTGGTGCTCCTTTTAAAATTTTAAATTTAGATTTTAAGATGATGATATTTGTGAAGAGCACTAGAAATGATGTTCAAATGTGTGGAATTTTCCAATCTAACTTTAGGAAAATTTTACATCACATGTTTATTTTTATTTAATGTATCCTATGGAACAACTTGATGGATGATGAGGATTGATTAGAAATGGTGAAGGATAAAGGTATAATAATTTAAAATATGTGTTTATTAAATATTACATCCTCAATGTGATTTGGAGTAATATAGGGGAGGCCCACAAAATGATTAATAGGACCTCACTTGGTTGGTGTCATATTATTCCTCACCTGACAACTTTTTTAATTTAAATGCCTTTATGATTTCACAAGGTGATCTTATGGTTCACACGAGTTCCAAGTATTATCCTAGGATTATAATGATCTTGCATAAGATTCAACTCATCTTGACTACTGCAAGATGTATAATTAAAGAAAAGTGGTGTGCCCTCTAGAAAGATGGTTTTATTGTCTAACTTATCTCATGAAAATTATTTTATCTCACGACCCTTATGGATTTTCCAAAGCTTATTTTAATTGTATTTTCTACCTAGGTAATAGTGTTGAAAGTTGCAAGACAACTGAGAGGGGCTGGGGTGAATTAGTTGTCACCAAATTCAAACAAAAAACTCCAAACACTTGTCAACTTCACAACCACTTAATTCTATTATTAAGTATGAGCATGAAATGTAAATAACAAAAAGAAATAATAACATAGAAAACACCAGATTTACATGGAAAACCCAATAAGGGAAAAACCACGGTGAGGATTAGCTCACAATATAAATTAATTGCACAATCGAATACAAATGGCTCACTGCCAACGGGCTCACTACCCAAAATGGGACTCACTATCCAGATACAAAATCTCACTTCTTACAATTTAGATGACTCACTATCCAAAAGGATTACAAAATTGAAGTGGCTTCACAACCAAAACGAACTAGTAAGAGTGCACCTAATATGCATTGATTAAGTTTCAATGATGCTCAATAAACTAACTTAACACACTTCATCATCTTTTCACTTCTTCACATTCACAACTTTACAACACCACACAATCTTCAAACCTATATAATAGATATATCTGATTCATCCACAAGCATCAATTAGGCCAGCCTAATTAGATGCAATACCAACTGTTGGCTTCAAGCATTTACAAAACTCTCCAAAAATTGATCCAAGCGTGTACCACGCTACATCATGTCAGCATGGACCAAAGATAGGTCACACATATATCTTAAACATGAATTAATCTATTACAATATCATTTGTACTTTAGGTCGGCTAGGGCTAGGCCCAATAGCAAAATGCAATCAACAAAACAATGCCAAATCACCATGCGAGCATATGAGCACACATGATTTTGAGTAAAAACCCTTTTAGAATCCATAAACTATTTCCCAAAACCACAAGAAGCAACAATTAACTGTGGGGTATGTGCAGGATTATCATGGAAAAAACATGCCCTTAAGTGGCAAAAATTTAGAAAAATCAAAGTTAGGCAACTTGACATAAAAAATTGAATAAGTTATCTATATTATTTCAAAAATATGTAAGAGTAGACTCTATAGAAAATTGAATGTAGTTTCTACACTACTAGTTTTTTTAAAAAAATCTATTTAGTGAAAATCTAAAATTTCAATGCAGTAGTACTTAAATTTCGGGGAAAAATAAGAAGTAGGTGTGCTGAGACACCTAACCACGATAAAATGATAATATTTTTGTATAATATTTTATATATAAGTAGAGGAATCATGTCTAATGTGATGCATATTTATTTGTAATTTTTTCCAAGTAAATAATTAATTATGAATTTTTTATTACAACTTTTAAAAATATAAAAACTTGTATGTCTAACCACCTTAACTTGGTCAAAACTTCATGAAATTCATTTTTTTTAATCTATAGTATGCAAAGGATAGAATGTGATGCATGTTTTGAATTCAAAAAAATGTGATACCTTTTGAAAGCTATAGATGTTTTTCAATCAACCTATCAATTAAGACTTTAGTTGCAATTCAAATAGAAAATGAATAATAATTATTTATTAAATTCAAAGTAATGCATAATTTATATTGGTGGAAAGTTGAGAATATCCTTTAAAAAACTTTTTTGTTTCATAAATTTTGGGTTAAAAAAAAGTTGTCAGCCACATACCCTACACATACCCATCATATCACCACTTTTTGGCCCATCATGATCCTACATATACCCTGCAGAGGATGTAAATTGGTTCTTCATACCGGTTTAAAGTACCAGATCAAACTAACAACTCAAAAAACATGGTGACATCAATCACAACACAAAGTCTACATAATTGGATGTTCTTATTCATTCTTCCAACAATCTCCCCCTTTGTCATTGATGGCAACATGTGCCAAAATTTACAAAATTTCTTATCACAATATTCTCTCCTCTTTTACCACTTTTCACATGACTCTCTCCCCCTTTGAAATCACTAGAAAAGGGTGACCAAAAATAGGATGTAAACATATGTACATGATGATAAAGTTTATACAAAGGAATTCCAACTCCCCATTTTCAATATTGAAGTGAAAATAATTCTTTTTACCGGAAAAAAATTCTTGTACCTTTCTCTTATGGTTTGAAGAATCCTCTTCCAAGAAAATACAACCGAACCCATTCTTACACTCATACTATCCAATAAAGATAACATTGTAAATGAGGGTGTTTCGTCTAAAGACAAACATTGTCGTTCATAATCTTCTACATCAAAAACAATTCCAGAGAGATGATCTAACTAGACCTCAACAATTTCTTTAACCAACCAGAAGGTTTTAACTAGGTCTTCCCTTTATCTCTGAGCAGTGAACATCTCTACTTGCAGTTCATCGACTCTTATTCTCTAATTTCCAATTTTTTCTTTGAAGAAGTCAAAACTCTTTCCAATACTATGTATCTCAAATTCAATTGCTTCAATTTTGCTTCTAAAATTATCAACTATTGCAAGCCACCAAAGATAGTATTTGTAGATGTCTGATATTTCCTTAATACATTCTCTTGTCTCATTAATCTGTTTAGATAAAAAAAATTTGGCATTGGCACATCTTCTTTCAACCATAGCTTCAAATTTATGTCCTTCAGGTCCTTCCAACAACATTCTTTCTTCAATGACTTCTACTAGGTCATCTGGTAATGAGTCAAACACATCTGAAACTACAATACCCTTTTTGAGAAAATAATCAATCAACACATCATCAATTTTATGTCTTTTGATTAGAGAGTAGGCACACCACATTTCTCCAACCTTCTTCATATCACCTATATCTAGCAACATCTGAATTTCCTCTAGATCAAATTCATATTAAATAGGTAGAGATTCTTCTTCATTCTTATTTTCTTCCAAGACATCTTTTGTGATAAATTTTCTCCTCTTAGATTCTGGAGGGCACCACCAACTTCCACCTCTTTCTTTTTAGAGGAGGAACCCTCTTCAAACTGACTAGACACTATCACACTAGAGCACAAATTCTTTTGTAGGAATTAGAAATAGATTTTAAATGTATTTACTTTGTCTTCCATACACTTCAAATTCTTGTAAAAAGAATTTTGACAGCGATATCAGATTCCCACTTAACATTCTCTCTTCCTGGTAGCGAACTCAGAAAGTAAAATACCAAACATATAAGAAAAGATCCAAGCTGGAAAGGATAACCCTCAACCAACGAAATTCTAACATTCTCAATTAGGTTTTCCAAAATTAAGCCACACAAATCAAATTGCTTTTTTTCCTTCACCATCATGTGTGCAAGATATACAACAATAGCTAAAGTAGAACCTTCACAATTTATGAAGTAGATTAAATTATAAGAGATACCGTACGCAACATACCTTACTAGAGGATCAAAAATTGTATAATTTATCAGTAGAGCTTGAGTTTCTTTGTCAACACCCTAGTAAGTTCCTCCACATCTTTGTATTTCACAGTTTTCTTCCCAAGGAGATCACCAACACTGTACAAACTAGTAATAGCTTTGATTTCCTCCTTCATGATTGGATAGGATTTATCCAAAACAATGTTGTCTTCCTTGAATTGACTTAACATAGACAAGATAGATTCTTTATCTACAAACCAAGGAAATTATCCCCATAAATCCATACCTAGGGTTTTTACATTTTGTAATTCATTTGTTTTCAACCTTAGTTCCATTTCCTTCATTTTTCGATGATCAAATTCTTCCAATTAAACACCCTTCAATCTCAGTGGAATATCGCCACTCGATCCTCTATCCATCATTGCACTTATCTTCCTTAAAATATTTCTTTTCTCAACAAACCTCCTTAATTTCTTTTCTTCTCCTTTTGTAAACTGAGAGATGAAATTAAAAAGCTTTCATCTTTTACTCCTAATTATTCATAATGATTTCTTCAAATTACCTTAGAATCACTTAAAATCACTTCGATGTCGCTTCAAATTTCTCTTCAAAGTCTTTGATTGCATAAGTGATGAAAAATGACTTTTGAATATTTCTTTATACATCATCACATTGCTCTAATTCACATTAAATGTGGCAGACTTCAAAAAGCTGATAAAAACCCTATTTCTCTACACAATGAACTCTAAATCGCTCTGCAAATAAACATTCCTGTAACATTTCTTCTGGTTCCTTTTCCATGACCTCTGTTTATCCATTCTCTACAACATATCCTCGTGCCAAGGATTGGCATGCCAAGCATCAGGGGGTTCAAACAATTTTTTGTTAAAGCTCTCCCTAAGACCATGCTAGGTCTAATTGCTAGAGGAATTGTCTGTATCGAATAAGGGCACATACACATCTATCATTTCTAGCTCTTCTTTCTTCTTCCATATCTTGTTCATTTCTTGCTTAATCTCATCCTTGTCAATTTTCTTCACTGGTTCATTCTGCTTTACTGAATCAGACTACTTGCCCTTTTTACTTTTGCAAATTCTTGATGTCCCGATTTGTTACAATTATAGCAAACAACACCTTTCTGATTAGCTTGTCCTCCATTAACCCTTGATCTGCACTGATTTTCTTTGTGTCCAAAATTATTGCATGTATAGCAATATCCATTAAAAGATTGATTCATTCCACCTCCATTAAACCTATTCATCATCATTCGGCTAATCATCCTCACCTAAGATCTACATTCAGTAGCCCTATGTCCAACTTTCTTGCATTCAAAACATTTTCCCAAAAAAATTCCAACATTATGATTTATCCTACTTCTACACTCAGTTGCTTTATGAGCACATTTATTACATGTAAAACAAACACCATTGAAATATGGATACCTTTGAGCATTTGGTTTTCTGACAGGTGGCCTTCTAGCAAAGTTTCTTTTCTTCTTTCCTTTATCTTGAGTCTTCTGATTATCTACTGAGTTTAGGGTCTTCTTATCCTTAGAGCTTTCACCAACTTCATTTCCAAAACCACCTTTGTCTTTAGAAGGTTTATGTCCTTCAATCAACTCTTCAAGTTTGGTGGAGCATATCTTGAAATTATCTTCACAGAGTTTTTATTTCTCCAGATCTACTTTTAGGTTCACCACTTCTTGTTCAAGCTTTGTGCATACATCAATCTTGATTTACACCACAATATTCAAACATTCTTCAATAATTTTATTTTCCTCTACTAGCACCTTCAATCCGATAATTTCTTCATTTGCTTGCTTCAATTGCTCACTCACTTCCCTATGTCTTTCCTTGAATTTCTTCAATTTCTCTTTCAATTTTCAGACACATTCATTTGCCTCATCAAGAATTTCTTTCAAATCTTTGTTTTCAATTTCAACCTTGTCAAGATCTTCAAGTGCAGCCCGAAGTTCATCTTTGTCACCCATTTTATTCAATCTTTAGGATCTTCCTCAAGCCGTTAGGCTTCACTGGATGAACCAAAGCTCTGATACCAATTTTTGAAAGGTGCAAGACAATTGAGAGGGGCGTGAATCATTTGTCACCAAATTTAAACACAAAACTCAAAACACTTTTCAACTTCACAACCACTTAATTCTATTATTAAGTGCGAGCATGAAATATAAATAACAAAAAACACCATATTTATGTGGAAAACCCAATAAGGGAAAACCCATAGTGAGGATTAGCTCACAATATAAAGTAATTGCACAACCAAATACAAAAGGCTCACTACCAAAGGGCTCACTGCCCAAAATGGGATTGACTATTTGGATATAAAAGCTCACTGCTTACAAAGAGGACTCACATTCCAAAAGGATTACAAAAATGAAGTGGCTTCACAACCAAAATGAACTAGTAAGAGTGTACCTAATATGTGTTGATTCAGTTTTGGTGATGGTCAATAAATTGACTTAACACACTTCATCATCTTTGCACTTCTTCACATTCGCAACTTCGTAACACCACACAATATTCAAACCTATCTAACATATATATTTGATTCATCTGCAAGCATCAACTAGGCCAGCCTAATTTGATGCAATACCAACTGTTAGCTTCAAGCATTTACAAAAATTCTCAAAAAATTGATCCAAGCGTGTAGCATGCTACATCATGTCAGCATGGACCAAATATAGGTCACACATATATCCACAACATGAATTAATCTATTACAATATCATTTGTACTTTAGGTCAGCCAGGGATAGTCCCAATAGCAAAATGTGATCAACAAGATAATGCCAACTCACCATGTGATCACATGAGCACAAAGGATTATGAGCAAACACCCTTTTAGCATCCATAAACCATTTCCCAAAACTGCAAGCAACAACAATCAACCATGGAGGATGTAAACTAGTTCTTCATACTAGTTCAGAGTACTAGATCAAACTAACAACTCAAACAACATGGTGACATCAATGACAACACAAAGTCTGTACAATTGGATGTTCCTCTTCATTCTTCCAATATATAGTAGTTGTTGGGGTGTGGTTGTTGTGTCTTCGACTGCCTTGCAAAGGAGGTGGAAGGGTTACAAAATTAAGATGGATGATCCTAGAAAGTGTTTAAAACCTTTGTCTTGTGTGCCCTTAAAATAAAATGTGGAGCTTTGGAAGCTTTTTGAAGAAGTTGGGATGACACCATTTTTTTTGCCATGAAGGGTTTCAATGATGACCTCACCTCAAAATTCTTTAATTTGTGGAGAGAGGGAAAGGTGATGATTGGGAGTGTTAGTTTTGAGGTTACCCCAAAATGGATCATAGAGGACACTAGTCTAGAATGCAAGGGCTTAAAGGTTGTGAAAGTAAGTAATGGAAATTACCAATGCTTCATTGATAGTTTTTTGGAAGAGGATGAGAAGCTAAAGTAGTTCAAGAATGGCTACAACAGAAAGAAGCTGCTAGCTCCCTATGGTGTTGTAAATGTTAATATTATGAAATAATTCACATTAGAGGGAAGATATACTATGGTGCATGACTATCATTTTCCTTTCTTAAATCACATTATAAGGAAAGAAAAAATCAGCATTCCCTTTCCCTTCTCTCCTCTCTGCATCAATGTAGGGAAAATGGGACCTCCCCTTGTTACATCAAGGCCTATTCCAAAGACTTTACAATTATGTTATTGCCCAAACCTCTTTGTCAGACCCAAAATTTTTTGTAAAGCCTCTACAAATTAAACCCCTAAAGGAAAATCCACATTTGCTTCAACTTAACCCTAGCTCTAGTAAGAAGCCAAAATTTGCTACCTAGAATTTCATTGTTTTGCAAAAAACTGCTCCCCAACATTTTGTTGTTTTGCATGATCCTATTGTCAAAGAAGAGCAATGTACCCCTCCCTCTCAAAAAAAAAAGCTCAAGCAAAACCATCTATTTCAAAAGACTCTATTGCTAAAGAAGAATTGTCTACCCCTCCCTCTCAAAATAAGAAATCTCTGGAAAAATTTGCTAGCTCTAAGCATAATGCTTTGACCTTGATGAATCAAGGACAACCAAGAAGGTTACAATAGAAAATTTGGATGAAGTGGAAGAAGGCTATGTTGAAGATTCTAGTAGTGGCAAGGAGGAAAGGGGGTCGACTAGATTGGATAATCAAAATGTTAAGGGAAAGAAGCTTTCTTTTGAAGAAGAGGAGGATGGGTTATCAGATGAAGAATATATCCCTATGTAGGATGAGGATGTACTAGGCTTGAGCCAAAAAGAACTAGAAGTAGTTTTAGGGGAAGATCCTCAAAATGATACAAGTGAGGAAGATGAGGTAGTGGAGGATAAACAAGAACTTGAAGAAGAAAACCTGAGTATGAGGGGAATGAAATGAGCACTATCTTGGAGGAGGTTGAGGAAGGCACAAACAAAGATCAAGAGGAAGCAAATGTTAAGGCAATGGTCAGCTTGGAGGATGAGGAGGAGTTGGGGAGCAACTCTCTCCAGTATTACAAGAACTAGATTGATTCCTTACAAGAGAAGGTAAGCATAATGGATAGTGCCTTCAATAGCCAACATTATTTCTATCACTTATGGAATCATGAACAAATCAATATTTGGCATAGTGCTTGGGCTTTCAAAAGTAATAAAAATGAAATGAGGAATGGAGGAAAACAAGATGCTAATATTCCTAATGAGGACATGTTGGCAAAGTTGAGGATCCCTAGAGGAATGACCTAGAGCTACTATAAAAACAATGGAATTTAATTAATTGCCAAAAGGAATACTTTAGGCCTTTTTACTATTTCTTTTTGGTTTTGGGGCATGTGTGCCTATCTCTCAAAGGCCTACATGCCATTTTGGTTTTAGGCTTATGACTATTTTCTTTTAACTTCGTGTTGTTCTCTGGTTGGCCTATTGACCTTGTTTTGGTTTGAATTAGTAGTCGGGGAGGGGAGGTGGCGGGTGGGGGAAGCGGGGGGCTACTTTTCCATTGATGTTTTGCTTGGGATCAAGGCCCTTACCCTTCCTTTTTAATAAAAAACAATAAACAAAGAAGATATTGGAGAACAACTTTACCTTATTAATGTCTAAAAACAATAAAAATAGATAAAATTGCATTTACATATAAAATATAAAATTATTTTAAAAAAGACTTTTAACATTTAAATATTTTATATTAAAACATAGAAACTTTTAAAAATTAAAATTAAAAATCATTTTATCATATTATAAAATTACATAAAAACATTTAAAAAATGTAAAATAAGACAATAAAAGTTTACAATTGTCAACAAATTTTTAGTTGAAAGCATGTGGTAAGTTTGAAATTCCAAGCCTCGTCATAAACAAGATGCAAAGATGAATTAAAATACATCCTTATCACAAGAGAAGCCAGAGCCACCATATAAGAAAATGGAAGTCAATATAAGATAAGATTTAAGACGGTGGAACATCCTTATAAACATCCACGTATAAGTCGTACTACGAAAAGGCTATTTGTCCTCTTTCTCACGTATCTGCTATTCTATTAGTCTTCTTCCCTCTCTTTATATATAGTAAAGAAGCCCTGCTCTCAGGCATTGAAGCTTAAAACAAAAGCTTAACGTTTAAGAGAGAGCATTGCTTCTTCTTACAACATGGTGATGTATACTTCGCAAGCAGCCTGGTATGAATCTCTGATTTCTTTCTCTCACATATATTATCTTCTCTTTCTAATTTCCATTCCTTTGCAGATTACTGACAACTGGCTTTGATTTTGTCTTCTTTTCTTAATTGACAGGGCCTTTCTAGTGGTTGCAGTACTTCTGCCCTTCGCTTATGGTGATACTGTATTAGACATTCTGGGGACACCTGTGGTAACCGGTACCGAATACACCGTCTTACCTGTCAATGGTGGTGGGCTTAGATTGAAGATGCGGAATAACAGCTGTCCAATGTACGTCGTTTACAACGATAATGAGGAAAGTCTTCCCGTGATTTTCACGCCTTATGAATATGTGAAAGCAATCACCGAGGATGCCGATTTGAAGGTGGAATTTTCTGCTGCTACAATTTGTGTGCAATCCACGCGGTGGAGGATCGAATCAGATTCGGAACTCAACAAATCTTTCATTTATGCAGGAGATTCATCTTCCTCTTCTTCAATTGATCTAGATTACTTTAGGATAAGCAAAACTGAAGGGGATGGTAGCAATGTTTATGAGCTTTCTTTTTGCCCTTCTGTGTGCTCAACTTGCAGGCCTGCATGTGGGTCACTGGGTATTTATACCGACCAAGATGGAAACCAATGGCTGATCAAAGATAGTGAGATCAATCCCCTGAAAGTACAGTTTCAAAGAGCATAACTCTCGCTCTTAGTATTTAGGGGTGAGCGTTTGTAAGCATACAGAATAAAACAGGCCCCGAGCTTGGAAATAACAGCGCCTTCCTGTGCGCTGCTGTCATTCATTTCATCAAATTATGAATGAATTAGTAAATAAACTCCACGGAGAGTGCTTAAGCGATATGCTATTGAGGACGAGGTCCGACTACGTGGAAATACTTTTTTATTATATAATATTGTAAAGGGAAACACAATTTCGTTTATTTGGTCTATCGTGGACGATCAATTTCAATAAATACCTGCCATGACGATAAAGATATCATAACCGTTTGGAACATGAAATCTAAGGGGTTTAGGCATTTAGTTGGTGGAGCACTATTAAAATAAAATTCTCATGCAATAATAATATTATTATTTCTTTATGAACTTAGAAAGATAATTAGATATATCAGTGTTTAAAATTTTGTATATAATTGTAACTCATTTTATGTTAATTTTAAAGTTTTGGATAAGTTTGATATTATTTAGACTTGACTTCTAATGTGTTATTTTGGTTTGACACATTATGCATTTTTGCTATTTAATTTATTGGATTCTTGTCACAAATCATTTCGGCTATATAATTGAGTTTAATTTTTTTTGAGTAATTAATTAGCTAATTAGATGCATGGATAGATGTTTTTCCCTTGTTGTTAAAATAATTAATGATATCTCTATGAAATGTTTCTTTGATTATGCATTTTTTGTGCTTTTAAAATCTACCTAGATCATCTTATTTTTTAATGAATAAGTTTCTAGATTATCATTTATATAAAATTAATATTGCACATTAACAAAAAAAAAATAGTGGGTCAATATAAGATCACACCCCTAGAGTCCAAATGGGGTGAATCTTGAAGCATAAAACATAGAAACAAATAATTTGTTATGAAACTAATTTAATAGCAAAGGTGTGAGGAGGAGGATCTTGTTCATTTAGTTTTCCATATAAATCAACAAGGTTTGGAGTATATGCAAGAGGGCCCCACCCATTATTATTATTCTCTTTAGTTTTTTCTTCTTTTTTAGTAGCATGGGCTAGTGAAATGACAAGAGCCTATCAAGGAAACTTTTGAGAGTCGTACTAGCTAAAAGCACCACCAATAGGCCACTCAAAAGTTCCTCCCATATGTGACAAATAGGCAAAGCATTGATAAGTAGGTTGGGACCAACCTCGTTGACATGCTCTCTTCGTATAGTCGAGGGAGAAGCTTTGGAGGAACCCTCCTGGGTACCACAAGGAAAAGACTCCTTCCACATCAAAACTCAAGAGGAGGAAAGCAACCCCCAAAGGAAGAGTGATACAAAGGAACTCCTACCACTACACATGAGGTATTGCCCCAATGGTCAACGAGCACCTATAAATGTGCCACTTCAAGTGTAAATTTGTTAGTTTGCACCTAAATCTATAATAACACATTTGAACAAATCATTATTTAAAAAAAAAAATTAAACATGTTTTGATTAGATTGAAGTCATGAAGGGTTTGTACCCATTTACAAAATGGCCATAGAGGCTAAGCGAGGAGGCTCACGAGACATGAGACACCCAGAAAGTAAAAAAGGGGCAATTACACAAAGACTGGAAAAAGACAAAAAATATAAAACGTAGAGAAAAACTAGCCAAGAGCCAGACCAACTATTGTCACCTAGCATCTTAAGTCCATTAATGGCCTACAATTGCTTAACATGGAATTAGAGTTTCTCTTCAAAGGACAGAGGCCCCTTATGGGTAGGTTGGACCTCCTGAGCACTAGGTGAAGTAGAGTTGCTCCCTTTCTTTCCCTTCTTGGAGAGACTAGCATCCTAATTGTCATCATTGGACCTTTTTCCATGGTTGTTCTAAATCTCCTGTTGGAACACCTAGATGGTGACTATATTATTCTTAATGGTTTTCTTGTTGTAGTCCACAATTTCCTATAAGCACCTAATGGTTTTCTCTTGATATCTGTACATGATGGCAACCTCCTATAACTTCATCCTATCTTCCTTAGTTCCAACCGGTGCCTAGATTTCCTTAAACCCATTCTCCCAGTTATCCCATTTATCAAAAGACTTAGAAAGGGATGGAAACAAACCCCAACAACCTTCACAATCAACCTCGCCCAACCAAGTCACTTTTTTTTAAGCACCTTTTCCTTTAACACCTGAATTTTATCCTTGGATGTGATGAGTTGGGCTAGTAACCACTTGAGGATATCATTCTAAAGATTGATGGCCTAGAGAGATCATTCATTTTAATTTTTATTGGGATAGATTGGGCACATGTACCTCCTTCTCCAACTGTGGATCCGCACTAGCTTTATCTAGATTCACACAGAGGGTGGGGGATCTCTGGGGATTGAGGGTTTAAGGATGAAGGGGATTTAGAAACCTAAAAGAGATACTCAAGAATAGGGGAACCATTAAAGGAATCTACAACAGAGTCAATAGGGGTGGGGTTCCAAGTCTCATTAAAAAAGGTTAAACGTGTTGATCAAGAAAATACTTGACAAAAACAACCAATTTTTTCATTCCATATGCTGAAGAGAATCTTGAACTTGAAAGCATTAAAAATCTTGTTGAATGTATTTGTGAGGGATGCAAGGCTAATTCCTAAGGAAAACCATATGTCATGAAATGGATTCTAATTTAAACATCTTGAAGAAGTCGTGGATCCAAATCTAGAGACTTTAGAATATGGAATAGAACCAAAAAAGTCCTTAAAAGAATTTGACTACTCATAGATAGGACAACAGGGGTCAAGTACACCCAACTAAAGTAACCTACGGCCCAAGGGTCCCCCATAAGAGTCTTGAAACGATATTATTTTGTAGAAAACTTAAACAAGATGAGGCCATCAATCATTGTACTAATAGAAACACTTACCTTTAATTTCTGGTGATAAAGAGGTCTAGTTCTAGACTTGGTCCACATTTGGTTTGAAGGCAAGGAATTTTCCTAATAATTTTTTTTCCATTTTGAGTGCCATGGCATTGAGAAGTTCGACCACCGTATCTATAGCAAATCCTTCACCTGAGATAGAAAGGCAAGGAACAAACCATGAGTCAAGACATAGATTGTGTTGACTAATAACTTTTTCAACAAAGGAGGCCGGACCTTCTGACTCTAGAAAAGAGGTAGGAACATTATCCTTTAGGTTTTCAATAGAAGGAAAGAAAGGTGGGGGGAACCCTCATCTAGGCCCCCGATAAGGGGACCATCAAAAGAAATCCCTACATGCACAAAAAAATAGAATGTTAAAAGAAAGAGGAAAGAGAAGCACACAAACAAACTAGGTATGAAAAGTAGAGAACATCTTCCAAACAATGCTTGATAGATAACAATATGGCACATGGAGAAAGGCACATGAAGAATAATGAAGCATGACATGAACTAGACTATAAATTCAAGAAACATGCTCATCAATGCTTGAGTCAAGTATAGGTATATTATTGAGAAATAAGAGAATTTGATATTTTTAGCTCTTTGAAATAGAGCTAAGCACATTAAACTCACCTAAGAGTTAGATTTTTATTTAAATTTGACTCTATTGCAAGATTACATTGAAATCCTACCATTTTCACTCATTAAAAATCAAGAATTTCATCATAAAAATATATTTTTTTTTATTTATTTATTTATTTTTAGGGTCATGGTGTATAATCTGCTATTATGAAATTTTTCTAAAACTATAGTAACCCTCTAACTATTAAAACCCTAGAGGATTGTTTAATAGTTCATTTTAGTAGGTTGATGATGTGTATTCTATTTTCACTAAATGAATTTGAAGATATAACTGAAGATCTATCATTATTTGCATCTTGTAACCTAGCTACCTATAATAGATATATAAATTTAATGAACTAATCTCACAAAAACTAGCAATCATAACTAAATTATAGATTCATACATTGCAAGGATTCATTTAAAGCCTTTTTTTAATTCTTTAAAAGATATTTGGGATTACCCTCTTCACTTTGGTAGAGCTTGAAGTGCAAAATAGGTTAAAACCATCTTGTTCATTGGACTTTTCCAATCCCTAAATCAAGGATAGGTGTCTCCCATGTGTAAAATATCAAACACATTGAACACAACTTGGTAAGAGTCTCAAATTCTTCAGTTATGAACAATGGGGATATGGGTGCTTTATAACCTAGGTCATATTTAACACCACTATTCTCCAATTGCCACTCAAATATGTCCTAGGATCCCAATCGGATTGACTATCAACCCAAAGGTGAGTCAATTCTCAACAAGGAAGACCTAGGAGGGGGTTCTTTAAGCTTCGAGAGGTTTACCACCAAGCAAAAACTTGGAAAAGATAACTTAACATTCAACTCACAAAATCTAGTAATGCAAGCCAAATAATGAGTGTCAACGATAAAATCAAGAAATAAGTTAGGATGTGTGTACCTAGGAAGTATGGAAATGTGATGAGGATTCTAAAAATGCAAAAGTGTTGTGAAAATATGTTAGGGAGAGCTAAGATTCCCTTGTTTCCGACTTAGTCTCATTTTGAATTTCTGAAATCTCTGAATGTGATCTTGAGGCTCAATGTATGCACTTCCTTATGGTCAAATCTTAGGTCCTGAAACTTCCAGATCTGTCATGTAGGTGAGTTTTCATGAAGATGACAAATTTGAAATGCAACTTTGCTACTTTTCCACTTTGTACTTCAAATGATCTTCAAGTATTCAACCTAAATGTGCAAACACAAATATGGAAGAGAGGAAAAAATTGTTGATTGTTAGTAAATGGGGGTTTGCCTTGGTCAAACCCCTTGTTGGTAATTAAACCTTGGAATGAAATGAAATAAATGATAGAAATGATGAATGAACAATGTTCTATGTTGTAACTCACCAAACCCTTGTTATGAAATCTAAAAAAATTGTGTGAAATAGCTAGCTTGAATGTAGATCTTGAAATGCTTGAATGCTTGATAGATCTTGACTTGAATTGCTTGCTTGAATAAAAACCCTACATCACAAATGTTAGCTCAAAAACACACATGATGCAAGAATATCCTTGATATGATGTTTGAATCTTGATGATGGTGCTAAATGCTTGATGAATTGCTCTCAAATGCTCTTGTGAACTCAATTATGCTATTAGGAATGCTCTCACAAAATTCTTGGGTGAAAATGAGTGAAAGAACCTTGTATTTATACTTATCCATGCTTAATATCCTAAAATTACACCACAACAAGCTAACATATGAATTCATTAATTAAAGGAGGCTATATCTCACCAAGATTTGAAATTAAATCCTGAAAATAACCTAAGTGGGACTAAGACACCCTAGGTGGCATCTTAGTCCTGGGGCAGGAAACCTAGGGCATAGACTCCGAAAAGGGGCCACTTTAAGGCACATTTAAAAAGAGGGTCC
>VDFB02000003.1:453586446-453659650 GCA_007258455.2 Sequoia sempervirens | reverse complement strand
GATTGTAATAGGTTTTTTCACTGGATAATAAAAGTATTGGATGGCTGCGGTTTGGTGGATGTAGCCCAGATTGGGTGAACCACGTTAAATTCTGTGTTATGATTTATTCTGTGCATGTTTTAGTTTCTCTGTTTATTATATAAAATCTGCATTTAATTGTTAGATCTGCCATCTCTAACCCTAACAATTTAGTGATTTGGGATTCATACGCCACCTTGGGTGTATGAGTCTCACCTAGGGTTTTGGCTCCCAATCTTGATTTTACAACTTTCTAGGCATTTTTTAAAATGGTCCCATAATTTATGCCTAATGGGACTCATACACCACCTTGGGTGTATGAGTCCCGTGTGGCCAAAAATTAAAAATAATTCAAATTTTTGGTGGGATTTTATCCTCCTAAATCTGATGTTGGCTTGTAGTGTTGTAATTTTGAGAAATTTGGAATAATTAAGTATAAATAGAAGGTTCTTTCACTCATTTTCACCCAAGACTTTTGTGAGAGCATTCATAATAGAAAATTAGAGTTCACAAGAGCATTGAAGTGTTTACAAGAGTATTCAAGAGAATTCAAGGGTATATTATAAATCATTTTAAAGCATTATTCAAGCATCAAGCATCATGTGAAAATCTTCATGCATCGTGTTTTTTATTTAGCTAACAATTGTGATGTAGGGTTTCATAATTCAAGCTAGAATTCAACTCAAGATCTATCACATTAAAGAAAGACTCAAGATCTACATCCATTGGAGCCATCTCATACATGTCCACAACACTTTATTGCTAGGGTTTGGTGAGTTGTAGCATCATATTTTTTTCATTAATTATTCTTCATTCCTATTTCATTTTATTATAAGTTTTGATTACCAAAATAGGGTTTGACCAAGGAAACCCCCTTTCCAATAACAAAACAACATTTTTCCCTCCCTTTAGTGTGACATATACAAGTTTAGGTTGAGGGCCCATTGAAGAGTAAGTTTGGAGAAAGTTGTCACCTTGTATTGAAGATCATTGGAAGAATTCTAAAGGTTGCAAATCAGGGTTTTGGATCCGAAAATCAATTGGAAACGACTGAGCAGACTTTGAAGAATAGATTCATACTTTGAAGCTTCATAAAACCCTAACTAGAATGATACACCAATTTTGGCGTATGAGTCCCAATTTAGGTCATTTTCTAGTTTTTTATAGTTTCAAACACCCATTTTTTAGAATCCAATTTCTGCATAGAAACCCTGATCTGGGACTAAATCACCACGTTTAATGTATGAGTCCTAGTCATCATCAAAATCATTTTTTTCAGAATTTCATAGCTTCATCTAGTCATCTTTAGATTTCTAGGTGCACACATTTCATCTTGCATCTTTTTGTTATGTTTTACATGCTTTTCTAGGTCATTTAGTGAAATATTGCATCATAATAGGTTTAAGCATTTTGATTGGCATTTCATTTTTCTTTCCAAGTCCTAGCATGGTGGTAAACCCCTCATTAGTTTATAATCAGCCCCTAGGACAACCCTATTGCAAGATCTCTTTCTCCTTTTCATACCTAGGATTGAGATCTCTAGGGTTATCCTTGAATGAGAGTATTTGAGTTTTGTTATTCTATCTCCCAAACATAGAACAAAAAAAATTCATCCTTTCAACTATAACATATTATTGCTCGCTTTGGTCTCCCCTCCAGATTAGGTTCAGATAATGGAACTTCGTTTAAAAACAATGAAGTGAAGAAATTCTTGGAAACATTCAATATTCAACATTGTTTCTCAACACCATATTATCCACAATCAGATGGACAAGAAAAATCAACTAACAAGAATATTGAACAAATTCTACAAAAAATAGTAAGTAAACATAATAAATATTGGAATACTCAACTAACCTATGCGTTATGGGCTTACCATACGAATGTTAAGAAATCTAATGGAAACAATCCTTATAACTTGGTTTTGGTGTTGAAGTGATAATGCCCTTAGAGTTAGAAGTTCCTTCCCTAATAATTTCTCTTAAAGGGCTCATTGATGACACTACTTATAAAGAGCAATGATTGCATCAACTTAAAAATTTAGATGAAGAGTGTATCAATGCTCTTGAGCATCTTCAAGCTTATTTTAAAAGAATGCAACATGGTTATAATGATAATGTCATCCCTCGTGAATTTAATAAAGGTGACCTAGTGTTATATGAAAATTAACATAATGTCAATGCTCCCTTGAATGAAAAAGGAAAATTCAGCCCTAATTGGTTAGGACCTTACATTATCAAGGACAAATATGGGTCTAGAGCCTACACATTAATAGAGATGGATGGTACACCTCTAAAAGAACCTATAAATACCATGAATTTTCATTGGTATTACATTTATCACTTTCTCTTTTCAATAGTGTGTTAGAGCAATGTTGTTAGATTAAGTGGATAGTTTCTATTTTATCTCACATTGCTCCTTTCTTTGATACATGATAACAATATGTGTCTTATAGTATAGGGTAATTGTTTGAATGATTTGAGTAATTACTTTAGTTTCCATACTATTCAAAATTTGTGTGTTATGTTAATTTAAATCCTTAATGCATTTAGTATTATTAGATCATAGGTGTATTTAAGCTAACATAGCATACTTAATCAAAATGTAGCATCTAACATAAACTACAAATGGTTTAATTAGATCACATAAAAAATTGAATCATGGAGATATTTATTAAATATTCTCACAAAGGATATTTGATAAATCACATTGCTATTTAATTCAACACAAGATCATAAAAACACAAACATAAATTCTCATGTATATGTCATCACTAAAAGTTTAAGTACATATGCAACACTTAATACAATGATAATAAAGCCTATGACTGCTAGATCCCTCAAGGATAGATGATCTTTATGGCCATTGTGATGCAGTAGAATGTGATCGTAACCTACTCCAGTTTATATGTAGGCCCTCCAATAATTGAGATGCTCTAGCCTCCTATACGAGTTCCTCGATGCAATCTCAGTCTATCTACTCTCTATCTGCATGTACCCTAGAAAGATCCTCCCATAGCCTTGAGATCTTTGCTCACAGGTCACTCTCTTTCCTACTGTCAATAGAACCTCAAGAGGCTAGAACTAATAAAATCTCTACCTAAAGCTGGTTAGCACAAATAGTGGCTCTCTCGTATGCTACACCTAATCTCACTACAAAATCAAAGAGGTCTGCATGTTTCCTCGCAAAATGTGGTGGCATGTACTCTAGAAGTATATCTTCCTCTACACATAGTGGAGGAATTATCTCAGTGATGGCTCGTTGATAGAGCTTGCGCCCCTCTCACATGGATCCTGCAAGATAGAAATCATAAAAATATTAGTAAACATCATAATCATACATAAAGCATATGCGTAAAAGATACATGCATAAGGAAATAACATAAATATTAAATCATCAACTAGATCCCCAATCTGCTAGTTGGGGTATGATCATACAATGGTGGTCCCCCTCTATGCTAGAGGTTTGGATAGTCTACTGTTGTTGGCCTTCGCACTCTCGTGTTTGTGGATCTTTGGTATGGTTGCAACATGCAATCTAGTGAACTTGGTAGGTGGTCTCTCTCCCCTATTGGGGGAAATTGGATCCTCCTCGACCTCATCAGTATCCTCGCTCATAGACTGAATCTCCTCCTCATCATCATCACCATCCTCATCTGAGCCTAGAAAGATGTCAAGCACAATGTCAACCTCATTTGTATCCCCATCTATTTTATCATCATCTTTGTCCTCTCTGTGACCTAGAAGAGGTCTGGCAAAACCCACTGGGTGGTACAGAGAGAGGACTTGAGCTGGTTGAGTTGTAACCCACCAATTGTCATAGGCCAATGATGTGCCTACGTCATCAGCCTCAGATATTGAGGGTATATTAGGGTCCTCATCCTTTGAACCACTAATGTATACATAATTGATAGTAAGATGACGATTGTCCCTAGGCCTAGGAGCACTCTGTGTTGATTTTCGGTACATCGGTCTTATCCACGGTGGTACCTGGATGTGTCTGAACTACCTTATAACATGATCATAGTAGAATGGCATAACTATGAAATCCTATCTACCTAGAAGAAACTAGTCCATTTTTTATTTGCATAGCTCATGCTTGATATCTACTCACTAGGGAATCCACTAATATGGTCTCTAGTTGATATCATCCTCATCCAGTTGATCAAATCTAATCCACTAGTGTAGTAAATCCCCCTCCTACCATGGTCATCTCAGTGGATAGTTGAAGACATGTGGCTCACCTATGGCTGCTATGATGGAAAATATTGTTGGCCTCTTACATGTGATATGCTTGAAGCACCAAATCTATAGAAGTGTATAATATAAGATTCTAAGAAGCTCCCGGTATACAATTTGAACCATATCATAATACAAATGGGAAAATATGTTGCGGCCCCATGCATAGAAAATCCTCTACTCCTACATTCTCCTAATAGTATTAACAATTCCACCATATAAATGAGCCCCTTGACCATTTGGTACTAGTTTGAACACTATAGTCATGATCATGATTCATCACAAAAGTGATGACCACACATTCAAAAGACATTTAAGCTCAATGTGTGGTATGATGCTTGAACGATGAATAGAATTCTCTAAACAATATAAAATATCATCCATCATCTATATAAAAGATCTATCATTAGCTAGATGTATAGGCTTGCCTCAGATGGGATTTCATAAGATCTAGTGTATGTCCTCTAGAGTCATGGTCATCTCCCCGGTAGGAAGATGGAAGGTACATGAATCCACATCCCATCTCTCTCCTAGGGCTAGCAGCATAGCATCATGATACCTCATTAGTGGCATGAGGTATACCAAAAATAGCACAACATCCTGAAGAATCTCAATCTCCTCCTTTGGTAGTTGCATGATAGACTCACAAAGGAAACAAAATTGTCTCCATCCTAGGTGTTTTCGGGATTGAGGAGGAATCTAAAAAGAAAAATACATGAAATAAGTCCTAGATTAATCAATTAAATCACATTATAGTTTTTCTAAAATTCCTATCCGCCAATATGGAAACCTAGGCCATTTTGGATGGGGTTCTTGGAAACTTTAGACAATTTTGGGATAGTTTATGCCAAAGTGGGGAACTTTGCGCCAAAGTGGGGCACTTTGCGCCAAAGTGGGGCACTTTGCGCCAAAGTGGGGCACTTTGGGCCAAAGTGGGAAGTGGGGCACTTTGCGCCAAAGTGCGGCACTTTGCGCCAAAGTGCGGCACTTTGCGCCAAAGTGCGGCACTTTGCGCCAAAGTGCGGCACTTTGCGCCAAAGTGGGGCACTTTGTGCAAAAGTGGGACACTTTGCGACAAAGATGGACACTTTGCACCAATCTTTTCCAAGGTCCTAAAATTACTAGATAATTACATGAAAAATTATAAAAAAGCATGAAATGATGAAAAGACAAAGCAAAATCCACTCACTGTGTGTTGAAGTATGCCTTGTGCCACCTCACTACAAATCATATCCAATCTAGGGGACTTCTAGGTCCTTCAGCTTGACATCTTCAATCACTCTAAACCAAGGTAATTTGCAAAAAGGTAAATGTCAAATAAATAGTATATAGTGTCATTTTCATTAGTATATTGCAAAACCCTAGTAAATAAAGCTCATTCATTTAGAGGTAAGATCATTAAAATTACCATATTGCTAGGGGCTAGAGGACTTAGATTTTGATGTTGCTTGTTGTGTTGGATTCATAATTCCACTCTCGATCTCATGAAATCTCTATCATTATGTGGTATGGTACTTGGAAATACCCTATGATATGACTTATGCAATTTGATGTGGTTTCGTATTCAAGTTGATTCCACCTCCATAAAGCAAGCAGAATCAAGGGGGCATACATCTACCCTCAAATTCAATTCTCTATAGAAGTTTGACACGAGGATTTTTGAGCAGCTAACAAATTTGTATTGCACAATGCGATTCCTAACATTTTGGTTTTGTAGGTTACTATAGTGGGGTCTTCATTCTCTCTAATGAATCCATATGAGTATCCTTTTTATAGAAGTTATTTCCTTTAGCTTGCATATGCATGTAGTATCATATGGCAGCTAAAGTGGCTACTAAATGTAGTGTAGAAAAAAGTGACCCTTTTTCACACATAATTTGGGAATAATTACTACTAAAATTAACTTAATTATGCCTTGATTTAGTGCTTTAATGTGTTTTACACATTCACACTAAGTCTAGAACCTTTTTAACTAAAATGGACCTTATTGTGCCTTATTTAGGATGATGTAAAGTGTTTTCTTACACTTTCACACTAATTTAGGGATTCATTAATTAATTATGGTTAATTGAGGATAACTGTACCCTTTAATTCAAATCTAAGCTTTATTAATTTCATTTTTCAAGGATGTATCTTGACACCCATTAATGATAATACATAACAATTAACTTGGAAAAATTGGAGTCCTAGAAATCTGTGCTAGGACCCATTCGCCCAAGGTGAGGAATGAGTTCTCCTAACATAGAACACCCCTTTCTTGACATATTTGAAATGGGTTTTTGATGTTATTTCATCCCCCTAAAGTTTGGTCCTAGGAAATTTTGTTAGGACCCATTCGCCCAAGGTGGCGAATGGGTCCTCCTTATGTAGGACACCCCTTTTTGAATTTATTTGTGGTGGGATTTTAATGATTTTCAATCCTAGATCTAATGTTGGCATAGAATATTTGAATTTCAAGGTTAGATCTCAAGTTATGTATAAATATGAGGTTATTTTTCATAATTTTCAACTAGAGAAGAGAAGAAATCTATGAGCCTAAATAATTTTCATGAGATCAAGTATTCATATTCAAAAATCAAGAATGAGGGAAGTTTTGGAGTAGCATTGTAAGTCTTCAAGCTAATTTTGTGTCAAAGATCAAGCATTGTTGAAGGATTGATGATAGATGCCTATGGAGAATCATGAGGGATTCCAGGTGTTGGGAGATGCACAAGACATATGAAAAAGCATAAGGACTTGTTTCCTAAGTGATTCCATCTTCTATGATCATCCTGAATGCACCCTAAAGAGAGGCATATTCAGATTTGTGACTTGTTGAGAAGATTAGGGATCTTCTATAGTAGGTCACTTGCATTGTTCATGTTTCAGGTTAGGGTTCTACTCTAACACAATTGAATAGAATTACCTTTACATTATTAGGGATCTTAATCTTAGACCAAATTAAGGTTAGGATTGCACACATGTTATATATTTAAAATTTTCATTCATCATCAAAGGTGTCATTACCAACATGGGGTTTGATTGAGGTAAACCCATGTCCACCAACAAGCTCCAAAATTTGTCTTGCAAATTATTAGTAGATCTAGATCCTAAAGCAGGAGCTTGAAGTTGCAGAGCCTGTGTGTAAACTAGGAAGTTGAAAATCAGATTCAAATATCTCTGAAAGGGCCTAGCAAGACCCATTCACCTTTAGTAGCAAATGAGTCCCTATTAGGGTTTCAGAGGCAATAGATCTTACACTGTGCAAGCTTCATCTCTAGATTCAGAGCTCTTTGGATAGGTCGACCAAGACCCATTCACCTTTAGTGGCGAATGAGTCCTTGTTAGAGTTTTAGAACAACAAGATTTGATCAGGTGCACAACATTCTCTACTCTTTGTTTTGCTTGAAAAGTTACAGTTTCTTTCTGTTTTGTGTTACATTCATGCATTATATGTGATAGACCTAGAATAAGGCTTAATTTGTTAGTTCAATTTATTCTCCCCAAATTGTGATTTAGCTCACCACCTCATCCTTGTGTAAAGGAGAGATTGCAAGATCCCTCAATCTTGACCTAATTCACCTCTTAGGTTGATAGTTATTTCAAGGTTTTGGATCTCATTTCTTGAATGAAACTTAGTGAAAAAGGGGGTTAGACATCACACCTTTCTTTTTCTATGTTTTGCATACACATGTACGTACATATGTATGTATGTATGTATGTATGTATGTATTTATGTATGTATGTATGTATGTATTTATGTATGTATGTATGTATGTATGTGTGTGTGTGTGTATGTATGTATGTATGTATGTATGTATGTATGTATGTATGTATGTGTGTGTGTATGCATGTATGTATGTATGTATGTATGTGTGTATGTATGTATGTATGTATGTATGTATGTATGTATGTATATATTTATATCTCTAAATATGTACATCTCTCTTATATAAGGTGTCATGTCCTAACCAAAAATCTTTGAGTAAGTCTCATGATCTCCAAATGCTACAGGAAAGTGTTGTCTTTCTAAATTTCACTTAAAGTTCTCAAACAATAGATCCAAGGATAGAAAATTTTCTAGGTTTTTTGATGTTTTTGTACATCATTACATGCATTATTCCTTGAAAGTAAATTTGATGGTTATATTTTGAAGGATTTACGAATTAATTTTACAATTGAATAAACAATATGCAATTTTAATTTTTCGAGGTCCCATATATTCAAGTTTCTTTGAAAGGAAAAATGGATTCCAATTGGTGACATGGTTTTTTAACTATATTTTTCAATCAAATAAAAGAATTTTTCTTATAATTTTATGAAATTTCACAACTTTATATCTCTCTAAAATCCGAGTAGAAATATAATATAAGCTAAAGGAGGATAAAATTATTTGAAAATTTTGAAACCTACTAGGAATAGAGAGGAGGCGGTTTTTCCATTTCCAGAATATTTTGACTCATATATTGAACTAGAAACACAAAAATCTCCAAATATCTCACTACTTGTGTAGCGTCAAAAAAAGTAACCCTTTTTCATGCTTAGTTTGAGAATGAATAATTAATGATAAAATGTAATTAATTGTGCCTTATTTAGGGTGTTGTAAATTGTTTTCTTACACTTCCACACTAATCTAGGGCTTCATTAATTAATTGAGGTTAATTAGAGCTTAATTAGCCTTTTAATTCAAATCCAAGCCTTATTAATTACATTTTTCAAGGATCTATCTTGACATCCATTAATGATATTACATAACATTTAAATTGGAAAAGTTGGAGTTCTAGAAAACTATGTTAGGACCCACTCACCACTTTGGGCGAGTGGATGCTCCTTGCCTAATACATCCCTTTTTTTAAATATTTGACATGGGTTTTTAATGTTATTTCACCTCCTCGAAGCTTGGTCCTAGAAAATTGTGCTAGGACCCATTCACCACTTTGCGAAAATGAGTCCTCCTTAAATAAGACATCCCTTTTTTAATTTATTTGAGGTAGGATTTTAATGAATTTGAATCGTAGATATGATTTCGGCTTGAATTATTTGAATTTTGGGGTTAAGCCTTAGATTAAATAGCATAAATACAAGGATAATTCACATAGTTTTATCCTAGAAAATCTAAGAAATCCTAGAGAAATCAAGAGCACTTTCACAAGAGAATTATAGAGCATTTCAAAGGAATTCAAGGGTAGATTATCAAGGTTTTATTGTGCAGGAATTTAAGATAATATCATCATGTTAAAGGCATAGTGCATCAAGCATGTTGTTGATCTAATGTGTGTTGATGTAGCATTGATGATCCAAGTTAAGCATTGTTTCACATCTAATTCAAGATAAATTTCTCCATGGAAACTTCATGTTAGATTTTAGATTTACATTCCAAGACATCATTCAAGGTATCATTGTTCAAATTTTATGTTTCATATTCATGTTTCATTGTTTCATCATAAGGTTTAATTACCTAAATGGGGTTTGACCAAGGAAAACCCCTATTCTCTAACAATCAACAAGTTTTTCTTCTCCTTTGATGTGTGATTGTAGGTTTGTAGGTTGAATATCAAGGGGAGAATAAGATTGAAACAAAGTTGTAAAAAATTTCAAGTTCCAAAGTTGTCATCTATATTGCAAGAACACGAAAAAAAGAGTATAAAATTTGTTTCAGATTTTTGAAAAATGAGCACCGTGGAGCTAGAAGTGAAGAAATTGAATAACAAAACCCAAAAGTTAGTTTTCACAAACCCTAACAGGGACCCATTCACCACTTGGGGTGAATGAGTCCTCAGTGACCTCAAAACAATATCTTTTCAGCAAGGCATAATTGTTTCAGCCTTCCAAAACTTCCCTCATTGTTTCTATAATAGTTAGGATTGTTTTCTAATTGTTATTTGCATCATACCATACACATAATTGTATGTTTTATAGTAAAAAATAGTGATTCATCATCTTGATAAATTCATTTTCATAAACCTATTTTTTTTCAAAACATAATGGTGAACCTGGCCTATTGAATATTGTAATTTTCTGATCTTGGAGTCTTTCTTCTCATCCTAGGTTAGGTCTTGCATTCATTTGAATTCATTTGCATTGAATTAGATCTCATTTAGGGTGTCCTAGTTTAAATTCAAACTTTCATTTCATCTAGGGTTCTATAATTGCATGGCTTTGCATTCTTTAAATCTGAAAAATAGAAAAACAAATCAATCATCTTGCATATCATTTAGATCACATCAATTTACATTTGAAAATAAAATAAAAATTGCATATCAAACTAGGTATTTTAGTCACATTTTCAACTTGCATTTCATATTGCATTTGCAAAAATTTGAAATTGAAAGTTACTGTTACAAACCCAAAATTGAAAGACATTGAAAACGCATAAAAAACAATCAAACATAGTTTTAAAAACCCTAATCTAGGACCCATTCACCCCAACTAGCGAATGAGTCCCTAATCAAATTTGAATTGTACTTTCTAGCATTTGAAACTCATTGAAAAACACTTAAAAATCAATCAAAAATATTTCAAAAATCCTCATCTAGGACCCATTCAGCCCAAGTGGCGAATGAGTCCCTGATCAGGTGTTGACCTATTTTTTTTGCAATTTGAAATCTCTATTTTACACTTCTATTTGTGGTTTTTACATTTCTATTTTAGTTTTCTAATTTTTTGTTTCATTAAATTCATTGAATTTGGCTTAATGGGTATGTGTAGGATCATGATGGGCCAAAAAGTGGTAATATGATGGGTATGTGTAGGCTATGTGGCCAACGACTTTTTTACCCAAAATTGATGAAACAAAAGGGTTTTTAAAGGAGATTCTTAGCTTTCCACCAATATAAATTATGCTTTAATTTGAATATAATAAATAATTATTATTCATTTTCTATTTACGACTTGAATTATTTGGTGAAAATTTGAAATTTCAATTCAGTAGTACTTAAAATTTCGGGGAAAAAAAAATTAAAAATTCCAACCTAACCACAATAAAATGATAATATTTTTATAATATTTTAGATATAAGTAGAGGACTCATGTTGGATGTGATGCATATTTTTTGGTAATTTTTTTCCAAGTAAATAATTAATTACAAATTTTTTATTACAACTTTTAAAAAATATAAAAACCCGTATGTCTGTGACCTTAACTTGGTCAAAACGTCCATGAAATCCATTTTTTTTAATCCTATAGTATGCAAAGCATAGAATGTGCATGTTTTAGATTCAAAAAATGTGATACCATTTGAAAGCTATATATGTTTTTCAATCAAAGTAAAGCATAATTTATATTGATGGAAAGTTGAGAATCTCCTTTAAAAACCCTTTTTGTTTCATCAATTTTGGGTAAGAAAATATTCGTCAGCCACATACCCTACACATACCCATCATATCGCCACTTTTCAGCCCATCATGATCCTGCACATACCCAAAACAAAAGGATGATGAGAAAGTGACTGATTTTGTAGCAAGATACCAAACACTTTATTCACAAGTAAACATTAAGATTCCTGATGTCGACCTCCAACAAATTTTTATTGCCAACTTACAAAAAAAACTCCAAAGAAAACTTGAAATTTTGAGATTTCATCCTTTACATAGTTATGTACAACCCTTCATGATTATCAAAATATAAATTACAGTCATGATGTGAAAAATCCCCTTAGTCATCCTAAAAATTCTAAATCAACAACTCAAAATAGTTACCAACCTTTCAAGAAGCAAAATAAGGGATTTTTACAACTAAATTCCCCTCAACCAAGTCAATAAACCAATAACCAAGTGGATGCTATAAAGATGACAAATTATTTTAGGGATAGGAATAGAGAGTTCACTCCTCTACTAGATGTCCTTCATAATATCATGTTGCAGCTTATTGAAAATAATATGCTTACCTTACCTCCTATTAAAGAGTCTGATCCTAATATACCATTTCCCCCAGGCTTTTGACGAAACTCTTATTGCCATTATCACCAACAAAATGGACATGGTACAAAATATTGTAAGTGTCTTAAACATCTTGTGCAAGACCTTATTGACAATAGCCAACTTCAAATTAGGGATGTGAATGATCAAGGTAATAAGTTTGTCACCCCTCCTAACCAAAATTTACAAATATTTACTAATCCCATGCCAAAGCACACTATTTCATTTGTCAAAGCTAGTGAAACAAAGAATGATGTGATGAATGTTGACACAGATGATGAAAACAGAAAAGATGACAATATGGATAAACTGGCTAAAATAGTAGCATTTATTGAAGCTAGACCTCATAAGGGCTCAACTTAAAAGACTCTTGATATTATTTTCTCAAAAAATGGCATATGTAAACGTGCACCTAATGGTCCTCTTTACATAACTGGCCAAATCAATGAAAAACTTACTAATGGGATATTAATTGATCCCGTCTATGGAGAGAATTTGATCACTGAAGAATTCCTATTCATACATGAAATTTATCAAGATACATATGATAAATTGAAAGCATGGATCAAGATGCATAATGGTTTTTCTTATCCAACGATACGATCGATAGATCCTCCTTTAAAAGTTGGACCAAAAAAGTTAAATGTCTCATTCACTATCATCCTGCAATCGACCCAATTTTGTGTGAAGTAAGGATATCCATGGCTTCACTCCATGAATTTTTTCACCTCATTTGTGCATAAATGTTTAAAGTTTCCATTTGGAAATGACATCTTTACTGTGCATCATAGTGGTTTCAATCCTGCATCTTCTTGAGGGAACTTTTTATTATATTTCTTCTAGTTCGAGCCTATGGAACCTATTAAGCCTTGTGAAGACTTATTTTTTAAATCATATCAAAATTTCAAGGAAAAGTGTATACAAGAATTATCCCTTCTAACATGCCTCAACCTATAACTGACAAAAAATGATTGAACCAAAAGTCCTTCCAAACATCCAAGAACAACCTATAACAAATCCTCCTCCAATTTCTTATAAGAGACCACAAGATAACCAAAACAATCCCATTGTCCCTCCTAAAGTCAAAAAAGTTTACAAAGCTAAAGAGAAAGTGGTTGAACAACCTCCTGTTGTTTCTTTTGTTCCTCCCAAGGAAGAGAAGGAACCTATGATTAATGAAGGTCTTCTCTTACACAAACACAAATTGACAATAGACTAAAAAAAAATCAAAGTGCTAGAGAGCATAGGTGTAGATGTCATGCTATTACTCGTATGTTACAGACTAAAGAAGACAAGAGGAACATAAAAAATAAAAATATGAAATTACCTGAAAAAATTTATGATGATTTTATACCCTCACCACAACATAAACAAGAATAGTCCATGGAGATTTTCATTCAACCTCCCATTGTAATTAATCTAGATGATGACATTGATATTGCAAAGATTGATGAACAAGTGCATAATGAATTGAATACATTGTTTTCCTCTTATATGACCTTAAATGAAAAATATCCTAAAATGAGTGTTGAACTTGGTGCTTCCCCTAGTTCGGAACTTTTTCATTGTCCCTTTAGCTAGTTTTTTGTCTTTCATTTATACAAACTGAGTTTGGGATGTAGACGACCTACTCTAGTTTGACTCGCATGTGCTTTACTAGTCTTTTTTTTTCATTTTCTTTTATGTGATTGCATGTGTGTAATGTGATCCCCCATGATGTTTTGTTTGATTTATCTCTCTCTTTGTGACATTCATCTATATGTATGTACTTTCTTCTCTATGTTGTAAATTTTTTATCTTTTTCCATCTGTCTTGTGTTTTCCTTTTGGGGATGACACAAGGCGTTGAGACATTTAAGTCTCTTCCATGTTGAACCAAAAGGTTTCCTTTATCTTTTTCTATTTTTCTTGTGTTTTTCTTTTGGGGATGACACAAGGCATTGAGACATTTAGGTCTCTTCCATGTTGACCCAAAGGATTTTTCTTTGTTTTCACTCTTTTTGTGTCATTCTTCTCTAAGTTCTATGAGTATTTGGGGAATGATGGTAGTTTCAAGCTCTAAAATAACATTGTAGCAAAGACATACTAACCTCAAATCCATAGATCCATTATGTATTTTGGGGGTAACCCTTCCTTCCTATTTCATGGCGTAGCTTTATTTAAGAAACATATGACTTTGCATAGGGTTTTCCGAGGAAATATCCCATGTCTTAGGAGAAAACACTAGCTACTTTACAACAATTACTCACAACGATGGTGTTAGCAACCGCTTTAAAGTGGGGGCATACATTGATGACATCTTTCGACATTTTTCATATTTCATGGCATGATTTAATTTTTATCTTGTGATGTGTCCTTTTCTTGGTGGTGTGACCATTAGGTTTTATGTCCTCCAAGAGTGTGATATTTCTAAGCATACAATTTCCCGTAGTGGCATGATGCGAATGAGGAATCCCATAAGTGGCAATTTGATACTCTTGAATTTTCCTCTCTTGGAGACATTAGGCATGATGTTCCCTAAGAAGAAGACCTTACATCAACAAAGAAAAATCCTCTTTAACAAAATATTATAGACATAACATTCAAAATAATTCATAAAATCATAACATTATGGTGCCTTATCAAAGTTGCCAGGAGGATAACTTCGTTATGGTATGGGAGGATAATATGATTCTCTCATTTTCCACCTCATTGGGATAACTCAGCTAGTGGATGGTCTAAGGTTCCACTACCCCAGAGTGAGCATGCATGTTACAAAAAAATAACCTAGATGTGTTTCACATCACATTGGACCATTGAAGCTTGATCCTTTTTTCTAGGAAAAACAACTACATTCCACATTGTGTTGGAATGGTTGTGCTTGATCTTGTGTTTTCCTTCATTTTTCTTGGTCTTTGATAGAGTATGACTATGTATCTTTGTTATTTCTACATACTTAAGTATCTTGAATGTCTAATTAAGTGTGAGTTTGGCTTGGGGGAAAACTCACTAAAGTGGGGGAAAAATGTAGCATTGAAAAAAGTAACCCTTTCTCACACATAGTTTGAGAATGAATAATTAATGATAAAATGTACTTAATTATGCCTTATTTAGGGTGTTGTAAAGTGTTTTCTTACACTTTAACACTGATGTAGGGCTTCATTAATTAATTGACGTTAATTAGAGCTTAATTATCCCTTTAATACAAATCCAAGCCTTATTAATTGCATTTTTCAAGGATCTATCTCGAAAACCATTAATGATATTACATAACATTTAAATTGGAAAAGTTGGAGTCCTAGAAAATTGTGCTAGGACCCATTCACCATTTTGGGAAAATGGGTCCTCCTTACCTAGGACACCCCTTTTTTAACATATTTGATGTGGGTTTTTAATGTTATTTCACCTCCACGAAGCTTGGTCCTAGAAAATTGTGCTAGAACCCATTCGCCACTTACGGTGAATGAGTCATCCTTACCTAGAACCCCACTTTTTGAACTTATTTGTGCTGGGATTTTAATTACTTTGAATCCTAGATCTGATGCCATCTTGTATTATTTTAATTTTGGGGTTAAACCTTAGATTTAGTATAAATACAAGGCTAATTCACATAGTTTCATCCTAGAAAATCTAAGCAATCCTAGAGAAAACAAGAGTACTTTCACAAGAGCATTATAGAGAATTTCAAAGGAATTCAAGGGTAGATTATCAAGGTTTTATTGTAGAAATTAAAGATCATATCATCATGTTGAAGGGATAGTACATCAAGCATGTTGTTGAGCTAATGTGTGTTGATGTAGCATTGAAGATCTAAGTTAAGAATTGTTTCACATCTAATTCAATATCAAGATCTACATTCGCCATGGCCACTTCAAGTTAGATTGTAGATTTACATTCCAAGACATCATTCAAGATATCTGATGAGGTAAAAATAACCTCATCATAATAATACTATAAAGACCTATTTCATATATGCAAAATCTCTATCCTCTACCAATTAATTAAATTTTAGGAGAAATGATTTCTTAACTTTTAAAGAGAAATTGTACAAACTTTATTTCTTTTAGTTTATTGAAGTATTTTTCCAATATAGATTTAATGTGTTAGTTTAATTGTTTTGTAGGATAATAATTGGTCATCAAGTTGTAGATTAGAAGCATTCATCCAGCGCATGCTCTAGAACAGGTTGAAGGTGTGCATTGGAAACATGCTCCGAAACTTTAGGGTGATGGAACGAAGATATAGTTACTCTTTAAGTCTTAAATTATGTTATGCTTTAAGTCAAAAACTTCATGGCTCAACTTGAGCCACTTTAATACTGTTGTAATGGGTTTTAAAGACATACAAGTTATTCGTAGATCGGTTATAGACTGTTTCAATGGTTATCTATACCATCTAAAATATAGGATTTAGTTAGAGTTTTTCTATAAAAGACGTAATCTCCAGAAGCAAGATATACAGTGACAAAAGTAATGTTATGCTGTCAATATATTTTTTGAGCTGATGAATAAAGAGATTGTCATATAAAATTTCTAAGTTATGAGTTATGGATAATAATTATGGTTGATAGAAGCATTTCTAAATTAATTGTGGATGTGATCTGAGAACAAACATGATAACCCGTGAGCTGGCCACTCAAGGGAAGATAACTTAAGTAGATAAGTGTTTTCCTTTATTACATTGTTAATCTGTAGAGAATTATTTAGTTTGTTGTTGTGAAATCTAAGTTCTGAAGTACTTGTTGTCTTTCACTTCCGTAGTTTTTCATTGTTAACTGTTAGAATCTTTGTCGAATAGGGAGGATGTTTAATGAATTGTTTATAAGTCTTTCTGCTTATATAGTTTACTAGTTCTTTAGTTTAGTTGTTTCTATACTCATTAACTTAGTTGTCATGCTTTCTAAATTAGGATTTTTTCTATGCTTTTTAGTCTGAATATTTCCTGCTTTATTTAAGATAAATTGTTTTATAGTTTCTTAGTTAGATGACCTTAGGTTAGAATTATTATTAGTTGCTATAAGAAGTTAGAAAATCTAGGGGAGATAGTCCAGACTTCTTCTATTGCAAATTTCCTTGAACACTACCCGGTTGATATATTGAATTTAATCTTCTAAAGTAATGGGATCTAATGACAACCTATCAGTATCATTGTTCATGTTTCATGTTTCATATTCATGTTTCATTGTTTCATCAGAAGGTTTAATTACCTAAGTGGCATTTGAACAAGAGAAACCCCTATTCTCTAAAAATCAACAATTTTTTCTTCTCCTTTGATGTTTTATTGTAGGTTCATAGGTTGAAGATCAAGGGGAGAACAAGATTGAAATAAAGTTGTCAAAATTGTCAAGTTGCAAAGTTTTCATCTATATTGGAAGAACACGAAAACAACACTATAGAATTTGTTTCAGATTTTTAAAAGTTGAGCACTGAGGAGCTGGAAGTGCAAAAATTGATGAACAAAACCCAAAATCAATTTTCAGAAACTCTAATAGGGACCCATTTGTCACTTGGGGTGAATGAGTCCTCAATGACCTCAAAAAAGCATCTTTTCAGCAAGGTACACATTGTTTAAGCCTTCCAAAACTTTCTACATTATTTCTATAATAGTTAGTAATGTTTTCTGATTGTTTTTGATAAAAGGAAAAAATGGGTTTTACAGGGGACCCGAAACCACAAACCACAAAGTTTACAAGCAGAAGAAAGATAAAGCATTACAATACCCAAAAAATAGGAAGGTTGCAAAACAAAAAAATCCTAAGAGAAGACCACATCCACCAGCCTAGAGCCAACACATGCCATAAGAAAAACCAGCACAAAAAAATACCCAAAACTAACCTAAGGACTTTAAAGTATCAACAACCTCAGCTTCAAGGTTGCACATATCCTGGGTGCCCTTCTTCAGAGCCTAAATCTCCTGGGGCGTAGAAACTTCCTTTCTCTTTAGGTGAGCTTTCGTCCTCTTCAAGATGCCAGCATCCTCAATCTTTCTTTTCTACTTATCAATGTCCAAATCCACAACCAAAGATCCTGTTGGATATTTTTTGTTTTCTCAACCATAATGCTCATGATAGTGATGTTATGTTTAGCAATTTTGTGGTTATACTCCATGATAGTTTTCATAGTGTCCCTGATTTTGCTAATTTCTCCCTCCAGGACCTTAACCTTAACCTCATTATAGTTTTTTGATTGTTATTTGCATCATATCATACACAATTATACTTTTATAGCAAAAATTAGTGTTTCATCATCTTGATAAATTCATTTTGATTATAATCCTATATTTTTCTTCATAACAACTTAATTATGACTGCCCAAGTTTCTCAAATAATGAAAGAGGATGTAAAATTGATTAAAAATTACATATTTATATCCAAATAAGTTATATCCTAAAGCTGCATATTTTAGATAACTAGACATCATACATCCTAAAGATAGTTACTACAATCCCAATTTGTTGAACATGTTAAACAATTTATCTTCCTCTCAATAATTATTTGAGAGGCTAATTCTTTCTAGAAATGTTTAAAAAGATTAATCTCTCAATAGATAGTATAGGGCTTTGAGATTGCTTTATTTCTTCCCAAGATTGGCCTAAGGGATCGACTATATGGAATAACATATTGAAATCAAGGATTACTTTAAAAAAAGTACAAGGAGGGTGGGGAATAGAAAAAATGTTAGATTTTGTGATGATGTTTAGGGAAATGGTCTTATGCTTTCCTCTGTTATCCAATTGAACCAAATTAAAGAAGATCTCATAGTCCTTAATGGGATCTTCTTGTATAATTATCTTGACTGGGGAGGTGATACTCCAAAGCGGAAACAATTTAGAGATCACGTGTTTGGGTTGAGGGCTTTGAGAGGGGGAAATCATCTTGCATGCCTAGATTCCTTCACAATCTTGGACTCTCTTATTGGTGGTTGTCTTCTTTTTTCTTATAATGGTGAAGATGCTTGGGTTTGGAGTGGAAAACCTTCAGGCGCTTTCTCGATTAAATATTCCTACACCAAATTGGAGAAACCTTCCAGGTCATTCCATAAAATTTTAACTAGAAAAAATTATGGAATGTAAAATTAATTATGAAGATTAATTGCTTATGGTGGGTAGTGGTACATGATAAAATTATCGCAATCGATGTCCTTAACAAAAAAGGATTTCAGTTTGTTAATAAATGATCTCTCTATTCTGAAGCCTTAGAGACTATCATTCAACTATTGTTTTAGTGCCCCTTTTCGAGAGAGGTTTGGTCCAAGGTTTTTGGTATCTTGTTAATTGATTAGGTGTTTCCCCATGATCTTAAGGACCTTAATGATCAATGGAATTACTGTCCCATTACTCATCCAATTATTATATAACTTTGGCAACAAATTTCTCCATTTATCTATGGAACTTGTGGAAAGAAAAAAATAACAAGATATTTAGAGGGAAATAGAGAAGCAGCGTGAAGTTTTTCTTGAGTACAAAACAAAAAATTCTAGAGAAAAATTAAACTCAAAAAGCTTTGGTCTCTCTAAATTAATGCCTACTTATTAGGATCTTAGGATTAAATAGATCTAGGGAATTAAACAAGATCTAACAATAATAAATTCAGCCAACATTCCAAGTAGAATAATGACTATTTGGAACCCTCCCATTAAAGGATGGATCAAGCTTAATTTTGATAGATGTTCAAATGGTAACACAAAGGCTACTGTTGATGGTGGTTTAATAAGACACCATAGGGGTATTTTTATTTAAGGATATGCCAAATGTTTGGGGATGAGTACTAGTAATGAGGCATAAGTAAATCCTATTTGGTGGGGTCTGAAGAGGGTTTTAAGGAAAAAGGTTTTAATAAAGTCACCATTGAAGGAGACTCCAAATTGATTATTGATATGCTTGAGGGTACTTATGAAGCCTCATGGAGGATTAATAATTATAATGTCGTAAAATTGCACCCCTTGCAATTTCACATACATTCTTGTATCTGCTTTAGTGTCCACTCCCTTAGCATTTGTGTAGGCTCATTTTAGCCCCTACATCAACCTTTTTCCCTTATCAGGATGCTCAACACCCCTTTTTAGCAGCTACTCTCGCATGTTGGCTTTGTGTCAAACCTTGTGATTTTCCCGTTCTCGTCATTTTTTAGTGTGATGTGTTCGAACACTAGTACGTCACGCAGACATCCGCACACTGCGCTAATGTCTGACAATGTTTCAACATTCAAACAGCTCTTTCCAAGCATGTTTGCCACTTGTCAGTGAGTTTTGTCAATGGTAATGGTTGGGGATGCCTTGTAACTACCTGAGAAGCTTCTTTCCCCTCTTTAAAATTCATCTTTTCAACTCATTTGGGCTCTACCTTCCCTCTATCTTCTTTCTAGTCCTTGGCTATGGAATTTTCTCTCTTGTTATTTTTCTTGCACAGTTTCATACAACTTGCTATAGTGGCCTCAAGCCATCACGTTCTCATAACACTCTTTGCAACTCTTGGCTCTCATAACTATCCCTCCTTTTAAGCCTTGTAGTTGATACCTTGCTAACCTTGTGCTTGTGAGCATCCTGGGGTTCTATATCCCCTATCTTTTGCATCCTTAATTCGTGATATGGGTTTTCCTCCTCGAGTGGGGATTGCTTTTATGACATTGCATTTGTTTACTTCTCTCACTCTCTCTATCTTTTTGGTTGTATGTGGTGGTGGGAACACCAAAATAGGGGTTTGACTAAGGAAAACCCATATACAACCCCAACACTTTCTCCAAATCTTACTCATATAGGTATTGAAGATATTCACATGCTCGAGGCTTCATCACTTGGATTGTTGTGAGCATCTTCTTTCTTTCTCCTCTTTATCTTTATCATCCACTTTCCTTTATTTTAGTTCTACAGTACTCTATTATTTTTCTATACTTTGGAAGTTCTCAGTAATTAGATTACTAGTAGTCACTTTTTTATGTGAAAAACTTGCTTTCTGGTCCATACGAGACACTACTGTGCTTCTGGCATGCCAGCGCATCACATTGTTGTTTGTATTCCATGTTGTCGTCCTTTGGCCGAGAGCTTGTCAGTTTTTCCGAAGAATCTTCATGACCTACTCTTTCTAATTCTATAACTCTTGTGTTATTCCTTTAGGTAGTTTAGGGTAGTTCACCCTGTGAGGCTCTTTGAATGAAGAGAACTCATGAGTAGCGAGTCCCCCTTCTCTACATTTTCGTGAACCTGACAAGAACACAATATTTTTCAAACAACTAGGATTTTCTTTACCCCTACTTGGTGGGGTCATAACTTTTTACTTGGTCCTTGAAATTTGGAACCGTTTGCACAGTTGGAAAGGTCTCCAAGAGGACTAATTCAGTCCCTAAAATACTGTGCCTTTGGGAGTCAAATTTTAGAGATGAACGCAAGTTTCGACCCTAAATTATACTCCGAAGACCTCCAAAAATGCAAATTACTAGAACCTAGAAAATACCAAAAAAATATGAAAATTCTAGATTCTCAGTTTTTCTTAGTTTTGTTATTAGTCGTCTTGTTTATTCATTATTTATTATATTTATCTTACTATATTCAAAATGAATTTAATATGGTCTCTTTTATTAGTTTAGCTTTCGATCTTATTCAAAGTGTTAATAATGTTCCATTTCATGCATGCAATAGTGACTTGGGTTTTCCCATGCCACTTGGTATCTTTGATCCTTAACATGAGATTCATCTTGCTTTGAAAGATATATTGTTGCAAAAAGATGAAATCATTGATACATTTCTTAATATTACTCTACCTCCTATTCATTCCAATGCACTCTCTTTTAGAGATGATGCGTTTATGAATGATGAATCTACCTTTCATTCCAATGCACTCTCTGCGAGAGATGATGTATTAGTGAATGATGAATCTACCTTTCATTCCAATGCACTCTCTTCTAGAGATGATGCATACAGTAGTGAATGATGAATCTCCTTCCACATTTCATCCTCCCTAGATTGATGTTGATAATGTTTCTTCAAATAATCATTCTACTAGTTGTGATGAATCTATAAATGTTATCTATGTCTCTATTTCCCCTCAAATGCCTAAGAGACCAACTATTTACGTGACTCCAACTAGTCCTTCTCCTAAAAGGGTTTTTTTATTGATGGTGTTCCATTTGATAGTAACTCTCCTAACCTTTCTATGGATCTCTCTTACAGAGCAGTAGCTCATAATTATGAGAATAAAATGAATAAACAACCAAGCCTTTTTTAAGCTCCTAAACCTACAACTAGAGCACCTGGTGATTATGATCTTTTCAAGCAACTCCATGTTACTCCGGCTAAGATCTCACTATGGTACTCGCTTCAGTCTACTCCAATTTATGAAGGTATCCTTCATGAAGCTTTGCAAAAGATCCTCTTACCTTCTTTTGTGAGGCTAGTGGATGCTAATGCATTGATAGCCTATATTCGTGCAGATTCATTGAATATTACATTCTATCCATAAGAAATTTCACCCCCTGATGTGTAGAAACAAGTAGACCCTCTAATGATTATAGTTAATATTAATAATATTGGCATTAGACATACTCTCGTTGATGTTGGTTTGGAGCTCAATGTATGTAGCATTGATCTATTGCCTAATATTAATATTGACTCATCTTCTTTTAATGCTTCTTCTGTTGACATTTGTGGGTTTGATAATGTTGGTTGACAAGCCCTAGGCATGATAGTCTTACCTTTGAGGTTGGGACCTGTTACCGTAACCACCCTTGTATATGTTATGTCAAAAAGAATACCATATAAGGGTATGTGCAGGATCATCATGGAAAAAATAGGCCCTTAAGTGGTAAAAAATTCATAAAAATTAGAGTTAGGAAAATTGACGTAAAAATTTGAATAAGTTATCTATATTATTTCAAAAATATGTAATAATAGAATTTGTAGCAAATTGAATGTAGTTTCTAAAATACTAGGTTTATTTAAAAATAAATAAAATCTATTTGGTGAAAATTTGAAATTTCAATGCAGTAGTACTTATTTTAGGGAAAACATAAGAAGTAGGTGTTTGTCTAACCACCCTAACCACAATAAAATGATAATATTTTTGTATAAGATCTTATATATAAGTAGAAGACTCATGTTCAAATGTATGCATATTTTTTGCAATTTTTGTAAAGTAAATAATTAATTATGATTTTTTTATTAAAACATTTTAAAAATATAAAAAATCGTATGTTTGACCACCTTAACTTGGTCAAAACATCATGAAATTATTTTTTTTTAATCCTATAGTATGCAAAGCATAGAATGTGACGCATGTTTTAGATTCAAAAATGTGATACCGTTTGAAAGATATAGATGTTTTAATTAGCCTATCAATCGAGGACTTTAGTCTCAATTCAAATAGAAAATGAATAATAATTATTTATTAAATTCAAAGTAAAGCATAATTTATATTGGTGGAAAGATGAGAATATCCTTTAAAAACCCTTTTTGTTTCATCAATTTTGGGTTAAAAAAAAGTCGTTAGCCACATACCCTACACATACCCATCATAGCACCACTTTTTGGCCCATCATGATCCTGCACATACCCATAATCTTCTCCTTGGTAGACCATGGATTCATGCTATGGGTGCAGTCTCGTCTACCTTGCATAAATATATTAAGTTCATTTGTAACAATCGAGTAGTCATAGTTAAGGCTGGTCAACCCTGAGGCTATGTGCTTTTGAGAGATGACAGTTGCTAGTTAGGTTTCAACTATGCCTACTCTTATTCCTTCAATTTCTTCCAATGTGTCGATGTTTACTCCTATAGTACCTACTACAAAGGATACTCTTGAGATAGATGTCCCTAAAGAAGATCCTTATAAAACAATAAATCTTAAGTCTTCTCCTTCTACCTCTTCTCAAGAGAATGCATGTCTTGGTAATGATTGGGGTTCTTTGGACTTTATGGATTCCTTCAGTGGGGAACATAAAGTTGACCCGATCCACTTAAACCTTCTGATAACAACATTCACACCAACTATCAAAGATGATTATTCTTTTTTTTCACCAGATAGTGTGAGTATAAATTGTAATTTACTTAATGTTGTTCCTCCTCCTTCTGAGGATCACATCTCTGTTAAAGAGGCTAATGTTGGAAATCCTATCAAGAAGGTTGATGATGATCCCATAGAAGAGTGTGATTCCCATTGTTGGAATAATGCTCTCTTTGGAGATCTTCCACTGTCTTCTATCTTCATGTCTTTTTCTTGTAAGCAATCAAAATTTTCTCCACAAGAGAAAGGGTTACTTCTTGCTCCTCATCCTCTATCTAAGCAAGAGTGTATTTTGTTGAGGATTCTAAAATCCCACTTGATTACTCTTCCTTCTCCTACAAGTAAGAAATTTCATGAACATGATAAAGAAAAAATTCTTTCTGTGCATACTATACCATAGAAAAATGGATCATTGACATTTTCATGGTTATTTAGGTTTTTCTCTTGTGATGCTTGACGTATTTTTCTTTGATTTAATGTTGGAATGTAACTTATGCATTCACATTAGGTCCTGAATAATTATGGTGTCTTGTGAAGGTGTTGTGAAGTGTTGTAACACATTTCTACACTTTTCTAGACTCTTCTCATTATCATTCATCTAAAAATCATCTTTTTATCCTTTATCAAGTCCTATTTTAAAGTATTGTAAAGCCTTGTAACAAACTTTCATGATTTTGTAGGATTTTCATCACTATTTACTACTTTCTTATGCTTTATTTGACCCCTTTATGCACTTACAGGTCATAATTAAGTGAATTTTTGAATGTAAACCTGACAAACAACATTAAATGCAACTTAATTCCCAACACCCACTTACAAGCCTAGAGTGGAACCCATTCTCCATGGGTGGTGAATGAGTCCCTCTTTGCTCAAAATTCAAAATAATTCAAAATTTCTTTTGGGTTTTCATTCAAAAAGACCTTATGTCGGCCTGTGATATTGTATTATTAGGTGATTAGGGCATAAGAGTGTATAAATAAGTTTTTTTCTACCAATTTTACACCTAATTCATCCAAGCATTCATCTCATTCACTAGTTTATTCAAGCATTCAATTACATTCAAGCATCATTCAATCAAGCAATCATCAAGCATCTTGGAGCAGCCATTGACATATCCTCAGAATTCAACAACAAGATTTTGGTGAGTTAGGAAATTTGCATGTTGTTATTCATCATTTCCTTCTTCATTTCATTCATTTCTTTATCAAGGGTTTGATTACCAAAGTGGGATTTGACCAAGGAAAATCCCTATACTCTAACCCTTAACCATTTTCCCCCTCTTGGCATGTGTGTTTGTGGGTCTTGTAGGAAAATTTGTCATGGAAATAGGTGTTGAAAATTGGTCAACAAGTCATCAAAGTGTTTCAAGTCAACCAAACCCTAATTCAAGCTTGGAGGCAACCTACAACCCGTTTTCTATAGATTTGACTCTGTCATTCTGACAAGAAGACAAGTGCAGATCTAGACCTATAGGATTGACCTTTGAATTTAAAAAATTTTGGAGGAGGAATGATTCACCATCAGTTCCAAATGAATCCCACCTATAGGCTAGAAAAGGTGATTTTGTCAGAATCAAGTTCCCAATAGTCGGAAAGCAATTTCAGGTCTTTTTACTAGTAGGAGGACCAATTCACCATTAGTGGTGAATGAGTCCCACTAGTGATCAGTAGCGATTTCTTCTAGTTTTCAAAACCTTCTAGGATCAAAATTTAACTTCTAGGTGCACTTTGTTAAACCTCATTCAATTATGTTTGCATTAGTTCATGTTCATTTTTGCATATCTCACTGTGTTTTCAAACATTGCATATTTCATTAGTTTTGCATTAGTAAGCAATCAATTTCATCACTTAGTTGCATTTAGATCAGTACATTTTGTCATAATCACATTATATATTCCTTAGTTTGAGTGAACCACCTCAATTTTAGGGTTCTATCTCTCTTCTTTTAGGTGAAAAAAACCCTAAGAGTGTAAGAGAAGTACATAGAACACGCCATAAAATTGATAGTTCACATACCACCAAGTGCCTAGTCATTCCACTAGTGAATGTAAGGCCTTGAAGGATAAAATACAACAAATTTGTGATTCTAGTGCCCTCAAACTCCAATTTGAGTGATGCACCCACCTTTTTTTCAAATGAGAAGTGATATCGAGGTTTACCTCTGTCCTTTATATTCTAGGTATCTTGCATGGTTCTCCTCCCCTGTATGCTTGGGGTAGTGATAACTTGTTTGAGAGAGGTGTGTCCTTCTTAAGGACCCCCTCTCTTCTCTCTATCTTTCAACTAAAGCATCCCTTGAATGGACCCCTCTTCACGTTGGGTTCTCGAGGGACCCCTTTAAAAGCCTTCCAACTTGTCGATGGTCTGTGTAACTGTCCACTTATTTGTGTACGTGGTTTCTTTTTTTTTTGGCATGTTTTATCTACGGAATAACATGTCGCATTGCAAGTGCACTTGTGAGGCCGCTTTCTGACTCTGTGGAGTCCCCCTACATTTCTAGGTTTCGCTCATGCGAGAGATCTTGGGGGGTGCCTCCTTGTAAGGCACTTACATATATGGGTTTACCTCATGTGAGAGATCTTGGGGGATGCCTCCTTGCAAGTCTGTAGGCCTGTGAGGCACTTACATATCTAGGTTTCCCTCTTATGAGAGATCTTAAGGGACACCTCTTTGTAGGTTTGTGGGCCTGTAAGGAACTTACATATCTAGGTTTCCTCCATGTGAGATCTTGGAGGATGCCTCCTTGTAGATCTATGAGCCTATAAGGCACTTACTTCACAGGGCTTCCTTCATGTGAGAGATCTTGGGGGTTTCCTCCTTGCAAGTCTATGGTCCTGTGAGATGCTTTCATCCTACATGATTGGTTCATCATTGGTATGAGCGCCTTTGGTGTACTTTGTGGAAAAATTTAGTTCCACAAAGCTACAGAGTCCTTTGTTCGAACCTCCTCGGGAGAGAGTACATGTGGAGCCATCTCTCTTGGAATTTTCATTCCTCTTTCTTGCTCTGTCTTGAGCCTTTTCACTTCTCTTCTCATCTCTTCTCTTTTGTATATACCAGATTGAAGATATGCATCTTCTTCATCCTGAGTATATGCCCTTCCTCTCTTCGTTTTATAATTCTTCTAAGTGTGTTATTTCTAGATTTGGGGACAACGCATAGTACTGAGAAAACCTTTTACATCAAGGTCTCTTTCACTTTGCTAACTCAAATATTTTTAGTTAGTTAGGTGCCTATGTGTATGTGTTTTTATGTTCTAACCTCGTGGTTTAATGGCTTTTTATGTTCTAACATTGTTGTCTTGTGTAGGTATTTCTTGTCTAATATGTTTGTTTCGTAGGTCTTCAACCTGGGGGCATGCTTCCTTAGTTCGAAGAGCTATCTACTTCCTCTACAATATCCTTTTGGCATCATGATGCTATTTATATTTAGTAGATTTCCTTTAGTGTGCATATTAGCATAGATTCATATGCCCGTAAAGTGGGGGAAAAATGTAATGTCGTAAAATTGCACCCTTTGCAATTTCACATACGTTCTTGTATCTATTTTAGTGTCCACTCCCTTAGCATTTGTGTAGGCTCATTTTAGCCCCTACATCAACCTTTTTCCCTTCTTAGGATGCTCAACACCCCTTTTTAGCAACTACCTTCATGTGTGGCTTTGTGTCGAACCCTGTGCTTTTCCCATTCTTGTCATTTTGTAGCATGATGTGTTTGTACACTAGTGCATTGCATAGATGTCCACATGCCACGCTAACGTCTTGTGACATTTCAACATTCAAACAACTGTTTCTAAGTATGCTTTCCACTTGTCAGTGAGTTTTGTTGGTGGTAACTGCTGGGAAGACCTTCTAACTTTTGGAGAAGCTTCTTTTCCCTCTTTAAAAGTCATTTTTCAACTCATTTGGACTCTAGCTTCACTCTATCTTCTTTCCAGCCTTGGATTTGGCATTTTCTCTCTTGCTATTTTTCTTGTGTAGTTTCATAGAGCTTGCTACAGTGGCTTCAAGCCCTCACATTCTCACAACACTCTTTGCAGCTCTTGGCTCTCATGGTTATCCCTCCTTTTAAGCCTTGCAATTGATACCTTGCTCACCTTGTCCTTGTGAGCATCCTAGGATTCCATATCCCCTATCTATTACATCCTTACTTCGTGATATGGTTTCTCCTCCTCTAGTGGGGTTTTCTTTTATCACTCATATTTTGTGATACAGGTTCTCCTCCTCGAGTGGGCATTGCTTTTATCACATCATATTTACTTACATATCTCACTCTATATTTTTTGTTGTTCGTGGAGGTGGGAACACCAAAATGGGGGTTTGACTGAGGAAAACCCCTATATAGGCCCAAAAATTTCTCCAGATCTTGTGCATGTAGTTAATGAAGACATTCACATACTAGAGGCTTCATCACTTGGATTGTTGTGAGCATCTTCTTTCTTTCTCCTCTTTATCTTTATCATCTACTTTCCTTTATTTCAATTCTATCATACTCTATTATTTCCCTGTACTTTGGAAGTTCTCAGTAATTAGATTGCTAGTAGTCACTTTGCTATTTTCTATGACAAACTTGCTTTTTGGTCCATACGAGATGCTAGCACGATGTTGGGATGCCAACACACCATGTTGTCATCCATATTTCGCGATGTCATCCTTTGGCCGAGAGCTTGTCAGTTTGTCTAGAGAATCTTTGTTACCCTCTCTTTCTAATTCTAGAACTCTCGTGCTATTCCTTGAGGTATTTTATGGAAGTTTTTTCCATGAGGCTCTCTGAATGAAAAGAACTTGTGAGTAGTGAATCCCCCTTCTCTACAATAATTTGATTGATGATTCAAAAAATATGTTGGAAAGTCTTGACCAATTTAATTTGCAATATATTTTTAGGGAAGGGAATAAAGCAACATATGTTTCCTTTAATATTGGGTTATCTTTTCTTTAGAGGTAGAGTTATAATTGTGATGATATCCCCTAATGAATCAAAGAATGTGTCTCTGATGATCACCTTTGAATTGAAAATTTGAAAATTAATCAATTAAGAATTAATGAGAGTAATATTTAGTTTAGACACTGTGGCTATGTAATTTTTGAAGGATGGGTTGTGGCTTTAGTTTTGGTGCTCCTTTTAAAATTTTAAATTTAGATTTTAAGATGATGATATTTGTGAAGAGCACTAGAAATGATGTTCAAATGTGTGGAATTTTCCAATCTAACTTTAGGAAAATTTTACATCACATGTTTATTTTTATTTAATGTATCCTATGGAACAACTTGATGGATGATGAGGATTGATTAGAAATGGTGAAGGATAAAGGTATAATAATTTAAAATATGTGTTTATTAAATATTACATCCTCAATGTGATTTGGAGTAATATAGGGGAGGCCCACAAAATGATTAATAGGACCTCACTTGGTTGGTGTCATATTATTCCTCACCTGACAACTTTTTTAATTTAAATGCCTTTATGATTTCACAAGGTGATCTTATGGTTCACACGAGTTCCAAGTATTATCCTAGGATTATAATGATCTTGCATAAGATTCAACTCATCTTGACTACTGCAAGATGTATAATTAAAGAAAAGTGGTGTGCCCTCTAGAAAGATGGTTTTATTGTCTAACTTATCTCATGAAAATTATTTTATCTCACGACCCTTATGGATTTTCCAAAGCTTATTTTAATTGTATTTTCTACCTAGGTAATAGTGTTGAAAGTTGCAAGACAACTGAGAGGGGCTGGGGTGAATTAGTTGTCACCAAATTCAAACAAAAAACTCCAAACACTTGTCAACTTCACAACCACTTAATTCTATTATTAAGTATGAGCATGAAATGTAAATAACAAAAAGAAATAATAACATAGAAAACACCAGATTTACATGGAAAACCCAATAAGGGAAAAACCACGGTGAGGATTAGCTCACAATATAAATTAATTGCACAATCGAATACAAATGGCTCACTGCCAACGGGCTCACTACCCAAAATGGGACTCACTATCCAGATACAAAATCTCACTTCTTACAATTTAGATGACTCACTATCCAAAAGGATTACAAAATTGAAGTGGCTTCACAACCAAAACGAACTAGTAAGAGTGCACCTAATATGCATTGATTAAGTTTCAATGATGCTCAATAAACTAACTTAACACACTTCATCATCTTTTCACTTCTTCACATTCACAACTTTACAACACCACACAATCTTCAAACCTATATAATAGATATATCTGATTCATCCACAAGCATCAATTAGGCCAGCCTAATTAGATGCAATACCAACTGTTGGCTTCAAGCATTTACAAAACTCTCCAAAAATTGATCCAAGCGTGTACCACGCTACATCATGTCAGCATGGACCAAAGATAGGTCACACATATATCTTAAACATGAATTAATCTATTACAATATCATTTGTACTTTAGGTCGGCTAGGGCTAGGCCCAATAGCAAAATGCAATCAACAAAACAATGCCAAATCACCATGCGAGCATATGAGCACACATGATTTTGAGTAAAAACCCTTTTAGAATCCATAAACTATTTCCCAAAACCACAAGAAGCAACAATTAACTGTGGGGTATGTGCAGGATTATCATGGAAAAAACATGCCCTTAAGTGGCAAAAATTTAGAAAAATCAAAGTTAGGCAACTTGACATAAAAAATTGAATAAGTTATCTATATTATTTCAAAAATATGTAAGAGTAGACTCTATAGAAAATTGAATGTAGTTTCTACACTACTAGTTTTTAAAAAAATCTATTTAGTGAAAATCTAAAATTTCAAAATACAGTAGTACTTAAATTTGAGGAAAAATAATAAGTAGATTAATACTTGTCTGAACACTAACACGATAAAATGATAATATTTTTTGTATAATATTTTATATATAAGTAGAGGAATCATGTGTCCTAATGTGATGCATATTTATTTGTAATTTTTACGAGTAAATAATTAATTCTAAATTTTTATTACAACTTTTTAAAAATATAAAAACTTGTATGTCTGACCACCTTAACTTGGTCAAAACTTCATGAAATTCATTTTTTTTAATCCTATAGTATGCAAAGGATAGAATGTGATGCATGTTTTGAATTCAAAAAATGTGATACCTTTTGAAAGCTATAGATGTTTTTTAATCAACCTATCAATTAAGATTTTAGTTGCAATTCAAATAGAAAATGAATAATAATTATTTATTAAATTCAAAGTAATGCATAATTTATATTGGTGGAAAGTTGAGAATATCCTTTAAAAAACTTTTTTGTTTCATAAATTTTGGGTTAAAAAAAAGTTGTCAGCCACATACCCTACACATACCCATCATATCACCACTTTTTGGCCCATCATGATCCTACATATACCCTGCAGAGGATGTAAATTGGTTCTTCATACCGGTTTAAAGTACCAGATCAAACTAACAACTCAAAAAACATGGTGACATCAATCACAACACAAAGTCTACATAATTGGATGTTCTTATTCATTCTTCCAACAATCTCCCCCTTTGTCATTGATGGCAACATGTGCCAAAATTTACAAAATTTCTTATCACAATATTCTCTCCTCTTTTACCACTTTTCACATGACTCTCTCCCCCTTTGAAATCACTAGAAAAGGGTGACCAAAAATAGGATGTAAACATATGTACATGATGATAAAGTTTATACAAAGGAATTCCAACTCCCCATTTTCAATATTGAAGTGAAAATAATTCTTTTTACCGGAAAAAAATTCTTGTACCTTTCTCTTATGGTTTGAAGAATCCTCTTCCAAGAAAATACAACCGAACCCATTCTTACACTCATACTATCCAATAAAGATAACATTGTAAATGAGGGTGTTTCGTCTAAAGACAAACATTGTCGTTCATAATCTTCTACATCAAAAACAATTCCAGAGAGATGATCTAACTAGACCTCAACAATTTCTTTAACCAACCAGAAGGTTTTAACTAGGTCTTCCCTTTATCTCTGAGCAGTGAACATCTCTACTTGCAGTTCATCGACTCTTATTCTCTAATTTCCAATTTTTTCTTTGAAGAAGTCAAAACTCTTTCCAATACTATGTATCTCAAATTCAATTGCTTCAATTTTGCTTCTAAAATTATCAACTATTGCAAGCCACCAAAGATAGTATTTGTAGATGTCTGATATTTCCTTAATACATTCTCTTGTCTCATTAATCTGTTTAGATAAAAAAAATTTGGCATTGGCACATCTTCTTTCAACCATAGCTTCAAATTTATGTCCTTCAGGTCCTTCCAACAACATTCTTTCTTCAATGACTTCTACTAGGTCATCTGGTAATGAGTCAAACACATCTGAAACTACAATACCCTTTTTGAGAAAATAATCAATCAACACATCATCAATTTTATGTCTTTTGATTAGAGAGTAGGCACACCACATTTCTCCAACCTTCTTCATATCACCTATATCTAGCAACATCTGAATTTCCTCTAGATCAAATTCATATTAAATAGGTAGAGATTCTTCTTCATTCTTATTTTCTTCCAAGACATCTTTTGTGATAAATTTTCTCCTCTTAGATTCTGGAGGGCACCACCAACTTCCACCTCTTTCTTTTTAGAGGAGGAACCCTCTTCAAACTGACTAGACACTATCACACTAGAGCACAAATTCTTTTGTAGGAATTAGAAATAGATTTTAAATGTATTTACTTTGTCTTCCATACACTTCAAATTCTTGTAAAAAGAATTTTGACAGCGATATCAGATTCCCACTTAACATTCTCTCTTCCTGGTAGCGAACTCAGAAAGTAAAATACCAAACATATAAGAAAAGATCCAAGCTGGAAAGGATAACCCTCAACCAACGAAATTCTAACATTCTCAATTAGGTTTTCCAAAATTAAGCCACACAAATCAAATTGCTTTTTTTCCTTCACCATCATGTGTGCAAGATATACAACAATAGCTAAAGTAGAACCTTCACAATTTATGAAGTAGATTAAATTATAAGAGATACCGTACGCAACATACCTTACTAGAGGATCAAAAATTGTATAATTTATCAGTAGAGCTTGAGTTTCTTTGTCAACACCCTAGTAAGTTCCTCCACATCTTTGTATTTCACAGTTTTCTTCCCAAGGAGATCACCAACACTGTACAAACTAGTAATAGCTTTGATTTCCTCCTTCATGATTGGATAGGATTTATCCAAAACAATGTTGTCTTCCTTGAATTGACTTAACATAGACAAGATAGATTCTTTATCTACAAACCAAGGAAATTATCCCCATAAATCCATACCTAGGGTTTTTACATTTTGTAATTCATTTGTTTTCAACCTTAGTTCCATTTCCTTCATTTTTCGATGATCAAATTCTTCCAATTAAACACCCTTCAATCTCAGTGGAATATCGCCACTCGATCCTCTATCCATCATTGCACTTATCTTCCTTAAAATATTTCTTTTCTCAACAAACCTCCTTAATTTCTTTTCTTCTCCTTTTGTAAACTGAGAGATGAAATTAAAAAGCTTTCATCTTTTACTCCTAATTATTCATAATGATTTCTTCAAATTACCTTAGAATCACTTAAAATCACTTCGATGTCGCTTCAAATTTCTCTTCAAAGTCTTTGATTGCATAAGTGATGAAAAATGACTTTTGAATATTTCTTTATACATCATCACATTGCTCTAATTCACATTAAATGTGGCAGACTTCAAAAAGCTGATAAAAACCCTATTTCTCTACACAATGAACTCTAAATCGCTCTGCAAATAAACATTCCTGTAACATTTCTTCTGGTTCCTTTTCCATGACCTCTGTTTATCCATTCTCTACAACATATCCTCGTGCCAAGGATTGGCATGCCAAGCATCAGGGGGTTCAAACAATTTTTTGTTAAAGCTCTCCCTAAGACCATGCTAGGTCTAATTGCTAGAGGAATTGTCTGTATCGAATAAGGGCACATACACATCTATCATTTCTAGCTCTTCTTTCTTCTTCCATATCTTGTTCATTTCTTGCTTAATCTCATCCTTGTCAATTTTCTTCACTGGTTCATTCTGCTTTACTGAATCAGACTACTTGCCCTTTTTACTTTTGCAAATTCTTGATGTCCCGATTTGTTACAATTATAGCAAACAACACCTTTCTGATTAGCTTGTCCTCCATTAACCCTTGATCTGCACTGATTTTCTTTGTGTCCAAAATTATTGCATGTATAGCAATATCCATTAAAAGATTGATTCATTCCACCTCCATTAAACCTATTCATCATCATTCGGCTAATCATCCTCACCTAAGATCTACATTCAGTAGCCCTATGTCCAACTTTCTTGCATTCAAAACATTTTCCCAAAAAAATTCCAACATTATGATTTATCCTACTTCTACACTCAGTTGCTTTATGAGCACATTTATTACATGTAAAACAAACACCATTGAAATATGGATACCTTTGAGCATTTGGTTTTCTGACAGGTGGCCTTCTAGCAAAGTTTCTTTTCTTCTTTCCTTTATCTTGAGTCTTCTGATTATCTACTGAGTTTAGGGTCTTCTTATCCTTAGAGCTTTCACCAACTTCATTTCCAAAACCACCTTTGTCTTTAGAAGGTTTATGTCCTTCAATCAACTCTTCAAGTTTGGTGGAGCATATCTTGAAATTATCTTCACAGAGTTTTTATTTCTCCAGATCTACTTTTAGGTTCACCACTTCTTGTTCAAGCTTTGTGCATACATCAATCTTGATTTACACCACAATATTCAAACATTCTTCAATAATTTTATTTTCCTCTACTAGCACCTTCAATCCGATAATTTCTTCATTTGCTTGCTTCAATTGCTCACTCACTTCCCTATGTCTTTCCTTGAATTTCTTCAATTTCTCTTTCAATTTTCAGACACATTCATTTGCCTCATCAAGAATTTCTTTCAAATCTTTGTTTTCAATTTCAACCTTGTCAAGATCTTCAAGTGCAGCCCGAAGTTCATCTTTGTCACCCATTTTATTCAATCTTTAGGATCTTCCTCAAGCCGTTAGGCTTCACTGGATGAACCAAAGCTCTGATACCAATTTTTGAAAGGTGCAAGACAATTGAGAGGGGCGTGAATCATTTGTCACCAAATTTAAACACAAAACTCAAAACACTTTTCAACTTCACAACCACTTAATTCTATTATTAAGTGCGAGCATGAAATATAAATAACAAAAAACACCATATTTATGTGGAAAACCCAATAAGGGAAAACCCATAGTGAGGATTAGCTCACAATATAAAGTAATTGCACAACCAAATACAAAAGGCTCACTACCAAAGGGCTCACTGCCCAAAATGGGATTGACTATTTGGATATAAAAGCTCACTGCTTACAAAGAGGACTCACATTCCAAAAGGATTACAAAAATGAAGTGGCTTCACAACCAAAATGAACTAGTAAGAGTGTACCTAATATGTGTTGATTCAGTTTTGGTGATGGTCAATAAATTGACTTAACACACTTCATCATCTTTGCACTTCTTCACATTCGCAACTTCGTAACACCACACAATATTCAAACCTATCTAACATATATATTTGATTCATCTGCAAGCATCAACTAGGCCAGCCTAATTTGATGCAATACCAACTGTTAGCTTCAAGCATTTACAAAAATTCTCAAAAAATTGATCCAAGCGTGTAGCATGCTACATCATGTCAGCATGGACCAAATATAGGTCACACATATATCCACAACATGAATTAATCTATTACAATATCATTTGTACTTTAGGTCAGCCAGGGATAGTCCCAATAGCAAAATGTGATCAACAAGATAATGCCAACTCACCATGTGATCACATGAGCACAAAGGATTATGAGCAAACACCCTTTTAGCATCCATAAACCATTTCCCAAAACTGCAAGCAACAACAATCAACCATGGAGGATGTAAACTAGTTCTTCATACTAGTTCAGAGTACTAGATCAAACTAACAACTCAAACAACATGGTGACATCAATGACAACACAAAGTCTGTACAATTGGATGTTCCTCTTCATTCTTCCAATATATAGTAGTTGTTGGGGTGTGGTTGTTGTGTCTTCGACTGCCTTGCAAAGGAGGTGGAAGGGTTACAAAATTAAGATGGATGATCCTAGAAAGTGTTTAAAACCTTTGTCTTGTGTGCCCTTAAAATAAAATGTGGAGCTTTGGAAGCTTTTTGAAGAAGTTGGGATGACACCATTTTTTTTGCCATGAAGGGTTTCAATGATGACCTCACCTCAAAATTCTTTAATTTGTGGAGAGAGGGAAAGGTGATGATTGGGAGTGTTAGTTTTGAGGTTACCCCAAAATGGATCATAGAGGACACTAGTCTAGAATGCAAGGGCTTAAAGGTTGTGAAAGTAAGTAATGGAAATTACCAATGCTTCATTGATAGTTTTTTGGAAGAGGATGAGAAGCTAAAGTAGTTCAAGAATGGCTACAACAGAAAGAAGCTGCTAGCTCCCTATGGTGTTGTAAATGTTAATATTATGAAATAATTCACATTAGAGGGAAGATATACTATGGTGCATGACTATCATTTTCCTTTCTTAAATCACATTATAAGGAAAGAAAAAATCAGCATTCCCTTTCCCTTCTCTCCTCTCTGCATCAATGTAGGGAAAATGGGACCTCCCCTTGTTACATCAAGGCCTATTCCAAAGACTTTACAATTATGTTATTGCCCAAACCTCTTTGTCAGACCCAAAATTTTTTGTAAAGCCTCTACAAATTAAACCCCTAAAGGAAAATCCACATTTGCTTCAACTTAACCCTAGCTCTAGTAAGAAGCCAAAATTTGCTACCTAGAATTTCATTGTTTTGCAAAAAACTGCTCCCCAACATTTTGTTGTTTTGCATGATCCTATTGTCAAAGAAGAGCAATGTACCCCTCCCTCTCAAAAAAAAAAGCTCAAGCAAAACCATCTATTTCAAAAGACTCTATTGCTAAAGAAGAATTGTCTACCCCTCCCTCTCAAAATAAGAAATCTCTGGAAAAATTTGCTAGCTCTAAGCATAATGCTTTGACCTTGATGAATCAAGGACAACCAAGAAGGTTACAATAGAAAATTTGGATGAAGTGGAAGAAGGCTATGTTGAAGATTCTAGTAGTGGCAAGGAGGAAAGGGGGTCGACTAGATTGGATAATCAAAATGTTAAGGGAAAGAAGCTTTCTTTTGAAGAAGAGGAGGATGGGTTATCAGATGAAGAATATATCCCTATGTAGGATGAGGATGTACTAGGCTTGAGCCAAAAAGAACTAGAAGTAGTTTTAGGGGAAGATCCTCAAAATGATACAAGTGAGGAAGATGAGGTAGTGGAGGATAAACAAGAACTTGAAGAAGAAAACCTGAGTATGAGGGGAATGAAATGAGCACTATCTTGGAGGAGGTTGAGGAAGGCACAAACAAAGATCAAGAGGAAGCAAATGTTAAGGCAATGGTCAGCTTGGAGGATGAGGAGGAGTTGGGGAGCAACTCTCTCCAGTATTACAAGAACTAGATTGATTCCTTACAAGAGAAGGTAAGCATAATGGATAGTGCCTTCAATAGCCAACATTATTTCTATCACTTATGGAATCATGAACAAATCAATATTTGGCATAGTGCTTGGGCTTTCAAAAGTAATAAAAATGAAATGAGGAATGGAGGAAAACAAGATGCTAATATTCCTAATGAGGACATGTTGGCAAAGTTGAGGATCCCTAGAGGAATGACCTAGAGCTACTATAAAAACAATGGAATTTAATTAATTGCCAAAAGGAATACTTTAGGCCTTTTTACTATTTCTTTTTGGTTTTGGGGCATGTGTGCCTATCTCTCAAAGGCCTACATGCCATTTTGGTTTTAGGCTTATGACTATTTTCTTTTAACTTCGTGTTGTTCTCTGGTTGGCCTATTGACCTTGTTTTGGTTTGAATTAGTAGTCGGGGAGGGGAGGTGGCGGGTGGGGGAAGCGGGGGGCTACTTTTCCATTGATGTTTTGCTTGGGATCAAGGCCCTTACCCTTCCTTTTTAATAAAAAACAATAAACAAAGAAGATATTGGAGAACAACTTTACCTTATTAATGTCTAAAAACAATAAAAATAGATAAAATTGCATTTACATATAAAATATAAAATTATTTTAAAAAAGACTTTTAACATTTAAATATTTTATATTAAAACATAGAAACTTTTAAAAATTAAAATTAAAAATCATTTTATCATATTATAAAATTACATAAAAACATTTAAAAAATGTAAAATAAGACAATAAAAGTTTACAATTGTCAACAAATTTTTAGTTGAAAGCATGTGGTAAGTTTGAAATTCCAAGCCTCGTCATAAACAAGATGCAAAGATGAATTAAAATACATCCTTATCACAAGAGAAGCCAGAGCCACCATATAAGAAAATGGAAGTCAATATAAGATAAGATTTAAGACGGTGGAACATCCTTATAAACATCCACGTATAAGTCGTACTACGAAAAGGCTATTTGTCCTCTTTCTCACGTATCTGCTATTCTATTAGTCTTCTTCCCTCTCTTTATATATAGTAAAGAAGCCCTGCTCTCAGGCATTGAAGCTTAAAACAAAAGCTTAACGTTTAAGAGAGAGCATTGCTTCTTCTTACAACATGGTGATGTATACTTCGCAAGCAGCCTGGTATGAATCTCTGATTTCTTTCTCTCACATATATTATCTTCTCTTTCTAATTTCCATTCCTTTGCAGATTACTGACAACTGGCTTTGATTTTGTCTTCTTTTCTTAATTGACAGGGCCTTTCTAGTGGTTGCAGTACTTCTGCCCTTCGCTTATGGTGATACTGTATTAGACATTCTGGGGACACCTGTGGTAACCGGTACCGAATACACCGTCTTACCTGTCAATGGTGGTGGGCTTAGATTGAAGATGAGGAATAACAGCTGTCCTATGTACGTCGTTTACAACGATAATGAGGAAAGTCTTCCCGTGATTTTCACGCCTTATGAATATGTGAAAGCAATCACCGAGGATGCCGATTTGAAGGTGGAATTTTCTGCTGCTACAATTTGTGTGCAATCCACGCGGTGGAGGATCGAATCAGATTCGGAACTCAACAAATCTTTCATTTATGCAGGAGATTCATCTTCCTCTTCTTCAATTGATCTAGATTACTTTAGGATAAGCAAAACTGAAGGGGATGGTAGCAATGTTTATGAGCTTTCTTTTTGCCCTTCTGTGTGCTCAACTTGCAGGCCTGCATGTGGGTCACTGGGTATTTATACCGACCAAGATGGAAACCAATGGCTGATCAAAGATAGTGAGATCAATCCCCTGAAAGTACAGTTTCAAAGAGCATAACTCTCGCTCTTAGTATTTAGGGGTGAGCGTTTGTAAGCATACAGAATAAAACAGGCCCCGAGCTTGGAAATAACAGCGCCTTCCTGTGCGCTGCTGTCATTCATTTCATCAAATTATGAATGAATTAGTAAATAAACTCCACGGAGAGTGCTTAAGCGATATGCTATTGAGGACGAGGTCCGACTACGTGGAAATACTTTTTTATTATATAATATTGTAAAGGGAAACACAATTTCGTTTATTTGGTCTATCGTGGACGATCAATTTCAATAAATACCTGCCATGACGATAAAGATATCATAACCGTTTGGAACATGAAATCTAAGGGGTTTAGGCATTTAGTTGGTGGAGCACTATTAAAATAAAATTCTCATGCAATAATAATATTATTATTTCTTTATGAACTTAGAAAGATAATTAGATATATCAGTGTTTAAAATTTTGTATATAATTGTAACTCATTTTATGTTAATTTTAAAGTTTTGGATAAGTTTGATATTATTTAGACTTGACTTCTAATGTGTTATTTTGGTTTGACACATTATGCATTTTTGCTATTTAATTTATTGGATTCTTGTCACAAATCATTTCGGCTATATAATTGAGTTTAATTTTTTTTGAGTAATTAATTAGCTAATTAGATGCATGGATAGATGTTTTTCCCTTGTTGTTAAAATAATTAATGATATCTCTATGAAATGTTTCTTTGATTATGCATTTTTTGTGCTTTTAAAATCTACCTAGATCATCTTATTTTTTAATGAATAAGTTTCTAGATTATCATTTATATAAAATTAATATTGCACATTAACAAAAAAAAAATAGTGGGTCAATATAAGATCACACCCCTAGAGTCCAAATGGGGTGAATCTTGAAGCATAAAACATAGAAACAAATAATTTGTTATGAAACTAATTTAATAGCAAAGGTGTGAGGAGGAGGATCTTGTTCATTTAGTTTTCCATATAAATCAACAAGGTTTGGAGTATATGCAAGAGGGCCCCACCCATTATTATTATTCTCTTTAGTTTTTTCTTCTTTTTTAGTAGCATGGGCTAGTGAAATGACAAGAGCCTATCAAGGAAACTTTTGAGAGTCGTACTAGCTAAAAGCACCACCAATAGGCCACTCAAAAGTTCCTCCCATATGTGACAAATAGGCAAAGCATTGATAAGTAGGTTGGGACCAACCTCGTTGACATGCTCTCTTCGTATAGTCGAGGGAGAAGCTTTGGAGGAACCCTCCTGGGTACCACAAGGAAAAGACTCCTTCCACATCAAAACTCAAGAGGAGGAAAGCAACCCCCAAAGGAAGAGTGATACAAAGGAACTCCTACCACTACACATGAGGTATTGCCCCAATGGTCAACGAGCACCTATAAATGTGCCACTTCAAGTGTAAATTTGTTAGTTTGCACCTAAATCTATAATAACACATTTGAACAAATCATTATTTAAAAAAAAAAATTAAACATGTTTTGATTAGATTGAAGTCATGAAGGGTTTGTACCCATTTACAAAATGGCCATAGAGGCTAAGCGAGGAGGCTCACGAGACATGAGACACCCAGAAAGTAAAAAAGGGGCAATTACACAAAGACTGGAAAAAGACAAAAAATATAAAACGTAGAGAAAAACTAGCCAAGAGCCAGACCAACTATTGTCACCTAGCATCTTAAGTCCATTAATGGCCTACAATTGCTTAACATGGAATTAGAGTTTCTCTTCAAAGGACAGAGGCCCCTTATGGGTAGGTTGGACCTCCTGAGCACTAGGTGAAGTAGAGTTGCTCCCTTTCTTTCCCTTCTTGGAGAGACTAGCATCCTAATTGTCATCATTGGACCTTTTTCCATGGTTGTTCTAAATCTCCTGTTGGAACACCTAGATGGTGACTATATTATTCTTAATGGTTTTCTTGTTGTAGTCCACAATTTCCTATAAGCACCTAATGGTTTTCTCTTGATATCTGTACATGATGGCAACCTCCTATAACTTCATCCTATCTTCCTTAGTTCCAACCGGTGCCTAGATTTCCTTAAACCCATTCTCCCAGTTATCCCATTTATCAAAAGACTTAGAAAGGGATGGAAACAAACCCCAACAACCTTCACAATCAACCTCGCCCAACCAAGTCACTTTTTTTTAAGCACCTTTTCCTTTAACACCTGAATTTTATCCTTGGATGTGATGAGTTGGGCTAGTAACCACTTGAGGATATCATTCTAAAGATTGATGGCCTAGAGAGATCATTCATTTTAATTTTTATTGGGATAGATTGGGCACATGTACCTCCTTCTCCAACTGTGGATCCGCACTAGCTTTATCTAGATTCACACAGAGGGTGGGGGATCTCTGGGGATTGAGGGTTTAAGGATGAAGGGGATTTAGAAACCTAAAAGAGATACTCAAGAATAGGGGAACCATTAAAGGAATCTACAACAGAGTCAATAGGGGTGGGGTTCCAAGTCTCATTAAAAAAGGTTAAACGTGTTGATCAAGAAAATACTTGACAAAAACAACCAATTTTTTCATTCCATATGCTGAAGAGAATCTTGAACTTGAAAGCATTAAAAATCTTGTTGAATGTATTTGTGAGGGATGCAAGGCTAATTCCTAAGGAAAACCATATGTCATGAAATGGATTCTAATTTAAACATCTTGAAGAAGTCGTGGATCCAAATCTAGAGACTTTAGAATATGGAATAGAACCAAAAAAGTCCTTAAAAGAATTTGACTACTCATAGATAGGACAACAGGGGTCAAGTACACCCAACTAAAGTAACCTACGGCCCAAGGGTCCCCCATAAGAGTCTTGAAACGATATTATTTTGTAGAAAACTTAAACAAGATGAGGCCATCAATCATTGTACTAATAGAAACACTTACCTTTAATTTCTGGTGATAAAGAGGTCTAGTTCTAGACTTGGTCCACATTTGGTTTGAAGGCAAGGAATTTTCCTAATAATTTTTTTTCCATTTTGAGTGCCATGGCATTGAGAAGTTCGACCACCGTATCTATAGCAAATCCTTCACCTGAGATAGAAAGGCAAGGAACAAACCATGAGTCAAGACATAGATTGTGTTGACTAATAACTTTTTCAACAAAGGAGGCCGGACCTTCTGACTCTAGAAAAGAGGTAGGAACATTATCCTTTAGGTTTTCAATAGAAGGAAAGAAAGGTGGGGGGAACCCTCATCTAGGCCCCCGATAAGGGGACCATCAAAAGAAATCCCTACATGCACAAAAAAATAGAATGTTAAAAGAAAGAGGAAAGAGAAGCACACAAACAAACTAGGTATGAAAAGTAGAGAACATCTTCCAAACAATGCTTGATAGATAACAATATGGCACATGGAGAAAGGCACATGAAGAATAATGAAGCATGACATGAACTAGACTATAAATTCAAGAAACATGCTCATCAATGCTTGAGTCAAGTATAGGTATATTATTGAGAAATAAGAGAATTTGATATTTTTAGCTCTTTGAAATAGAGCTAAGCACATTAAACTCACCTAAGAGTTAGATTTTTATTTAAATTTGACTCTATTGCAAGATTACATTGAAATCCTACCATTTTCACTCATTAAAAATCAAGAATTTCATCATAAAAATATATTTTTTTTTATTTATTTATTTATTTTTAGGGTCATGGTGTATAATCTGCTATTATGAAATTTTTCTAAAACTATAGTAACCCTCTAACTATTAAAACCCTAGAGGATTGTTTAATAGTTCATTTTAGTAGGTTGATGATGTGTATTCTATTTTCACTAAATGAATTTGAAGATATAACTGAAGATCTATCATTATTTGCATCTTGTAACCTAGCTACCTATAATAGATATATAAATTTAATGAACTAATCTCACAAAAACTAGCAATCATAACTAAATTATAGATTCATACATTGCAAGGATTCATTTAAAGCCTTTTTTTAATTCTTTAAAAGATATTTGGGATTACCCTCTTCACTTTGGTAGAGCTTGAAGTGCAAAATAGGTTAAAACCATCTTGTTCATTGGACTTTTCCAATCCCTAAATCAAGGATAGGTGTCTCCCATGTGTAAAATATCAAACACATTGAACACAACTTGGTAAGAGTCTCAAATTCTTCAGTTATGAACAATGGGGATATGGGTGCTTTATAACCTAGGTCATATTTAACACCACTATTCTCCAATTGCCACTCAAATATGTCCTAGGATCCCAATCGGATTGACTATCAACCCAAAGGTGAGTCAATTCTCAACAAGGAAGACCTAGGAGGGGGTTCTTTAAGCTTCGAGAGGTTTACCACCAAGCAAAAACTTGGAAAAGATAACTTAACATTCAACTCACAAAATCTAGTAATGCAAGCCAAATAATGAGTGTCAACGATAAAATCAAGAAATAAGTTAGGATGTGTGTACCTAGGAAGTATGGAAATGTGATGAGGATTCTAAAAATGCAAAAGTGTTGTGAAAATATGTTAGGGAGAGCTAAGATTCCCTTGTTTCCGACTTAGTCTCATTTTGAATTTCTGAAATCTCTGAATGTGATCTTGAGGCTCAATGTATGCACTTCCTTATGGTCAAATCTTAGGTCCTGAAACTTCCAGATCTGTCATGTAGGTGAGTTTTCATGAAGATGACAAATTTGAAATGCAACTTTGCTACTTTTCCACTTTGTACTTCAAATGATCTTCAAGTATTCAACCTAAATGTGCAAACACAAATATGGAAGAGAGGAAAAAATTGTTGATTGTTAGTAAATGGGGGTTTGCCTTGGTCAAACCCCTTGTTGGTAATTAAACCTTGGAATGAAATGAAATAAATGATAGAAATGATGAATGAACAATGTTCTATGTTGTAACTCACCAAACCCTTGTTATGAAATCTAAAAAAATTGTGTGAAATAGCTAGCTTGAATGTAGATCTTGAAATGCTTGAATGCTTGATAGATCTTGACTTGAATTGCTTGCTTGAATAAAAACCCTACATCACAAATGTTAGCTCAAAAACACACATGATGCAAGAATATCCTTGATATGATGTTTGAATCTTGATGATGGTGCTAAATGCTTGATGAATTGCTCTCAAATGCTCTTGTGAACTCAATTATGCTATTAGGAATGCTCTCACAAAATTCTTGGGTGAAAATGAGTGAAAGAACCTTGTATTTATACTTATCCATGCTTAATATCCTAAAATTACACCACAACAAGCTAACATATGAATTCATTAATTAAAGGAGGCTATATCTCACCAAGATTTGAAATTAAATCCTGAAAATAACCTAAGTGGGACTAAGACACCCTAGGTGGCATCTTAGTCCTGGGGCAGGAAACCTAGGGCATAGACTCCGAAAAGGGGCCACTTTAAGGCACATTTAAAAAGAGGGTCCTAAGACCTTTGGAGGAAAAATATGCCCTAGGTGGCATCTTAGTTGCAGTCCAAAAATCAAGGACACACAACCATAATCATTAAATTATCATTTCCCCTTTGATGTTTGTCGGGATTAACCATAAAATGATATAATTCATTAGGCTTTTAGATGCAAAATAGGACCAATTTAGACATAACTAAGGATAAAAAAAGCAAGATGGGCCCAAACAAGTATGAAAATGCAAGGGTATGCATTTTCTTGCACTACATGTTAGTATAGAGAAAACCAACAACAAGACTTATTAACTAGATATTTATTTATCTATATTTCCCTTCTTGAAATTTATAATATAATTTCAATGAAAGTTATAAAATTTAAATGAGGTACTAATACACATTTTAATGATCTCCTAGTTTATATGATGAATTTAATATCTATTGAAGTGATTTCTAGTAAACATTGTGTTTCACCTTGTGCATACTTTTGATAGGTCAATGCATGTGTTTATTAGATTCAATCTCCATTAAAGCCTATTCTATTGTATAACATGTCATTATTGGACTATTCAAATATTTGATATTTTTTCTTGTAGTAATGTTAATTTTACTAGGAGAACTATTCATAATTGTTGCAATTTTCTATTTTTTTTCGGGTATTTCTATAACTTTTAGAAATTATAACTATTGTACTTATTATTTATTTATAACAATTGGATATGATTCATGCCTAATCAATATTTATAAAAGATATATTGGTGTTTGGAAATTAAATTTATGATTTTATGTGTTACATATGTTGATTTTACACATATAGCTTGCTAACTAGATTATTATTCCTCTACTCCTATTTTGTGCAAGATTTGTCCTAACAAAGGGAGAGGATAATGTAACACTAAAATATACTACTAAGGAAAGATATTTGAACCATGTAGATACTTAATTTTGTGCATTTTTTATCTATTTAGGGGAGAGGACCCAATACTTGAGCATGTTTCAATAGTTGTGATAGTAGTTGTTTATACAACACTCAATATTTTTATCAATATTAGACCAATAGTTGTGACTTTAAAGTTGCTAGTGTTGACGATGACTATCCATAATTTAAAAAAATGTATTCCTTTGATCTAAAAAGCAACCAACCATGTGATTCAACATCAATGCTCAATAAACATGTTGTGAGTGCACAAGTATTGGTCTCGCCTTTTTTTTGGGCCTTTTTGGACACCTTGGAAAAAAGCATGCTGATGTGGCATCCTATTTGATGATGTGGCCTTGAAACCTTAGTTATAAGCAAGAGACTTACCAAGTAAGCTGCTGTACAAAATTGGGAGTGATTTGAAATTTCCACGTAGGATAATTAGAAGCGCAAAGTTAGGGTGCACAACTACTAGTTCCTCTCCCATATTGTTTATTTTATGATATAAAAACATGAATAAATAAGTAAACTATGCTTGCTAGTTTTTTTATGAGATCTTGTAGGATTGATTTGTTACTTTTTCATGTCCATCCTAAATAAATTTTTATTTTTCTCCTTGAAGAATGATATATTTTAGGGTTCATCTAATTGTAATTATATATCAAATTCTTAAGATATGATTAGTCTCAAACTTTCTTAAGATATTGATAGTGGTACTAATACAAATATGTAGTTTTATCCTTTAGATTAACTCTTATTTTTGGAAAACTGCTACTAGAGAGGATAACACTCTCTCTATTACTTTAAAGTTCTAGATTACATATTTTAGGTTATTTTGCATCAATGCCAAATTACATAATGTATTACATATTTTTTGCTTTTTTAGAGGATCTTAATGTCATCGAATGCTTTTATTTCGCTAATGATGTTTTCTTCCTCTTCGCCTCTATCCATTCTTATTTAGTTTCAAGAGGATCATTACTATTTTCCAATTTTAAATTTTCATTATTAACACTTGCATATGAAGAAATAGATGAAATTCCAATGTTCCTAAGCTACGAATCCATTTTCTCCAAGGGGCATGGAGAGGCCATCATGATATTCTCTTTTGAATTCTTATTAGACATGGCCTCTTGAGATAGATGAGATAACTTTGGAACCTTTTCTTGAAACATAGGGTAAGGAACGACATCATTTTGCTTAGAGGGAGAAATTACATAGTGATGGGATTCCACCCCGTCCCACCAAGGTGACCTATTGTCCTTAGTTCGACCCTTGCCACGTTGTGTAGTAGCATGTTCAATTGTGAAGCATCTTCTACACCTAAAGGAATTTTTTGCATAGTCTATTGGTTGAAGCAATCGTCTCTTACCAAATTTGAGAAAAATCTCTGCCATAAGCCCTTTTGTAATATCCATTTCAATACAAAAATGAGCAAAAGTTGATTTTTCAAAATTGATTGTTTCCTTTGAGATACTGTGATACTTACCCATCCCATTGCCAATTTCCTTCAAACATTCAATTTTTCAAAACTATAATAGAAGATAGCGTAAACGAACCCAAAGAAAGGAATAAGAGAATGTCTCTATTTATGGGTCAAACAAGGGGAACCAGGGTTTCCTACATAAGAAATCTCCTTGATAAAACCAAGGCCTAGTATTAAGAATCATTTATCTATCTTCTATTGAATCAAATTTCAGAATGAAAAATCCTTTTGCATGCATAAGGATAAATACTAATTTCTTCCTCCAAATAATCTTTCCAATACTGCTTATCCTTGAATGAAGATCTATTAATTTTGACCATACCTTCATGAATCTACAAACAAGAACATGAGCTTGTAAATAGACCTCTTTGTCGCCAGCGGCAACGTCCAAACCTCTGGTGCATTGAAAGAAAGGTAGACTGAGAAAGGGCTTTGATTTTCCCTGCCAGAGAAGAGGGCGGAACAAAAGTCGAACCAGCCACCAAACACCCAGAATCTAGTGCAGACTTATCGTTTGGTCGAGAAACCTTTGCGCTAGGGGGCATTCGCTTTGTGGGAGGAAGAAAATGTGATTTGGATTTGGCTGTAGGAAGACCAGCGTCAATCGCTGAGGAATTCACTGAAAATGATTCCTTGAAGTTAGACTGTGACTCCTTCCGTGCAGAATTTGCAGATTTTCCAAGAAAACGGGAGCCAAATTGTTGTGCTGCGTCCCAATCTGACGAAATAACCTTAACATCATGTCCCGCCATTACAGGGATACCATCCTGCATTGTAGAGGGGGAGGCATGGGCAATTTTTGAGGCAAGGAAATTGATGCAAGTTGCGGGGTTCAGGAAAGTTATTTTAGAAGAGAGAGCCATTCTCACCCAGTTCTTTGAACTAACTCTTATTCATACATAGATAGAGTAAATTTTCAAAGTCATAGATACATTTTTTTAGATATTAAGGTTTATAAGGTTATAGAGCATGCAATTATTAAGATTTAGCTTGAAAAGATGGTAGGTTTCGACGCTACTAGAAACCTTTTGGTGTTCTTCCTTTTTGTTAGGGCCAAAATAATTATTTTTTATCCCACCTTAATTATATTCACATTCCTCAAGTGAAAGACCCTAATTTTAGTTTGATCGATGGGTGATCCTTATATAATATACAAAGTTAAGGTATCATTTGTTTAGTAATAGTCACTTTTCCTCACTATAAATTTGGCTCTTCAAAATTATTTTTTCCAGCTCTATACCTTATGTGTAATTTATTTTTCTATCTTGTTCTCCTTGGTAAAATCATTACTTTTGATAATTTATAAAAAATAGTCTTCAAAGCTCCATCACAATGTGCTCTTTATAAGAAAGTTGGAGATTCAATGGCTTATCAATTGTTTGAGTGTGATTTTATATTAGAATTTTGGTCCAAATTATAATAAAATTTAGGTATATTTTCTGGTTCTAATAACATTAATTCATAATCATATTTGAAACTAACCTATTGAGATTATTAAAAAAATTCATCATAATATTTTATAGATATCTTTATTGTATATAATGTGGTATTTCTTTGGGCCATAATAGTAGAATTCTTTATTTTTTCCCTAGCCATTCAATGAGTTCTAAATAAAAATTGAACCTGGTTTAATTTTTTTATTGTATTAAATTATCTAAAGTTAAAGATAATCTTCCTTAGTGAAAAGTTTATTTTTTAAGACAAAATATTATTTTCACTTCCCCTTACAAAAAAGTAATAGATAAACAAGATGTTCACAAAAGGGTAGGTAGAGGTCTCTATATAATTATCTTTAAGAATAGCTTTAATATCTCCTCTGGGGAAAACCATGGGGTTACTTAAACTAGTTTGTTATTCATGATTAATATTATCATCTATTATTTTTTTCCAAATACACAACCAATAATCAAGAGATGGGATATCACATCCTCTCTTGAAAAGAGATCTGATGATCCAAAATATCCTCCGATTTTTAGGTCTTAACCTTGTAATAATTATTTAATTATAAATTAGTTGTTTCATAGAAAGGGCCTATTCATATTTTCTCCTAATTTTTCTAGTAGTCAACTTCACACTCAAAATATGGATTATAATTCCATATAAGTTGGGAGAGATGTTTTTCTTCATAAATGTTAACCTATCGAGTGCACTATGATTCATATTTTTATTTTATAATGATTCTCCATCCTTTATGAGAATAAACCATGCATAGATACTAACTTACCCAAATTTATTTTGAACATACTAACTAGCCATGGGTTACATGTAGCATATAGAAACCAAATTATAAGAAATCAAAACTTATTATATTTCATTATGAAAAAAACATAAAGGGGAAAGTGTTAGAGTCAATAGGCTTTTGTTATCTAAATATTAAATTTTTTATGAGATGAGAAATATACAAAAAAAATTCCTATCCAATCTATTTTTCGATAACTCTAATGTTCTTGCAAGGAGATGAGAGTGAACAAGAAATATACCCACCCAATAATATGACTATGAGGTTTTTTTATGCATTAATGAAAATTATTTTATGTGATCATGAACAAAGCTCTTTTGGGGAGACAATAAAAGAGAAAGATGGTAGAGTGCTATAAATGGGGAGATGGATTAAATTTATCAAAATAATACATGGAGGTATGTAACTTTATCTATTGATAAAAAAATTATTGATTGCAAATGGGTTTTAAAATTCAAGTAAATATTTCATCGGTCAATTGATGAGTACAAGGAAATATCAATAGATAAAGCCTCCAAAAAAATTCAAGGCATTTATTATGAGGGAATAATTGGTCTAGTTACAAATATAATCACAATAAGAACACTCATAGCGTGTATTAGCACAATTAAAAATTCCATGAACAGGATGTCAAAAGTATATACTGAAGAGAATATTTGTTAGAAGAGGTATATGTGACACAATCTTATAGTTTTGTTGAAAAAGGAAGAAAGCATATCCTATGCCACCTAAAAATAGCACTATATATTTTTAAACAAGTCCCATGATCATGGTATTAACAATCCATAAGCACTTTCTTTAGAGAGGTTTTAAAAAATGTGATGCTAATTAAAAATTATACATTTTAAAAAATTTAATTGTAATTTATTTTTATTATTTGTATATCAGCAATTTTCTCATTACTAGGAATGATCAATCACTTATAGATGAAGTGAAGGCATGGTGACCAATTTTGAAATATTTGATCTTAAATTAATTCATTAATTTATTGGAATCAAACTGTAGAAAACACATGAAAAATATTCCTCTCAAAAAAAGTAGAGCATAGGAATTATCACATGATTCAAATTTAAATATTTTAAAGCTTCACCAATGACAATAGAGATAAGAACTAAGCTGGCCAAGTACAAAAATTGTAAAGAAATAAATGAAGCACTATATAGTTTTTTGATAGGAAATTTGATTTACTTGACTACTAGTTATCCAGATATATCTCACATAGTTGAATTCTTATCTCATTTCACAACTCATTGAAAAACAAAGCCATTGGTTAGCTACAAAATGAGATTTGAGATATATTCAATGAACACATAACTTTGGATTGGAGTATTCAAAGAATGGAGATTTTTAAAGTTATTTTATTTTCAAATTCAAATTCACTAGATTGTAAAGACTCTAGGAAATCAAATTTTGATTGCTACTTCAAACTTAGATTTGTCATTGTATCGTGGAGTTGTAAGAAGCAATAGAATGTAGCATTGTCATCCACTTAAGTTGAGTACAAATTAGTTGTTGTAGCAACATGTGAAGTAATATGGCTTAGATAACTTCTTAAGGGTCTTCATTACTAACAACCTAAACCCTTGATTATGTATTATGATAATTAAACTATGTTGAAGATGTGCATGAATAGAATGTTCCACTCTCACACAAAATATATTGAAATACAATATCATTTATTTTTTAGCATGTCCTCAATAAGGAAATTGAACTAATTTTCACTCCAACCAATAAGTAGCTTGTAGATGTTTTAACCATATCTTTGAGTAGAGATAGGATTTGTATAAATTCAAGAAGTCGTTGATTTTAATTATTCTTCATTTGTACATGTGTAGCTAATAAGCATATTTGTTATAAGAAGTCTCCATCATCTAATTGTTTTGTGTGATGAAATAAAGTTTAAAAGGATATGTTGGAAATATAAACTCTATTTAATCACACTCCAAAAATATTTACTAACATAAAGACATAACTGCAGCACTACCGCATATCTTGGGCTAGTGCTATGAGAACAAATAATATTCCCACGTTATAAAACTTATCTTGTATACACGCACAACATAACGATGTTTCCTATTGGCCTACTCTCTCTTGCAGAGTGTCCGCCATGGCGGCTTTCATTGCTCTTTAAATGATAAAATAAAATAAATTTCATTAACACTATCAGTCACACAGTCATACAATTCCACTTTTCCTTTTGTAGCTTTCCTTTACAGTTTCGTTTTAAGTTGAAATTAATGGAAGTGTTGGATGAAATCGTGAGGGTTAAATGCGATTCTTTAGTCTTGAGCATTGTGAGATTGGGAGAAAGGATAAAACAAGAATAATAACAAAATCATTATATCATATCATAAATGTATATTAAATCCATTTTAAAAGTAAGATGTAAAATAATACAATAAAAGTTTACAATTGTCAACCAATTGTAGGTTGAATGGATGTTTAGTTCGAAATAAACAAGATGCATATCGCCACAAGCAAAGATGAATTAAATTACATCCTTATCACAAGGAAAGTAAGAGCCGCCATATAAGAAAATGAAAGTCAATCTAAGATAAGATTTAAGACGGTGGGACATCCACGTATAAGCCGTAGTACGAAAAAGGCTATTAGTCCTTTTTCTCACGTATCTTTTATTCACTTCTTCTTCTTCCCCCTTTCTATAAATAGCGGAGAAGCCATGCTTTCAGGCATTGAAGCTTATAACAAAAGCTTAACGTTTAAGACAAAGCATCTCCTCTTCTTACATACAACATGGTGATGTATTCCTCTCAAGCAGCCTGGTATGGATCTCTGATTTCTTTCTCCTACAGATCTAATCTTTCATTTCAAATTTCCATTCCTTCGCACATTACTGACAATGGCTTTGGTTTTGTTTCCTTTTCTTGAATTGACAGGGCTTTTCTAGTGGTCGCAGTAATACTGCCCTTCGCTTATGGAGATGGTGTATTAGACATTTTGGGGGAACCTGTTGTAACCGGTACTGAATACAACATCCTACCTGTCAATGGTGGTGGGCTTAGATTGAAGATGCGGAATAACAGCTGTCCAATGTACGTGGTTTACAATAACAATGAAGATGGTCTTCCCGTGATCTTCACGCCTTATGAATATGTGAAAGCAATCACCGAGGATGCCGATTTGAAGGTGGAATTTTCTGCTGCTACAATTTGTGTTCAATCCACGCGGTGGAGGATCGGATCAGATTCCGAACTGAACAAATCTTTCATTTATGCAGGAGACTCATCTTCCTCTTCTTCAATTGATCTCGATTACTTTAGGATAAGCAAAACTGAAGGCGATGGTAGCAATGTTTATGAATTGTCTTTTTGCCCTTCTGTCTGCTCAACTTGCAGGCCGGCATGTGGGTCATTGGGTATTTACACCGACCAAGATGGAAACCAGTGGCTCGTCAAAGATAGTGAGATCAATCCCCTAAAAGTACAGTTTCAAAGAGCATAACTCTTTTCTTAGTATTTAGGGTTGAATGTTTGTAAGCATATAGAATAAAACAGCCCTCTAATGGAGCTTGGAAATAACAGCGCCTTCCTGTGCGCTGCTGTCATTGATTTCATCAAATTATGAATGAAGTAAATAAACTCTACAGAGAGTGTTCAAGCGATAAATTCTACTGAGTATTTATATGCTTTGCTTATAAATTATATGGTGTGAACAAAATAGTTTGACCTTGGGATGCTTTGCTTATTCCAACTCAACTCAAACAGATTGTTTGACCTTCCTCAATAGACAGAAGATTTTAAAAATGTCGTGTATGCATATAATTTTATAGAATATTTTAATCCGGAAACGATTAATCTAAATAGCTAGGATAAAGATATCATAATCGTTTAGAACATTAAATATAAGGGGTTTAAGTATTGAGTTGGTGGAACAATGTTAAAATAAAATTCCAATGCAATAATCAAAATTTTATTCAATCAGGTAATTAAACATAGTTAATTAGGTGTATTGTGTTTAATTTGTTTTATATAATTGTAAATCATTCTATGTTAATTTTAAATTTTGTATAATTTGTGTTTGATTTCTAATCTTTTATTTTAATTTGGTGTATTATACAATTCTATTATTTAACTCATTGAATTATTGAATCTTTAGTAACTCTTAAAGATTGGCAATATGTAAAAACATCTTAGAGATAAATAAATCACATAAGTCAAATGATTCTCAAGATGAGCATCCAAATTACTAAAATTTCAAATATTAGAGTAGCTCTATAAGGGAGCACAACATGTGTAAATTGTTGGAAATTTTTCAATCTCTATCCGATGAATTAACATCAAACATTTTTTCTCAAGTTATGATATCAATTGGTAACCTTAATGTGGAATTGTCTTGATTAGATCCATCTTCTTTATGATGTTTAAAATCAGCCAACATAACATTCTTAACAACACCACCTTATGTGAACTTATAATAACAATAAATAAAAGATAACATAAACATAAGATAGCAACGAAGAGGTACAAATCAACAACATAAAGCATTGCGTTACACAAGATCTATGTGGAGAAACCTTATGTAGAAAAACTCCATCAAGAAGACAGGGAAACTATGCATTATCTTTAAAAAATTATTACAATTTGTCAAACATTTCCATTCTCCTCTTTACCTCCAATATGGCAACACTTATGTACCTATGAACAACCTCTTTGTGCTCCAACGTGTTCCTTAGGTTCTTGTACATGTAGTAAAACTCTACTTTCAATTGTTCCACACATTTTCCACATCCAAGGAGCTAAATTTATAGAGTTGTAAAGATGTCTTATGCATCAAACTTGGTGCTCAAAGGTGATTCTTTATTCCAAACATCCCATCCTTTGATTTTCCTCTTAGGAATGTGTAAGGACACAAGTTTGGCTCCAAATTGTTTCCTTCCAACCTAGCTGCCCAAACTTGGCAATGAAACACGACATGAAATGTCATAAACGAAGGAATATTAAGAGACACATGTTACCTCTTTCTAAATGCCCACTTGGATAAGCATAGCATTCAAATTTTATCCTCTCCACTTATATTTTATTGTTCCATTCTAGGAATTCACATTTGGAATAACAATTAAATATTTAAGTGCACAAATCACCTTTACCATTACTAGTGGAACCATTCATCCATTATGAATGTATTGCAAAGAATGGTGAGAATAAAATATTACAAATTATTCTCCAAATATACCTTAAGTTCCTAGAGACACTTTTCAAGAATGTTGGAACCATATAATATGACATAGGATTTACAAGATAGTTGATACCTTAATCCTAACATTCACCCACTTAAAATCATACATTACCAATACACGCATAGAAATAAAAAACAAGGGAAAATCATCCCTTAGCTAATCATGTACTACCAAAATCTTCACCTCTCATGCTCTAACAAGATATTTGCAAAATCAACCATGATAATCTCCATAAGAAAAAAATGCTTCACATCATGTCACCCATAATTAAACAAGGAACATGTCAAGGTGTAACATATCAACTATCACTAAAACCTACACTACTCTTTACATGAACACAAGAATCCAATTATAATGGTAATCAATAGCTTTGAGTGTCTACCACAACAAAATATAACTCATCCAATTTAACCATACTTTAAACTAGGGCATACAAAAAAATAAAGGAGAGCTCCAAGCTATGAACATATCAACCCTCAATATGTAATCAAGTCCCTATATGTCCACCACTATAAGAATCAATCATTTTATCTCAAACAACATACTAATATGCCAATGACCACAAACAAGGCTAACTAACAAATTTGACATCAACACTAAATCAATTGTGTGGATGTAGATAGTCCATGTATGAAGCATCCCACTATGATCAATAGGTTTTACACACCTACAAATTGCACAACTAGATCTAAAATAAATGCAATAAGAAAACTCATCATCACATTAGTATCATACAAATTGAGATAACAAGGATAACTTTCCAATGAAGAAATAACACATCTAGGAAATCCCATGAAATGGGTACTGTCAAATTCAAAAACATGATCAACATATTACAAAATTATTCCTATAACAAATCTTATAGAGGATGTGGCTAGTTATTCTATCACATGGTGTCAAGGAAGCATAATATGCAAATTATATCTCTCTAAATAGTGTGAAAAATGGGTGATGTTTTATGGCCTAGGTCATAGAACACCACTATTCTCCAATTGTCACTCAAATATGTCCTAGGAACCCAAATTGGATTAACTATCAACCCTAAAGGTGAGTCAATTCTCAACAAGGAAGACCTAGGAGGGGGTTCTTTAAGCTTTGAGGGGTTCACCACCAAGCAAAAGCTTGGAAAAGACAAGTTAACATTCAACTCACAAAACCTAGTAATGCAAGCCAAATAATTAAATTAAGCAACATCAAGTTAGGGTATGTTTACTTGGGAAGTTTGGAAATGTGAAGAGGATTCTGGAAATGAAAAAATATTGTTAAAATATGCTAGGAAGCACTAAGATTCCCTTACTGTTGACTTAGTCCCACTGCTATTTTTTGGGGGAAATGTGGAATCTTCGGATGTCAAAATAGAATCCAAAAGAATCTCTATGAAATTCCACTTGGAGGACTAAGATGCCCTAGGTGGTGACTTAGTCCCAATCTAAATTTTTGAAATCTTTACATGTGATCTTGAGGCTCGTTGTCTGCACTTCTTCTTCTCAGATCTCAACTCCTGAAACTTCTAGATTTGGCATGTAACTGAGTTTCCGTGAAGATGACAACTTTGTAATGAAAATTTTCAACTTTTCACTTCAAATGATCTTCAAGGCTTTAACCTAAATCTGTTGTGGACACTGAAAAAGTAACCCTTCTACTTTTTCTATCTCATTTGGGTCCTCCTTGTGATTTTGGCTTAATTGTGCCTTGATTTAATGTTGTTATAATGTGGATAACACATTCACATTAGGTCTTGGGCCCTTGTGAACTAAAAGAGCTCAAGTGGTACCTTACTTAAGTGTTGTAAAGTGTTGTAACACACTTTTGTAGGGTCTTGCTAATGTATTTCACCTAAATAACCTCTTTTTATCATTTACCAACCCTTATTTCAAAGTGTTGTAACGAACTTTCACACTTTTCTAGGTTTGTCATTAATATTTAGACCTTCTTATGCTTTAGTTGGCCCTATTTTACATCTATAGGCCTTACTTAAGTGTATTTTTTAAAATAATCCTGATAAACATTGTACCGTAGAAAAATGGCCCCTTGTCATTTTCATGGCCTTTTAGGTCTTGTTTCGTGGTGTTGGAACTATTTTGCTTTGATTTTATGTTGCAACATGTCTTGAACATGTTTATTTATGTACTAAAACTCAAAGAGCAACGTCTTGTTAAGGTTTTGTGAAGTGTTGTAAGACATTTCTACATTCTTCTAAACTATTAATTACAATTCACCTAAAAATCACCTTTTTATTCATCAACAAGTTGTATTTTAAAGTGTTGTACAATCTTGTAACAAGCTTTCATGCTTTTCTAGGCACATTTTCACAATTTATCCCTTTTTCATGCTTTATTTGACCCCTTTATGCTCTCATATCCTTAATTAAGTGTATTTTTTAGTATTATCCTGAAAAACAACATTAAATACAACATATTTCCCAACACACATTTTTACGTCCTAGGTGGGACCCATTTTTCGATGGGTGGCAAATGAGTCCCCCTTGGCCCCAAATTCAAAATATTTTAAATTTCCTTTTAGGATTTTATTCAAAATCACTTGATGTCGGCCTGTGATGAGGTATGAACGGGTAACTATGGCACAATTTTGTATAAATAAGTGGTTTTCACCTCATTTTACATCTCCTACAATCCCCATTCATCAAGTTCACTTATTCACCTATTTACTCAAGCATTCAAGCATTTTACAACATCTTTTCAAGCACTATTCAAGCACTTTGAAGCAGCCATTGACATTACTTCAAACTTGCATAATCAAGGGTTTGGTAAGTTAATAGCAATTGCATGTTGTTAGTTTATCATTCCTTTGCATTTCATTATTTTATTAAAGGTTTGATTACCAAAAGTAGGGTTTGACCAAGGCAAACCCCTATTCACTAACCTTAAACCATTTTTGCCCTATTGCATGTTTGTTTGCAAACCTAGGTATGTAGATTTGACAAGATTTTTGGTGTTGAAGATTGGTTTACAAGTCAACTAGGTGATTCAAGTCAACTCAATTCTATTTCAAGTTTGGAGAAGGTTTTTTGTCTGTTTCCCGCAAAATTGACTTTGGCAACCCGACAAGCAGTGATTTCCAAATCTGGTGTTGCAAAGTTGTCTCCTGATTTTTTAGAAATTTTGGAGAGGACTGATTCACCACCTATGGCGAATGAGTCCCACCTTAGGACTGAAAATCTGAATTTTGTCAAATTCTAGATCCCGACAAACAGAAACTTGTTTTCGACAGTTTTTCACTAGGAGGAGGATTAATTCGCCACCTTGGGCGAATGAGTCCCACTGTGAAAAATAGTGATTTCAGTCACCATCCATAACATTTCAGATTCATAATATTTTTCCCAGGTGTACTAAAATTCATCCATTTTCTTTCTATTCTACATATTTTCTTCATTTAGTTCATTGTTGCATAACACAATGTGTTTTCAAACATAGCTATAATTTCACTTTTTCATTCATTCTCATTCATTTAAATCAGTCAATTACATCTATTTAACTTCATTTAGATTAGAAAAAATCACACATAACATCATTTGAATGAACCATTAGCATTTTTTCTCTTATCTCTCTCCTTTTAGGTGAAAACCCCTAGAAGAGCAAGAGTTGTCCATAGGAGCCAAAAATCAACGGTTCATTTTGGTGAACCTGACTTTTGAGAACTTTTCATTTCTTACTTCATTTACATATTACATCCTAGTTTACATTTTCATTAACATTCAATTAGTACATTGTTTTGTTTTTGCATTTTATGACATTTTATCTTGCATTAGTCAAAACTTCATTTAGATTTCATTTTTGCATTGCATCTCATTGAAAAAAGTAAAAACCTGCATTTTGCATCTTTGATTGCATTCTGTAGAACATTAAAATCATCTTAACATTCTGAAAAACACCCAAAAACATCATACTAGGACTCTATCACCACCCAAGGTGAATTTGTCCCTTTGCACTTGTTAAAAAACATTTTTAGCACTTTTCTGGCATTTGTCTGCATTTCTATTTTCTATAGTTAGATCTCAGTTATAGTTAACAACATTTCCATTATTTTCATTTCTGACTCTTAGATTAGTTTGCATTTGCATTCACCCCTCATTTATGGTACTTGTATGAGTGTTTGGTGCCCCATTGATAGTACTTTAGTGAGAAGAAGTTCTAGACTCATGGCCTCCTGTGATAGAACTTTCATTGTGGACCTTAGGATCTCACAAGCTCCTAGTCCTAGTATGGAAAATGGTGCATTAGGCCTTGACAATACCACTTCTATGCCTTCACCTTTCCATCCAATGAATTTTGACAAACAAAACAACTCCCTCCCGCAAGAAAAGGTCATTAATATTCATGAGGATTTTACACATTTACAACAAGACTTGTCACTTGAAAACATTTCCACCACTACCATACCCGCCATTGACAATCTTCATCGTTTGACTAAAAGTGATGATGGCTTGCAAGTAATGAAGAGAATTGTCGAGATTTACAATAAACATGCCTCTTTTATTACCCAATCCACAACCATTCCTGTAAGCCAAGGAGGACCTCGAGTTCCTCCCCCTTCAACCATATTTTCCATACCAACTTATACCAATCTGCAAGTCCATACAACCATGCATTAGGCTAATTATGTGGTAATCCACTACACCTACATATCATGTCCATAGTAGCCCCTTATCCTTAGAAATATTATGTACCCCGATGCCAAAAGGGATAGAAATGCCTCGGTTTGAGAAATATGGAGGAAAAGGAGACCCTATCAACCATGTTAATGCCTATACAACTTTGTGTAGTGACTTCGTCCTTGATGATAAACTATTAGCCAAACTGTTTCGAAGGACCTTGAAAGACACTACCATAGAATGGTTTTCCAACTTGCCTAATCATTCCATCCATTCATTCAATGAATTGGTGGATGCTTTCATAAGTCACTTTTGATGGAATATGTGCCTCAATTCTTACTGACATGTAACTCTTGTAGGGAAAACTCGCTGTGACATTATTCATGTCTGGCTGACTAACTGTTCTGAATCTTGTTGAAATGTCCATGTTGCCAAGACAGAGGTGATGTCTTGCCGCATGAAGTCCATTTCCATAACATAGAGCATTCGCTGTGACCTTTTGTCGATTGGAGACCTCTGGCCGACAGTATGTTCCTATTGAACATGTTAATGCGGATGTTAGAGTAGCTCAAGCGCTCAGGGAGAAGTCCTAGTGATTGGAAAATGTCTCATCGATAGCATATGGCTATCGAGGTAACTCAAGGGCATTGGGAAGATCTCCCGACGACAATGAAAGGTCATGCCAACAGGAGTTTTCACTTGGCACCTTCACGGTGACAAAAGAATTCGATATGAATTCTAGGCGAAGGGTGCCTGGTCTCGCCGATGAGGATGCAACTGAAGTAATTGGTGTAGCTCTCAGTTCCAGGTGAAACGTCTTGGCGAATTCAAATGTCCTTCGGACTCAGCAAGACATGGGCGCTCAGTACGTGGTCTCGGCGAAAGACATAAGTCTTGTTGATTGGTGAATGCAGCGCTCGGGGTGACATAAGACCTCGGTATAAGGTCTTGGTGAAGAAGATAAGTCTCACCGACTCTTCAATGCTTCGGTATGACATGTTCGGTCGGTGTAAGATCTTAGCAAAAGACTTAAAGTCTTGCCGACTCGGTAAGACTTGGATGAACTCGGTATGAAGTCCTGGTGAAAGATAGATGTCTTGCCGACTATCAGATGCTTCGGTGAATCTATGGGGAGATCTGGCGAAACATCTTGGCGAATGGAAAGTCTTGTCGATAGCAAAGTGGAAGTCGTTGTGACCTTGTGAGCATCAATATGAGTCTAGTCGATAAGAAATCTCTTGTCGATAGAAACACAATGGATGTTGATGAATTCAGTATGACTCATGGCATTCGGTATATCATCTTGCAGACTATGAACCTATGCTGATAGAAATCTGAAGACTTTGTGGCATCGGGGAGACACTGTTAGTGTCTCACCGATATGCCAACAAAGTTGAACACCCTTGACCAATTTGACCATCCTATGTGGAGCCTCGTGGACAAATCAAAGGAAGCGATTTCAAATGGGTGGCAATTAGATTTTTGCAACTATTGCGACACTAGAGCTGAACAGCATGCAGGAAAAATCAATTGCTCGAGAGGAAACCTTCTACGATGGGGCAATGGTGGATAAAGATGAACAAAAGGCAAAAATTAAAATGTGATAGGATTTAAAGGATCGATTCTAATTTGAAATCACGATGAGTGAGATCAAATTGAGGAGAGCATTTCTGTAACTAGATGAACAGTGAATGAAGCTACTGTGAACTAATACCAGAGAGTTGTATCTCTGATTGTTTGTAATTATTGTTACTGTAATACAAAGAGATTCAGCTTGGTGTGGTGGGTTTTTTCCCGAAAGGGTTTTCGACGTAAATCTGTTGTTCATTGTCTTTGAGTATCTTCTTTGTTTCTATAAATCTTTCATGTGTGTCTTAATTGGATTGTAATTAGAAAAATTAAAAGTATTGTCTGCTTACTTCCCTATGGATTAGATGTTAGGAAAGTTGCTTCCACACCGTTGCTTTCCTTACAAGTGGTATCAGTGCCTGGTCAGTTGTGTTGTCCTTGTGAGTGGGTTGGACTTTTTGTGTCAATCCTTTTCTAGTGGGAGTTTTGTAGAGTTCTATTAATTTAATTACAAATTAAGATGGCTAGCACGTCCAAGAAGATGGAAATAGAGAAATTCAATGGTAGCAACTTTGAGTTGTGGAAACTCAAAATGGAAGATCTGTTAGTAGACCAAGATCTTTGAACTGCTGTGTCTAAAACAATGCCTCAAGGCATGAAGCAAGAAGATTGGGATCTTTCAGATAGAAAGTCTAAGGGGCTGATAAGGCTCTGTTTGGCAGACTCTATTCTTTTGAACATTCATGAAGAAAAGACTGCCTCTTCCTTGTGGAAAAGACTAGCATCCATTTATCATGGCAATTCTTTGGTGAATAAGTTGTTCTTGAGGAAGAAGCTGTACTCTTTGAGAATGCAAGAGGGAGGATCTGTTGCTGATCACTTAAATTCTTTCAACATGTTGATTACTCAGTTAACATCTATTGGTGTGAAAATTGAAGATGAATATCGTTGCATGCTGTTGCTATGTTCTTTGCCAGATTCTTGGGATCATTTGGTGATGGCTATTGGGAGTATGAAATCCACTTTCAAGATGGAAGATTTTGTTGCTTATTTGTTGTTAGAAGAGATGAGAAGAAAATCTTCTGAGATGACAAAGGAGGCTCTGGCTGTCAGAAGCAGATCGAAAGAGAAAGGCAAGAAGAAGGACAAGAAATCTAGATCAAAATCAGAAGGGAGATCAAAGTCTCCTGGCAAGAAGTCCAAGGTGAAGTGTTGGAATTGTGGGCAACCTGGTCATGTCTAAAAGGATTGCAAGGAGGAGAAAAAGAAGAAGAAGAACTCTTCTGGAAATGAGTCTTCTCAGAGTGATACAGACGCCTTCATTGCAGCTTTGGCTACACAAGCATCAGATGATGTCTAGCTGATTGATTCTGGAGCATCTTTCCACATGGAATCTCATAGAGATTGGTTCACAAAGTATGAAGAATACAATGGTGGAAAGGTGTACTTATCAAGTGATTCATCTTTGGAAATTATTGGTCGTGGAAGAGTCATAATTCAATTCCCTGATGGAAGAGTGAAGGGAATCAATGATGTGATGCATATACTAGGTCTGGCTCATAATTTACTTTCTGTAAGTAAGCTGAATGATATTGGAGTGCAGGTCACGTTCTCTGGAAATGGTTGCAAGATGACTAGAGGCTCTATGGTGCTAGCTAGGGGTGCTCGAATTGGTACCTTGTACAAGCTGGATGCACAAGTTATTCAATGCAATAGTGTCTCTGCGAAGTCACTTAAGGCTACCCATGGAGTAAAGAGAAAATGTTCGATTGAGTGGCATGCATGGAGTTAAACTTCCGGTAGAAAAGACTATGCTCACGGCATCATGGAAGCAGCCCACATTAATTGAAAAAGGTTTAAAAACCTTGAAAAATAAAAACTTGGTAGAAGGGCTTGAAGATTATAACCTTGAGTTCGAATTTTGTGAACATTGCATATATGGAAAGCAACATAGTGTTTCATTTTATTCCAGTCCTCACAAATCTTCTGGTTTGCTTGATTATATTCATTCTAATGTGTTTGGTCTAGTGAATGTTCCTTCTCTATCTAAATCAAGATACTATGTGTTGTTTATTGATGATTATTCAAGAAGAACATTTGTATATTATTTTTACGAAAAGAAGTAAAATCGAGAAGTGTTCCGGTCGGTTTAAGATTTAAAACCTTGTTGAAAATGGGAATTCGGTAGGGAAAATCTAAAATGCTTGAGGGCCCGACAGTAGTGAGTTTTGTTTAAGATGAATTAGCGAAAGGTGGTATGCAGAGATCATGGGATTAAAGACAGCAAGGCTACACCGCCACACTCCATAGCAAAATGGAGTTGTTAGAAAGGTTCAATAGAGACGGTAATGGAAAGAAGCGGAGTATCTTTGAAACGATCTTGCGGCTTGGAAGAGAAGTTTTGGGCTAAGGCAGTTGCAACGACATGTTACTTGATAAATCATTCTCCTAATTCTGCTCTTGTTGAGAAAACACCTTTGGAAGCATGGTCTGAAAAGAAGCCCTCTCTAAGACATATTTGTGTCTTTGGCTGTGAGGCATATGCACATGTGCCATTTGAAAAAGATCTAAAGTTGGAAAACAAAGTATTGAAGTGTATTTTTATTGGCTATAGTGCTGACATAAAATGATACAAGCTTTGGAACCCTGAGACTGAGAAGGTTTTGTACAGCAGAAGCGTCATCTTTCGTGAGCTAAAAACTTCTACATTGGATCTGCAGTCAGAGAAGAAATCAGAAAATGAAAAGGATGTAGCGGGAATTCCTCTGACACCAGATAAAGAGGAATTGAAAAATCAAAATGTACCTGATACTGAGGAGAGCTCAAGTAGTTCTAAAAGTTTTGAAGAAGATGAAGAACCACCTTAGCCTCAGCATGTGAGGAGGTCAACTTGTGAAAGAAAGCAACCTAATAGGGATGGGTTTTCTTTGATAGAGTCTACTTGTGCCTATGCTTTAATTTCTAGCACCGATGAACCTAGGACTGTGAAAGAGGCATTTAAAATATCTGATTCAAACTCTTAGTTTGGAAACCATGAATGAAGAAATGGCATCATTAGAAAATTGATACACAGGTTTTGGTTCCATTGCCTAAAAGGAAGCCCGAGAAAAAGGGTTAATGAGCTACAAATGGATATTTAAAAAGAAGACTGGTATGGATGGTAGTGTGGAAAAATATAAGGTGAGGTTGGTTGCAAAGGGTTATTCCCAGGTAGAAGAAATTGATTATGGGAAAATATTTTCTCCTGTAGCTAAGCTGACATCTATCAGATTTCTTTTGTCACTTACGTGTATTATGACAGAAATTGAATAGATGGATGTGAAGTGCTTGACGTTTCTTCTTCATGGTGACCTTGAAGAAGAAATTTATATGTCCCAGTAGAGACACTTTGTGGGGAAAAAGTGAAAAGGCCCGGTTTTGCAAGTTGAAGAAATCTATGTATGGCTTAAAACAGTCTCCTAGAATGTGTTACTAGAAATTTGACACTTTTATTTTGTCATTGGGATTTGTAAGATCAAACTGTGATCATTGTGTATATTACAAAGCTAAAAGTGATCAAGTCCTTATTATTGCTCTCTATGTTGATGATATGATGTTCATAGGCAATAGTAAGCTAATGATTTCTGATCTTAAGTCTCAGTTGTCTGCAAAGTTCGAAATGAAAGATCTTGGTGCAGCAAGGTACATTCTAGGAATGGAAATAACTAGGGATAGGAAAAATAGAAAACTTTGTATCAGTCAAAGTAAGTATATCATGATTGTTCTAGAGAGATTTTGTATGGTTGAGTGCAACAACTAGTTGTTCTAGTTACCGCGAGGGGAACAAAGCTATTTGTTGAGGATTTTCCAAAACTCTTACTAAGATGGAGGGACGTGACCCGGTGTACCTTATGCTAGTCATAGGTTAAGCATTATATGCAATGTGGTCTATCCTAGACCGGACATTGCCCAAATGTAGTAGAGTTCTTAGTGGGTTGACTAATCACAGTGGGACATTGGGATCGCGTGAAGAGTGTTTAAAATACTTTGAGCTACTTGAATATGCTTTGTGTGTTACCATGGGAACTTGGTTGAATCATATAGAACTCTCCATTATTCTAGGTTATAATGTAGTTTCGATTAAAATGAGGGTCATTGGCAACAGAAGATCCACCAATGGATATGTTTTCATGATGAATGGTTGTGCAGTGAGTTGGATGAGCAAGCAGCAGGCTGTAGTCGCTTTGTCCACTATAGAGGCAGAATACATGGCAGCTACACATTCCTGTAAAGAAGCAATCTGGTTAAAACATTTGTGTTCTAACATTGGTTTTGATGCATGAAAAATTACTATTTACTGTGACAGCCAGAGTGCTATATGTTTGGCAAAGAATCCTACTTTCCATGCTAGGACGAAACATATAGATGTACAGTATCACTTTGTACAAGATATGGTGGAGGATGGGAAGGTCTCTTTGGAGAAAGTGGATACTCTGGAGAATGTTGCAGATGCATTGACAAAGCCTGTGAGCACAAACAAATACAGGTGGTGTGCCAGTTCGATGGGCCTCTTGGCCCATGTTTTCCAATAGTTTGATTATGCTCTGGAGGTGTCAGTAAGATCTTCATCAAGTGGGAGCTTGTTGGAATATGTGCCTCAATTCTTACTGACATGTAACTCCTGCAGGGCAAAGTCATTGTGACATTTTTCATGTCTAGCCGACTAACTATTTTGAATCTTGTTGAAATGTCCATGTCACCAAGATAGAGGTGATGTCTTGCCCAATGAAGTCCATCGCTCTAACATAGAGCATTCGCTGTGACCTTTTGTAAATTGGAGAACTTTGGCCGACAGTATGTTCCTATCGGGTGTTAATGCGGATGTCAGAGTAGCTCAAGCGCTCGGGGAGAAGTCCCAGTGATTGGAGAATGTCTCACTGATAGCATATGGCTATCGGGGTAACTCAAGGGCATCGAGAAGATCTCCCAGTGACAATGAAAGGTCACACCGATGGGAGTTTTCACTTGGCACCTTCGCGGTGACAAAAGACTTCGGTATGAAGTCTTGGCGAAGGGTGCCTGGTCTTCCCGACGGGGATGCAACTAAAGTCATCGGTGTACCTCTCGGCGCCCGGTGAAACATCTTAGTGAAGTCAAATGTCTTGCCGACTCAGCAAGACATGGGCGCTCAGTATGTGGTCTCGGCGAAAGACATAAGTCTTTCCGACTGGTGAATGCAGTGCTCGGGGTGACATAAGACCTTGGTATAAGGTCTTGGCGAAGATGATAAGTCTTGCCGACTCTTCGATGCTTTGGTATGACATGTTCGGCTGGTGTAAGATCTTCGTGAAAGACTTAAAGTCTTGCTGACTCGATAAGACTTGGATGAACTCGGTATGAAGTCTTGGCGAAAGACAGATGTCTTGCCGACTATTAGATGCTTCGGTGAATCTATGGGGAGACCCGGTGAAACATCTTGCTGAATGGAAAGTCTTGTTGATAGCAAAGTGGAAGTCATGACCTTGTGAGCATCGATATGAGTCTAGCCGATAAGAAATCTATTGTCGATAGAAACACAATGGATGTCAATGGATTCAGTATGACTCATGGCGTTCGGTATATCATCTTGCAGACTGTGAACCTATGCCGATAGCGATATGAAGACTTTGTGGCATCCGTGAAACACTGTTAGTGTCTCACCGATATGCCAACAAAGTTGAATGCCCTTGACTAGTTTGACCATCCTATGTGGAGCCTCGTGGACAAATCAGAGGAAGCGATTTCAAATGGGTGGCAGTTAGATTTTTGCAACTCTTGCGATGCTGGAGCTGAACAGCATGCAAGGAAAAATCAATTGCTTGAGAGGAAACTTTCTACGATGGGGCAATGGCAGATAAGGATGAACAGAAGGAAAAAATTAGAATGTGATAAGATTTAAAGGATCGATTCTGATTTGAAATCACGATGAGTGAGATTAGATTGAGGAGAGCATTTATGTAATTGGATGAACAGTGAATGAAGCTAATGTGAACTAATACCAGAGAGTTGTATCTCTGATTGTATGTAATTGTTGTTACTGTAATACAAAGAGATTTAGCTTGGTGTGGTGGGTTTTTTTCTGAAAGGGTTTCCCACGTAAATCTGTTGTTCATTATCTTTGAGTATCTTCTCTGTTTTTGTAAATCTTTCATGTGTGTCTTAATTGGATTGTAATTAGAAAAATTAAAAGTACTGTCTGCTTACTTTCTTATGGATTTGACTTTAGGAAAGTTGCTTCCACACCATTGCTTTCCTTACAACTTTCAAGTTCACTTGACACCTAAAAATACAATGGGTAACCTTATGTGATGTAGACAAAAGACAGATGAAAAAGTAACAGGTTTTATCTTATGATACCAACCTATGTATGCTCAAATTGATGTCAAGATTCCTAATGCACATTTGCAAAAGCTATTTATTGAAAACTTACACACACACCTTCAGGATAAATTAACAGTGATGAAATTCCCTTTGTTTATTCCTTTATGCACAACTTTGTGGGAATACCATGACTCAGTTTCAAGTCGTGTTTAAAATCCACTTCTAACCGAGCTGACAAACTTGAACACAACAGTCAAAACCAAAATAATGCTCAAAACTTCCACACACCAAATAGAGGCTTTTATAGTTTAATCTGCCTCCTCAACTTCAGCCACAACCAGCTCAACCCATTCCAAATCAAGTGGCTACTGTTAAAGCAGCGGTGCCTTATACCTATGGGGAGCCGAAGAGACAGTTTACCCCCCTACCAGTGATACCCTTCATAACACAATGAACTAATTAATTTAAAAACCCCTGGTCACTTTGTCACCTATCTAACCACTTGATCCAAACTAGACTTTACCACCCACCTTCAAATCTAATGCTTATTGTCATTTTCATCACCAAAATGGACATGACACTGAACATTTCAAGCGTCTAAAACATTTAGTTCAAGACTGCATTAATTTAGGCCATCTGTCCATTATGGGTGTTAATGATCAAGGCAATAAGTCTATTGCACCCCCTAACCAGAATTTGTAAATTTTCACTAATCCCATGCCTAAACATACTACCTCATTTTTCAAGGCTAGCGAACCTTCAACCACTTATGTAATGACTATTGATACAAACAATGAACAACATGATACACCTCCCCCTGTTACTATAGAAAGTCTTATGAATGAGCTCGTAGCTACAATAGACGTTACCCCTTGTAAAGGCCAAACCACTAAGTCTCTTGATATCACTTTTTATGCTAACGACATACTACAAAAGCTTCCTAATGGTCCTCTCTACATAGCTGGAAGAATCTATGATAAACCCACTAATGGGATATTAATAGATATGCTTGTGGTGAGAATGTGATCATAGAGGAGTTTCTAGTATTACATGAGCTATATCAAGATGAATATAATAAACCAAATGCATGGATTAAGACATAGACTGGTTTTGCATGCCCTATGATCAGATTGATCGTGCTACCCTTACAAATAGGACCTAAAACTTTGTAGGTAACATTTTCAATTATTCCACAATCTAACCAATTTCATTTGCGGCTAGGCTACCCTTGGCTTCGATCAATGAAAGTGGTCTCATTAGTTGTTCACAAGTGTTTGAAGTTTCCACATGACAATGAGATAGTCACCATACACCATAATGGATTGAATCCTTTATCTTCCAAAGTTAATTTTTTAATTAGAAGCCTTTTTGGCTACACCTATGGAACCCATCACACCTCAAAAGGACTTCTTTTTCATAACTTATCAAAAGTTTAAAGCCAAAAAGATAGTTGAATTGTCTCTTCAGAATTCGTCCCCGTCCACTTTCACACCTCCTATCATAGATGAAACCATGCTTCAACCTAAGTTTTACATTAAGAAAACAATACAACCTCCTGAACAACCACCCCATGATACTTCCCCGCCATTATTTAAATGAACAAGGGGAAATGAAACCACTCTTGTCATGCCTCCTCACCTTAAACAAGTGTATAAAGCCAAAGAGAAAGTGGTTGATCCATCCTCTTTAGTTTTTTTGTTCTTTCCTCTTCAAAAGTAGAAGAACCTATCCTGACTCAATCCGCTCTTACACCTCAACAACTCCAAAACAAAATTAAACAAAACTGCGATGCTAGGGAACAAAGGCATTGTCATTGTCTCCTTGCTCGTCAATCTCACATAGAAGAAGATAAAGAAAATCAACCTTTACCTTTGATTGAAGCAATAGATGACCACCCTCCTTCTCTAGCCTACCACATAACAATCTAGTGCAACCTTCGCAACAAAATGAACCACTCTAACAACCTCAGCTTTTGATCCATTCATCCTTATAAATCACCCTTTGCCCCCATATTGTCATTAATCTTGATGATAATGATGATGATGATGATGATGATGATGAGACAATAGCAAAAATAGATGAAGAAGTGCATAACGATTTAAATTATTTATTTTCATCTACAATGAGCTTAAATGATACATCCTCTCCACCAAGTGAAGAACTTGGTATGACTCCTGGTTTAGCACTCACAATTCTTCCTTTGGATAGTCAACCACCCTCACATTACACTAAACATGATTGGGAGGTGGATGACCTATTAGATGGTTGACTTGCATTCACTTAACTAGCATCTTTGGGTAAAATCACAATACTGTGTCTCACTTTTTTCCCAAGATGGACATTTACATCAATATTTTTAATTGAATCTTCATCTTCTGAGACCTATAGCAGCTAAACCATAAAGAATTTGAAGATGATGTAAACTAATGATTTGTGAAAATTTGTGTAGATTCTAATTTTATTTTATTTTTCAAATTTTCTGAAATAAATCATGAATCTTTCAACATCTCCTTTAATAACTAGTTTTAGACAGAAAACAACATTTTTAGAAAGTAATGTTTGTGTCGTACAACATAATTTTTTTTCTATAAAGGATTAAATTCTAATTTTTGGAATATAGATTCTCAACATCAATATCTAGGGAAGGGATATTTTTTCATAATTTTTTGTTTCATATTTTTTTTAAATCAATTTTTGAAGTCCGCATAACTATAATTTGGACATACGTGTGTCAATGCATTTAACCTAACTTTTGTGTATATATTGAAATCCAATTTTTCTTTTTTGGCTGAAACAAGGAAATCAATATCTAGGGACTGGGTATTTTTTGAATTTTTTTTACAATGGTTTACTATTTTTCCACCTCTGCACAACAAAGAGCTTGATGTTAAGAGAAAAACCTATGTTTAGTAAAAATAAAAAATTAAATACATGATAAAATGAAAATATATCAAACCTAGATACTTGTTGGAAAGCTAGTTTCAAGAGCTACAATATTGAAAAATATAATATTTAAATGATATTATTTAATCTCTGAAAAGGTAAACAAAAAGTGGTTCTTTGCCAACATTTTGATCGCTGTGAGGGAGACTCGATTATGGGTATGATTTAGTACTATAGGGGTTATATCCAAGGGGGTTTGATCTAAGGGGGTCTTATATATCCCTCTTCAATTAAAACCCTTTAGATGGAGCCTCTCAAGACTTAAATCATTAGTTTTTCTAGAAATAGTGATTTCAGGAAAAAATCAGTACATCCCAAAAGTGAGACACAGTATTGTGGCAACACCCCTTTGCTTTTCTCTTTTTATTTTCATTTTCATGTGTGTATCATGTTCCCCCATATTGTGTGTTTGATATTACCTCTCTTTGTACACTTCTATTTGTATCTCTCTTCTTCTATATGTCATACATTGTCTTTTTCACTTTCTTTTGGTGTTTTCCATTTGGGGATGACACAAAGCATAGAGACGCCCTATGTCTCTTCCATATTGACCCACAAGGAATTTTTATTTTTCTCTTTTTGTTTTTTATTCTCCTTTTGGGGATGATGCAAGGCATTGAGACTGAAATGTCTCCTTCATGTTGACCTAAAAGCTTTTTCATTTTCTTTCACCTTTTTGTTTTTTTTCATTTCACTTGTGTATTCCTTTTAGGGATGATGCAAAGCATCAAGACTGCAATGTGTCTTCCATGTTGACCCCAAATAGACTATTTTTTCCTTTTTTTTCACTCTATTTGTGTCATTCTTCCAATTCTATCTACATTGGGTAATGATGATAGTTTCACACTCTTTCATAAGAACATTGCAACAATGAACATACTGAGACCAAATCCATAGATCCCTTATGTGTTTGGTGTGCTTTCTTTTCTAGGGGGAAACTCCTTTCTTTATTTTTCATTTTTCCTTGGCATGACGCAACTTACCTTTGAAACATATGACTTGGCATAGGGCTTTACAACTTAGCTCTCATGTCTTGTTTACTTTTTGCATTTTCTTTTCTTTGTCTACTTTAAAGTAATTTCTCATAGAATGATGTGTAGCAATTCGTTTAAAGTTGGGGGCATACATTACCATTAATTCATTTGCATTCTTTGTTCCTAGTGTAGCCTTGTCAGTTACGTAATGCATTTATCACTTTGTGGATGACATTGGGTGTGATGTCCTTCATAAGTGTGATCTTTCTTAGCATATTACATTCCTATTGGTGGCCTGAAGCAACACACTGCATCCCCTAAGTTGCGAGTATACTATTCTTTGTTTGGTCCTCTCTTGGAGAGATTAGACACAATTTTCCCTAAGTGACTGACCTTGCATGAACTGAACAAGACTCCTTCGAACATTTTATACTTTTACATTTTAGATTTTTGCACTTTACTATTTTTCATTTTGCATTCATTTTTACCACCTTGTATAATGCAACTTGCATGACTGTGGTACCTTTGGGTGATCCCACAATAGTGGTTTACAATTTTTGGCCAAACTGGACGCTAAAATTATTATTTTTAACTAAATCTTCACATTCGAGCACCTATAGCAGCTAAACTGTGAGGAATTTGAAAATGATGAAAATTAAAGTGTCGTCACATTTTGTCTGTAGATTCTAAAAATATATTTTTCAAAATTTTTGGAATTAGATTGTACTTCTATTTCCATCTCTCATGAAAACTAGCTTTTTTAAAAAAATAGCTTTTTTAAAAAGTGACGCACACCGTATAACACATAACTTTTTTTCCATGAAGGATAAAATTATAATTCTTTCGAATTTAGATTTGTAACTCTGATCTCTAGTGCTTCCACTTGATTAGATAGTTTTTTATTGAATATTTTTTCCTTAATCAAGTTTTGAAGTCAAACCAATTATAATTTAGACATAGTGGACCGTATAACACGTAACTCTTTTTGTATATATCGAAATTCTTTTTTTTTTGTTCGATCAAAGACTTCAATACCTGGTGCACTCATATTTTTCATTTTTTGTTTTGATAATATGCTATTTTTTACACATGTACAGAATAGTGACTTTCATTTTTAATGAAAAACCTCTATTTAATAAAACTAAAAAAATAAATACATAATAAAACCAAAGCATATTAAAATTATATTCGTTGGATAGCTCGCTCCGAGGACTACCTAATTCTAGTTGGGTTTGTGAAGATTCCTCCATTTTCATCCTCAACTTGAGCTTTGAAGTGCCAAAATCTAGGTTTTCTTTGTGTCTTAGGAGGGGGATGAGAGATAAGCGGGCTTCGTACAAACCCCTAGGGGTTCGAGCGAACCCCTATAGGTTTTCTCAAACCAGGGTTCGGTCCAACTCAGGTTCGAGGGAACCTCTATAAAGGGGTTCACTCGAACCCCTTTCCTATGCATTTGTTTTATTTTTTTGGCAGTCAAAATTCAAAGGGGTTCGGTCAAACCCTAGTTCGAGCGAACCTATAATTGGTTCACTCAAACCAGTAGGTTCGTACGAACCCCCAAAATCCATTTTTTTGCTTTGGGGTCATTTTTTGTGAGTTTTCCTTCCTCGCTTGAATTGTAAACCACTATTGTGGCTTCACCCCTTTGTCTTTTTTTTCATAGCATTTTTCTTTGTGGCACCTTGTTAAATTTATCAACAGGTATAAATTTGATATGGTTGAGTGGGAAGCCCACCTAGTGGCATGAATTTTCCCCATAGCCACTTTTTTGTTTGTGAGTGCATACCAACTAGCATATGTATCTTACCTTTTGGGATTTCTCACCCCATAAACAACTAGTTATGTGGCCCTAGAGTGAGTACATTTGGACCTTCTTACCTGGTGGACCGTCATGTGTTCTTTCACTGCAGAGTGAGTACACATTCTCTTTTTCAAACAATCAACCTAGATCTAATCCACAACTAGTTGGATTGATGATCGAAGCTTCATTTAATTCTTTTATTTCAACACTTGTGTGTTCCTTTGTTCTTATGCTTAGTTTTCCATGGGATCTTCATCCTGGGGGCTTGATCATCCCTCTTGATTGTCGCCATTCCATCTTGCTAGTGTAAGTGCATTT
>VDFB02000003.1:453476511-453586346 GCA_007258455.2 Sequoia sempervirens | reverse complement strand
TAATGTAATAAGTCATGTTAGTTACAAAAAAAATAGTTAGGAATTATTGGAAAGATGTGGACTCATTTGTAAAATCTATTTAAAGCCTCTTGAAGGCTCAGACACAATGTAATTTTGGTGATAGAAGAAATTCAAAACTGAAAACAACATTTTCTCAGTATTTTGTTGAGTTTTCTAAACTTTCTTTCCCTTCTATGGACCTGTATAGGCCATTCTTTCTCTTAAAATTTTTGGATTGTGTATTAGTGTGAAGTAGCTTTAGTTTGCATCATTTTGGAGGTTCTAAGACAAAATATTGAGTGAGTTATCTTTAGTACTCTATAGCTCCCCTGATTTAACACTGTTTGTTTATTGAGGGTCTTCTAAAATGTGGATTTGACCTATTCCATTTTATGTTTCCATTTTTCTTGTGGAATGGGTCATGAAAAGTGTAATCTAACTGCACAAGGGATTTGGAAGGCTGAGAGGTCATTTTGGTCAGTTTTGAGTGATGCCCTCGGGCTGGGCAGAGCAAAATGCATGTGAAAATGGAGGTTTTATGAATGGTTTTAGTTAAATGTTGATGGATTTGGCTTGGTAATGGTGTAGAATGTCTATTTAGCCCTAAATAGGTGTGTTGGAAATAATTTCAAAGTTTGGAAAGCCCAGTTTATGGCAGATCTAGTAAAACCCTAGTTTTATGCATGAAAAGGGAGGGTTTGTTGGGACAACACCCTAGATGCCTTGTGTTTGTTAAATGATCAATGAATTTGATTCTTTGAGTCACAATTAGTGACTATCCAAGGGATTGTGTGATTACAAGAAGTTTAAAAGGTACTTTGTTTGGAAAAGTGGGCTAATTCTAGTAGCCTATTAGGAGGTCAGTTTGTTGGTTCTCCATGATGGCACAAAGAAACTTATGGAGATCTTTTCTAAATCTTGTATTAGGACTGTGGTAAGTCTCTAGTGATGATTTGTTGGCCTTTGTATGGCCTTAATAGTAGGATAACTTTATTTGTTGAATATTGAACGCTAGAAGCCTTTTGAGTGTGTTTTGAGAAATTGGGTGTTTTAGTGATCAAAGATTGGGTTCATTGTTTGATAATTGATTAGTTAATGTTGAAAATAATTCCTCCACCTTGAATTGCATCAATAAGCCCTCTAACATAACAAACCCCAAAACCCTCTTCTTTGACAAGTTAAGCAAGGGTTTATTGAAAGTCCATACTCCAAACCTTCCCACAACCAACCAAAGCCTGAAATACCTTCAAAAAGGTGTGCACAAGCTTAAAAGTTCAAGAGATATCACTACCCCCAAATATTTCTTCAAACCCTAGCACTAAACCACCATTTTCCACTAAAAAATGCACCATTTTGCATCTAGCGCATCACCTAAAAACCCTCTATTCACCTCCCTTGCACAAAAAACTTTGCACACATATTTTATAACCCTAACTAAGTCTTTCCATCAAGTTATAGAAGCATACAATGGGTGGAAGGCTTAGTATGACATTTTAATGCACTCAAAACCCTTAAAATAGGGTATAGAGACCGACCCTCAGTAATTGGCTTCTAAAATACACAAAATCACTTGAAATCCAACCAAACCAAAACTCAAATGGAGTTAAGTCTTCTGCCCACCAAATTCCATAAAAAAGAGAGCACAATCATCCAGTATGGAACCATACAGTTCAAGGAAACATCTAATCCCAAAGTGCAAAAGGGTAGAAATCTTTGATGGGGTATTACTTGGAAACCATGGTGCTTACAAAATATCCATCTGAACCTACAAGATCATGTCAAACCCCTCTACAATAACATCTCTTGGTTTTTGTTATCTCTGAGTGGTTTTCTCGTTGTGTCTGGTTTTCACTTGATGGAAAAAGCGTCAAATGCAAGCAGTGGAAAGTTGCAAAGTGGTGCAACTTTCATTCTACAACTTGTGTGACCAAATGAACTGTTTCAATGCATTCGAATAGGTATGTTTACACTAGGAATGGTCCTCTTTCACACCCAAACATGCAAAATCGCTTTGAGCTATGTTCAACCAGATCGATCCCTTAAGGGTCCAAAGTGCAAAATGGCTGCAAACTTCAGCATGTTGTTACTCGAATACCATGATTCTTAGAAACTTCTTTTCTAATCCTATGAGATCATGTTGGGCCCCTCTATAATAAGCTCTCTTATTTTTTTTTATCTCAGAGTGGTTTCCTATGGTGTCTAGTTTTCACTTGATGGAAAAAGTGTCAAATGAAAGCATTGAAAAGTTGCAAAGTGGTGTAACTTTTGTTCTACAACTCGTGTAACCAAACAGACCATTCCAACGCATCTGAATATGTATGTTTACACTAGGAGTGGTCCTCTTTTGCACCCAAACACGCAGAATCGCTCCAAGCTACGTTCAACCGGATCGATCCCTTAAGGGTCCAAAGTGCAAAATGGCTACAAACTTTAACATGTTCTTACTTGGATATTGTGATGGTTAGAAACTTCTCATTTGATCTTATGAGATCATGTTGGTCCCCTCTACAATAACCTCTCTTGGTTTTTGTTATCTTGGAGTGGTTTTCCCATGGTGTCCAGTTTTCACTTGATGGAAAAATGTTAAATGCAAGCACTGCAAAGTTGCAAACTAGTGCAACTTTCGTTCTACAACTCATGTGACCAAACAGACTATTCCAACATGTCTGAATAGGTATGTTTATGCTAGGAATGGTCCTTTTTCACACCCAAACACACAAAATCACTTTGAACTATGTTCAACCGGATCAATCCCTTAAAGGTCCAAAGTGCAAAATGGTTGCAAACTTCAACATGTTGTTGCTCAGATACCATGATTCTTAGAAACTTCTCATCTAATCCTATGGGATTGTGTTGGGCCCCTCTAAAATAACCTCTCTCAGTTTTTTCTATCTTGGAGGAATTTTCCCTTAGTGGCGAATTTTCACTTGGGGAAAAAGTCATCAAATGCAAGTAGTTGAAAGTTGCAAAGTGGTGCAACTTTCGTTTTGCAGCTCGTGTGACCAAACAGACTGTTCCAACACTTCCAAATACATATTTTTATGCTAGGAATGGTCCTTTATCACACCAAAACATGCGAAATCGCTTTGAGCTACGTTCAACCAAATTGATCCCTTAAGGGTCTAAAGTGCAAAATGGTTGCAAACTTCAGTATGTTGTTACTCAGATTTTTTGATGCTTAGAAACTTCTCATATAATCCTATGGGATTGTGTTGGGCCCCTCTACAATAACCTCTCTTAGTTTTCACTATCTCAGATGAATTTTCCTATGGTGGCAAATTTTCACTTGGGGAAAAAGTTGTCAAATGCAAGTAGTTGAAAGTTGCAAAGTGGTGCAACTTTCGTTCTATAGCTCATGTGACCAACCGAATTGTTCCAACATGTCTGAATAGGTATGTTTATGCTAGGAATGGTCCTCTTTCACACCCAAACACATAGAATCGCTCTGAGCTACATTCAACTGGATCAATCCCTTAATGGTCCAAAGTGCAAAATGACTCGAAACTTCAGCATGTTGTTACTCAGATACCGTGATTATTAGAAACTTCTTGTCTAATCCTATATGATTGCATTGGGCCTCTCTACAATAATCTTTCTCATTTTTTGCTATCTTAGAAGCATTTTTTTGTGGTGGTGAATTTTCACTTGGGGAAAAAATTATCAAATGCAAGTACTTGAAAGTTGCAAAGTGGTGCAACTTTCGTTCTGTAGCTTGTGTGACCACACAAACTGTTCCAACACATTCGAATAGGTATGTTTACGCTAGGAATGGTCCTCTTTCACACCCAAACACGTGAAATTGCTTTGAGCTACGTTCAACCGGATTGATCCCTTAAGGGTCCAATGTGCAAAATGGTTGCAAACTTCAGCATGTTGTTACTCAGATAATGTGACACTTAAAAACTTCTCGTTTGATCCTATGGGATTATGTTGGGCCCCTCTACAATAACCTCTCTCAGCTTTTGTTATCTCAAAGTCATTTTCTTGTGGTGTCCATTTTTCACTTGATGGAAAAAATGCCAAATGCAAGCAATGTAAAGTTGCAAAGTGGTGCAACTTCCGTTTTGCAATTCATGTGACCAAACAAATTGCTCCAATGCATCCTGGTAGGTACATTTACGCTAGGCGTAGTCCTCATTCTCACCCAAACACACGGGATTGGTTCGAGCTACGTTCAACCAGCTTGATCCCTTATGATAGCATGCAAAACAATCGAAAAAAGAAACATACAGACAACGGTTGATTAGAATCCATTCTTGTAGAATGGTTTTACCTTTGATTAGAGTCCATTCTTATGGAATTCTATTAAGTTCCAAGCAACTTAGAAGTAGATTTCTGAAACAGGTCTGAACTTGCTCATACAAGGGTTTGACTATAATATGTTAAAATAGGCCATTCCACCTATTGTTCAAGATGTGTCTCGGTGGAATGGGCCTAATGCAAGTATGATAGGGAGTAGGAATAAGAAAATATAATTGTTAAAGGCATTGGAAGAGATTACTAATGTTGCCCCTATTGAAAATTCAGAATTGAGGCCCCTTAAAAGAAAGGCTAGAAGAGGTGAAAAGAAGAAATTGCTTGAAAATAACTTAGAATAGGTTGGAAATAGGGTGAGGTTGTGGAGTTTGATGTGTTCAAAAGTTATAGAAGGATAGGGAGGTCAAAATTATGTTATGGCATGATGCCCTAGTTGGGAAAATAGGGGTTTTGAATGAAAAAGAGAGGCTTAAGGGAGTAAATGTGGGTAAAGTCAGGGGGAAGCATAATTTGGTGGTCAATTAAGTTTGTGTAGGCAGAATGAAGAGTGTTGGAAGAGGTTTTGAAGTTGTATGAGGTTTGGGTTCAGGGGTTTAGTTCGCTGGTTTGGCCAAAAATGTTATGAGGGGGGTTCAGTTCATTTTGGGTTCATTGGTACAAAAATTATGTTAAAACAATATATATATATATATATATGTGCATCCTAGAAGCATGAATTATGATTAGAATATCACATCACATCATATAAACAACAAAACTACCATAAAGTTGAATGTCATTTAAAACATGCATGATAAATATTCATTTTTGAAACTTGAATTGTGGTAGATTGATATACAAGGTCTATTGATGCTAGGGTTCAATTTGTATGATTTTGAAAAAAGAAGCCAATTGAGTAGAGTTATCAACGTTCTTAATAAATCATAAGAATTTGTTTAGTATTTTAGCAATTTTGATGTATTCTTGTAGTCTCAAAAATTATTTTTCATCATTGTTACATTGGTCTTGAGAGTGGTAGCTTAATATAGCTCCATAATACAAAATCTACTTTACCTGTGCAATGTAACAATGGCATAGGTAGATTTTTCTTTCAAAGAACCAAGGGGTGACTGGACAATTGAAGTGTATAGCTTTTTGTAATATCAAGGATACTTAATGAAACTTCCATGCATTGCTAATCTAAAAAGAAAATTCTTTTTCCTAATCTATATGCAACCATGCTTTTGACATTGTCAAAAAGAGAAAAACTTCTTGAATGATGCAAAGGCATGGCCAAGCAATTCTAACTCTCCACATGAGAGAAGAGATATGTTGGAGAGTACATCAAGTCAGTGAGAACAGAAGTGAAATGTGTCTTAGTTTGTAGTATTCCTATGTTTCTCTACATATGTGTGTTAAATTCTCAGTTCAATGATGTAGAACAATTAAAAAAAAAGAAAGTTGTGTCACAATCTGCTTTCAATCTAACAAGCAAAAATGAAAGCTCAGCCTCTTGGAATGAAAATGCTTGTTTGAAAAACAAATGAATAAGAATGAGGTAGTTAAGGTGTTTGAAGTGATTTAGAGGTCACTTTTAGGGTTCCCTTGGGCGTGGTTCAAAGTCAAACTCCATAAAACATTAAAAAAATGTTCAAAAAAACACTTTTTGGATGCCTAGGCACGCGGGTTCTATCTTGGTTTACCTAGGTTTTGTCTCAGTTCTTCCTAGGTTCTCTTGGGTTCTTCCTGGGTGAACCAAACCCAAAAATGAAGGACCCTGATCGAACCCACAGGTGAACCATACCAGGACTCGCACAAGAGTGAACCAGGACCAAAACCAAGGCTAAAATAGAAGAACCCGGTAACACAGATAATGTGTCAAGAAGTTGACTACTTCATCTACTCTGAATATTATTTTTGTAAGTGTTGTGAAGATTATGTATCCTTTGCTTAATTGAATTGTTCTAATCAAAGGATTAAATATATTAGAATCTTTTTATGAATTATTTCATGGAATACCAATTGAAAACATGTTTTTCACTTTTAGATAAAGTTGTTTAGCATCAATCAATTAATTTATTCAAGAAAAACCATGAAGGACAACAATGATCAATGCTAGGGCTAACCAATTAATTAGTATACACATGAATAACTCAAGCATGTACATGTGAATAAGGGAAGCACAAGTAGTCACAAACACATAAGCCTTGAAGTATACACACAAATACATAGTATACACAACTTAATACAAAGTATATGCATGAATACAAGGTATACACATCAAAACACGTAAGTTGCAAAGTATACATTGGAACACACGTAAGTCACAAAGTATACACGTACGTTGTAAATTATACACTTGAATACATGTAACTCATATCTATTGAACCATGAATTTATAATGTAAATATGGACACCATTGATAAAAAAGATTTGTATTAACCAAATAGCCATGTACGCATACATCAATATATGTCGATATAAGTATAAAATATAGGTACAAAATAGCCATATAGGCTTATGAGAATTCCATATAGGCATACAATGTCAAATATATCCAATACAAAATATGTACAAAACTGCCATGTAGGCATACAAAAAAGGGCTTTGGAATCAAAAGTCATTTTTCTCCATGCTCTAGAAATAAATTATTTCCCTTTTCTTGTCGATCCGATGGCGATAAGTTTGTTACTCATTTTTTTTATGCTCGAGGAGTGCTCTTGCTGCTCCTCCAAGTGTTTAGTTCTTGGTGAAGTTTTAACTGTTATGTAAATAAGAAGTAATGACATTAATATATAGAAATTACATTATAAAAAATTATATATTTAACAAAATAATCACTTATCGCCATCTCACAATCACTCTCCATGAGAAAAATATTTGTATGCCCATGCGAAGGCATGTTCAAGCCTTGTATAACCATCCAAATAGAAATTAAACTAAGAATCAATAATGGTTTGATTTTTCACTAGAACTAACATCTATAACAATGAATGTAAATTGAAATTTAGTAATTTGCCTCATGCCTCCCCTATCAAATTGTAACATTTGGAGGTTTTTTCGCCTCCAACTTCTGAAAATAAAACAACAAATTATTCAATCACAAAAACTACAATAGCGATCCATGTCATGACTTATAATGTATGAGATAATGAAATTTTTTTGAGTACTTATTAAACTATATATTTCTAACTATCATGCTTACTATTTTCCCTATCCATATCTTGTTCAAAAGCACGTGTTTTTAGGCTTTTACCCATAGCAGTAAGCTATTGAACTATTTGATAAAATGCTTTCATAGACATGTACGATAACTATGGTGCCATGGAGAAGGCAGTGAATTGTTTGAACAAATGTCTCAAAGAAATGGGGTCTCATGGTGATGGAATTCCATTACAAACAAATGCACATCATGACATTCCATCACCATAAGACCACATTTCTTTCAGGCATTTTTTTAGACAGTTCATTGCCTTCTCTATGGTATTATTGCTTATTATTATGCTTTGATAGAAATTTTTCCAAGCATCCATAGTTTGTTGGAAAGCACCTATTTTAGGCTTTCAGCCATAGAAGCAAAGAAGTGAGTAGTTTGATAAAATGCTTTGGTAAACATGTATGGAAAATGTGGTATCATAGAAAAGGTGGTGAGTTGTTCGAAGAAATTCCTCGAAGAAATGTGGTCTCATGGTGATGGAATGGCATTCCATCACCATGAGACCACATTTCTTTGAGGCATTTTTTCAAACTACTAACTACCATTCCATCACCATGAGACCACATTTCTTCAAGGCATTTTTTCAAACTACTAACTACCTTGTCTATGCTATTGCTTACTATTATGCTTTGATAGATTTTTTCCAAGCATCCATAGTTTGTTGGAAAGCACCTTTTTTAAGCTTTTAGCAATAGCAGTGAGGCAATGAACTATTTGATAAAATACTTTGGTAGACATGTATGGAAAATGTGGTAGCATAGAAAAGGCGGTGAGTTGTTTGAAAAAGTGGTGCAGGTGCACCTTTACAAGAGCATTCCTCCATGAGGAAAATTTAGAATTTTGAGGTTGTATAGGTATTTTCATGGTGTAATAAGGCTTAAATAGCCATTTTTTGAGTTTGTAATGGTCTTTGGTAGTCATTTTAGGCATAAATTGTAAAGTTAAAAAATATTAACAAAAGTTGTCAATCAATGTTGTAAAAATGCAAAAAGGTGACAAGAAAATGCAATTGGAAGTTGTTCCTAGACTTATTACTTATGCTATGTGAAATAATTGCATCACTGCTTATGTTGACTTTCTAAACAACTATATTGTAGTTGAAATTTTGTCATCTATCAACATCTAACTTTATTAGTTATGGAATGTGTAGTAATGCTTTGAGTTTGAATGGCGTGCAATGCAACGTAATCAATGATATGAATATAAACTACACAAATCTATTAAGTACAATTCATTAGTTAAACTTTTTATTCTATTACCTGCATGTAGGTTTGGGTAAATCCACTAGCATCGGGAGGTGTTCCCTAGAACTCTCCAATATTAGCCTATTCAACATATAAAATCACATATTAAAATACCATTTGTTAAAAAATGATATTAACATGTAATAAATTTATAATTGTTTACTAGTTATATACCCCACTAATAGGTGTACTACATAAATAAGTAGGTGTTAGGCCAGTGTATCTTGTATCAATAGTGTGACCTACAATTTTAGTTAATCTTGCATTTCAAAGTTGAAATTTAATAAATTAAATTCAATGAACATGCTATCTTTTACCTCAGTATCAATTCCATATGTGTCATGCAAAATTTTAGTTTCCCTCTCCATCTCCATAGCTATAGACGGATCCTACGCAGTAGCCTCCTGAGTGTCGATGGGGTCATATGAACAAGTTGCCCCACAAGATTGCCACACATGGGATCGAAGCCCACCTAAAAAAGACTCCCTTGGTTGGCATTGTAGAAGAGGAATCGCATGCTAGATGACACTCTGCATCAAAGTGTTGATGGCTTGTAGAGTCTCTACGTCGGCACTCCTTCATGATGGAAGGCATGACAATGTGCTCATGAGGAAGCCTAGCGAGAGGTCGTCTCACTTGCTGCGTAGGATCTGGCTGTGCACTGGATCTATCTTGTGCCGACCCCCCACCTCTCCTTGGGAAGTCCCTCATATCAAAATAATTTGGTATTTTGTTCAAGATGAACTCAATGTATAGTTTCCTAAGGAAATACTATGGTACTTCACAATTTTTGCACAGTGGGTAATCAAAAACCAAGTACCACCTATCATAAAAAAGGTTCCTAATCTATTGGTGGTGGAACCAATGAATAGGAAACCTCTTCGCATTGACAGTAATATTTTAATTTGTGTGTGGGCCAGTGAATAATTAGCACAAATCACCTTTTGTAATTTTTAAATTCTTTACACCTTGATATGATAATTTATCTGCGTAATATACCCTAGCCTCCTGCCTCCTATCTTGCCATCAAATTATTTGTTTACTAATTGAATCTACATTTTTTAACATATCTTTCAATGAAGTTTCTAGGGTCATTCTTTTCATGGTTGAACTGTTTGGATTGCTCAACCTCCTGATTAAATCCTCAATTTGGGTTTTGTTGTTTTTAATTTCACTCATTAAATTTTGTTGAATGTCAGGATGGTGTTGAGGGATTGGTGGAGGAGGTTGTTGTTGTGGTTGATTTTGCTGTTGAGGATTTTGAGGGTTTGTAGGTTGATTTGCATCTTGTACAAATTCAAAAAAATAAAAATCAAATGCAACCTAAAACTAAAAAATTGAAAACAAAAAGCAAACAATCCTTACCTCTCACACTTCTTCATTGATGTGGTGACATCTTGGAGATGAAATAGCAACCATTGATGAAGAAATCCACAAATTTTTTCCTCCTAAAACACAAGCGTGAAATAATGGGGGTTTTGGTCGTGGGCTACAAACAAAACACAATGACAAATAAAAATGAATTTGTTTTACTTTTTCTTTTCTTTTATTAGGTCATAACATGAGCACGTTATAGCCTGCTCACATTATAGGATTGTGGTGGCGGAGCCTTAGGCTCGACACACCAAGCCATAATGTGCTCACATTATGAGTTTTCATTTTTTTAAAAAAGTGGCCACAAAATTGCTACCCATCTTCATGCACCCACCCTGGTGTTCTTCCTTATGTGGGGGCACCTCGTTCCTCAAATTGATACTGATTTTCACTCTGGCCAGAATTTCATCAATCATTTTTGTTCACCATTTTCCTGTACTAAGTGCGGGTAAGGGGTTAGTTAGCCTTGTGCTCATATACAACTTATCGTTTCTTTTTTTGGCTAGTCATTAACCTTTCATGAACATATAAGAGCAAGTTTGGGATGTGGACAACATGCCTTAAGTTGGCTCACATGTGACATACTACCATTTTCATGATGTAGCTTATAGGAAACATATGACTTGGCATAGGGATTTCCGAGTAAGCTCTCATGTTCTCCTTCTGCTACTTTAAAGAAATTTCTCATAGTAATGGTGTTAGCAACTGCTTTAAAGTGGGGGCATGCACTAACACTCTTCATGTTTCATTGTGTGATTTCTTTCTTCTTGTGATACATCCTTTTCCTGGTGGAGTCATTGGGATTGATTTCCTCTAAGAGCATGATATTTCTTTGACTTGTCCTCTCTTGGAAACATTAGGCATGATGTTCCCTAAGAAGAGACCTTGCACGAACTAAGAAAAATCCCTTTGAATAATCTTTTCACTATCTTGCATTTACAATGTCTATGAGTGTCAAGCATACGAAGTTTTGCTTACCTCATAGAGCTCGAAGACCATTTTTTGCGGCACCTTATTAAAGTTATTAGGAGGTATAACTTTGGTATGGTTGAGCAGGAAGCCCATTCTGAGGCATGACTTTCCCCCATAGCCACCTTGTGGATTTCTCACCCCACGGACAACCAAAAGTTCTATGGCCATAGAGTGAGTATTGTGTAGATTTCTCACCCCGAAGACAACTAGAAGTTTTGTGGCCCTAGAGTGAGTATCTTGTGGATTTCTCAACCCACAACCAACTAGAATTTTTGTGGCCCCAAAGTGAGTATGTTGTGGATTTCTCACCTCATAGACAGCCAAAAGTTTCGTGGCCCCAGAGTGAGTATACTTTGGCCTTCTCACGAAGTGGACAACCATGAGTTTCGTCACCCCAAAGTGAGTCTACATTTATTTTTCCAAACAAATAGCCTAGATCCAATCCACAATGTGTTAAAAAAATGGTCAAATCTTGATCCACCTTTTTACTTTTGCTTTCCGCTTCCTTCTAGTTCTTGACATTGCATGATCATGTATCTTGTCTTGTTGTGTGTCTTCTTGTGCTTATGTCGATTTGAATTAGGATCTTAGATCATGGGGGCTTGGTTACCTCCTTCATCTTTGTCATCCTAGACCATCCGCATTGGTACAATTGGACTCTTCTTGAATGTCTCCTTTACTGTGAGTTTGAAGCAAGTTCATCCTCTTACTAAATTGGGGGCTTAATGTGTGACCAAAAAAGTGTATACTTTGCTTGATTTAGGAGTAATTGATCATAAATTGGATTTAATGAGGCCTTGATTTGGTATTGTGAGGTTTTTTACACATCCACACTAGGTCTTGGACCCTTGCAAACTGAATAAAATACATTTAACGATGTCTTGTAAAGGTGTTGTAAAGTGTTGTAAAAGACTTTCACACCTCTCTAGACTTAATGGGCCTATTTTTCCCTAATTCAACATTATAAAATGTATTTAATTGTATCCTCACATTAATCTAGAAGGCTTGTAAATTAAACTTAACTTTAATCTAGTGTTGTAATGTGTCTTACATATTCACATTAGATGTTCTACCCTTCTAGGCTACGTGGATTCTATTTTAATGGTGTAAAGTGTATTTAATCACACTTTCACATTGAAATTTGTGTCCCAAGCCCTAATTTACCTTTACATCATCATTAATAGGCCCTTATTGCCCCATATGGTGCATCCTAAGGCATAATTTGATCAAATACCTGATGAAATCAACATAAGAACTAAAATTCCTCATTCCCCAACATTCCAGCTGTCAAAAGGGCCCCTCTGGGACTAAGTAGCCCATATGGGAAAATGAGTCCCTGCTAGGTGGGACTAAGCCATCTAGTATGGTGACTTAGTCCAATTTGGCCTATTTTTTGAGGTTTGAGTGGTAAATTTTGGATTTTAAGTTTATTCTTTCTTCATGTTGGCCTTGGGGATAAAATTAACAAGAAAATAAGGTGAATTTCCTACAAATACAAGTCTTTAAACCCTAATTCATTAAGAATATTAACTCATCATCATTCATTCATCATTCATCATGTTCTCAAGTCAAGCAAGTTACAGTCTTAGCATGCTAGGTCATCATGAAATCTTTTTCAGACATTCAAGGGAAGAATCTTCATCTATTGTTGTAGAAAATCAGGATCAATCATCATGGAAAGGTAATAACTCCATCATTTCATTCTTCATTACATCTTTTCTTCATTTTGGTTTAATTACCTAAAAAGGGGTTTGACCAAGGCAAACCCCCATGCCCTAACAATCAATATTTTATCCTTCTCTCCTTGTGTGTTTGTAGATCTAGGTACTTTGAGGGTTTGAAGGCCATTAAATATTAGGTTGAAGACTTTTTGAATACCTCTTCTTTCTTGCAAAGAAAAAATATCAACAAAAAGTCACTTTTAGGCCTGAAAATTAGAGTTTTAGAAGCACACACCTGTAAAGAACTGAAGTGTAGACCGAGGGCTTTCGTTTCCCCTTTCAAATTTTAAAAAATATAGAAGTGGACTAAGTCACCACTAATGGTGAATTAGTCCCATTGTAAATTTCTTTCAGTGATTTTTGCAGATTCACACACCCATTTGGCCCAAATGAGCTCAGGAAGAGTTTTTCCAGATCTAAGACTAAGTCGCCTAGATTGGCACAAGTGTCCTAGTTGACTTCTGCATCAGTTTTGTTAGGATTCCAGACCTTCATTCCATCCTTTTTCAACCTCCAGGTGCACACATTCTATTTCATAGCTTTCTATCTAGTTTTGATTGCATTTTAGGTCATTTATCACATGTTTACATATCACAATTTGTTTTCAAATAACTTGCATTTCTATAGTTTTGCTTTAATAATCAACCCCTTTTATTATTTTATTGTGTTTAGATCATTTTATTTAGGCATATTGCATCCATTTTACATTAATCTAGAATGAGGACATTGCCCATTTTGGCCCACTTCTCTCCTTCTAGGTGAAAAACCCTAGAAGAGTTAGAGAACCTTGGGTGCCAAAATCATTGTCCGCAATGAGAAACCCTATATGCAATTTCACTAATGAAAGATGCAATGCAAGAATGAATGCAACCTATATCTAGGGATTTTATGGAATCCAAACCATAAAAATGAATGTTCAAAAGAGTTAGGTTCACCAAAATAATGAATAGGAAAATGGATACCTTAATATATCACACTTTTTCCCACCAATCATTCACTAATGTCCTATTCGAGTCCCAATTGGATTGACTAACAACATCATAAGGTAAGTCAATTCTCAATTAGGAAGGTCCTAGGAGGGGTTCTATGAATTCTAAGGGGTTCACCACCAAGCAAATTCTTGGAAAAGACAAATGAACATTGAACTCACAAAATCAAGCAATATAAGCCAAATAATGAGTGCAAATGATGAAATTAAGCTACACCAAGTTAGGGTATATGTACCTGGGAAGTTTAGAGATGTTATGAGGATTCTATAAATGCAAAGAAGTTGTCATAATATGTTGTGTAGGACTAAGATGCCTAAGATGGCATATTAGTCCCGTTGTTGTTTTTCGTGGCAAATGCAGAGTCTTTGAATGCCAGAATAGAATCTCGAAGAATATTTGAAAAATACCCTGTGGAGGACAAATATGCCCAAGGTGGTGCATTAGTCTCATTATGAATTTTTGAAGACTTTGAATGTGATCCTGAGTTTTAAGGTTTGCACTTGCTTCTCTCCAGATCTTAGGTCCTAAGACTTCTAGATCTGACCTATACAAGAGTTCTCGTGAAGATGACAACTTTGCAATGCAACTTTGACAATTTTCCACTCCAAATAATCTTGAATTCTTCAACCTAGATCTGCAAATACAAATACACAAGAGAGGGAAAACCTTTTTTTGTTGTTAGTGAATGGGGGTTTTCCTTGGTCAAACCCCTTGTTGGTAATTAACCAAATGATGAAATGAAGCATGAAATATGGATATGTAAATGATATCACCTTGTATGATGTCTTGTGAAGAAAATATTTAATCTACCATGTAGTGGCCATGAAGAATGTAGATCTCGGATCCTTAGATATGATGTGAACAATGGTTGTAAATAGATTTTCAATGCTACATCCACAATCCTGGCTCATAAACATGAATGGATACACTAAACCCTTGACATGATGCTTGATGAAATACTCTTGAATGCATAAAATTATCTTAGGAATGAATACTTGAATACTTGTTATCCTTTTATGAGAAAATGAGAGATGGAACCTTTTATTTATATTTATTATGCTTAATATCCCAAAATTACACCACAACAAGTTGACATATGAACTCATTAGCTAAAGGAGGCTAAATCTTGCCAGAATTTGAAATTAAGTCCTGAAAATAAGTGAAGGAAAAAAAATCCCAAGGTGGCATCTTAGACCCAAGGCTCAAATCTCGATGCATAGACTTCAAAAAGGGACCTTTTCAGGTATATTCAAAATTAGGTTCCCAAAAGCCACGAAGAACAAAGACACCCTAGGTGGTGTTTTAGTCCGAGACCACAAATCAGGGACACACAGACAAAATCATTAAATGATCATTTTTCTTTTGATGCTTGTCAGGATTTTCCATAAAAATATATAGTTTATAGGGCTTGTGGATGCAAAATAGGACCAATTAATACATAAAGAAGCATAAATAAAGCAAGGAGGGCCCAAACAAGTGTGAAAATACAAGGGTATGCATTTTACTACATTAATTATTATGAGGTTGACCACTAATTCATTGAAAGAGAATCCTAGATATTGTATGGTCCTTTTGTGAATTTATTAAGTTTGAAAATTTAACCATGCAAATCCTTTCTTGTTCCATTGCCTCATGATGATTATGAAATAATATCTAAAACATAATTGAGGATATTTGATAGTGGATAAATTAAAAATGTAATAGTGAAAACATGAGCATGTTAAATAGTAAAACATGCTCGTGTTATGGTTTAGTAGTGACTAAGCCTTGGCTTGGTCACTACCAAGACAAAACATGAGAACATTATAATTCAATTGCATTATAATACACTCATGTTATGGTTTGAATTTCAAAAAATGCATATTTTTTAGATTTAGAAAAAGCATTTCCAAAACACGAGGGTGTTATAATGCGCTCATGTTTTTCTCTACATTGAATTTTTTTCTTCTCTTTTTATTTTCTCTTTCTTCTTGTTATCTTTCAACAAAACTATATATATGAAATACACATTCAAGTATAAGTTGACATTTACATATGGACATTTACCTTCTTATACTTTAAGTTATATTTCATGTATATAGTTTTAGGATGTTAGAGAGTGCTTTCAAATCTCTAGGATTTATAATTCAAATTATAGTTTTGGGAAGATCTTACAATTTTTTAGATAGCCAAATTTCAACAATCAACATGTCAAATTTCAATAATCAACAAGTTGTATAATTTTTCTCTCTATCTCACTCATTATTTATCCCTTATGCTCTACACCTATCTCTCACACTTTCTCCTTCCCTCTATACTTATATCTATCTCACTTCTCTCTCTCTCTCCATCCCTCCCTCCTTTCCTCCTTCCCTCTCTCCCTCTCTAATTTTCTATATCTCCCTCTCTCTATCTCCCCCCTCTCAATATCTCTTCCTTCCTCCCACCCACCTTCCCTCTCTACTTCACTCTATCTAACCTATCCCTCTTTACCCCCCTCTCTCTCCCTCTCTCTCCCTCTCTCTCTCTTCCTTCATCCCATCCACCTTCCCTTTCTACTTCTCTCTATCTAACTTGTCCTTCTCTACCTATCTCTCACCCTCCCTCCTCTCTCTCTTAATCTCTCCACCTTCCACCTTCCCCCCTCTCTATATCATTCTCTCTATCACACTTCTCTCTCCCTTTGTCCCTCCCTCCTTCCCTCTCCACTTCTTTGTATCTCTCTCCCTCCATAATCTCTCTCTATCACACCTCTCTCTCCCTCCCTAACTATCCCTCTCTCTAAACTTTTCTCTCCCTCCTCCCCCCTCCCCATCTCTCCTTTATTGGGAAATTTTTTGTTATCTTAGAGAAACCTCCAAGAACAGTAGTGCCTTCGATAACTTTAATTTCAAATAGATTTCCTCAAAAACATGTACAACTATGTAACAAAGTAGAATCAGAAATAGTTCACTTCCCACATTAATCCTTCTGAGAGAAGCACTTGTAAGTTTAGTTTCAACAACTTGCATAAACAGATTCAACAAACAAAACCATTAAACATGAAAGATAGTACAGAAGATTAGAACACATAGATTTATGTGGGGAAAACCCTTTTGGGTGAAAAACCCCACACTCCAAAAGATCTGATCCATTGTATTATTCAGCAACAAACAAAGTTGCAATACAATCTCAGGCTCATAGCCTTTTCACAGAGATTACATCTTGTTCCATTATGGAGACAAACTGGCAGCAACCTTGTTATGTTTCCCTCTCTCCTTTTTATATTTCCCTGATCAACCTCTTAGTTCATACAACCTTCACACTGTTACAATACCTTCACACAATATGTAGTGCAGATTAGCACAAGAGATCAACCAAGACACTTAATCTGGAGAGATTTCAGCAGCATAATCCTACCTTAATCTTCCTCTCTCTGTACATATTGCAAAATGTCCAATGTATATACATTCGTCTTCAACAGATAGGAAACAGTTCAACTTCTATAGATCAGTTTGTATTCCAATAGTCAGACCAATTGTCAACTGGTCTTACTTCTCCAACTCACTCATGATCCTCCAATGAACATCATACACATCAATAGTCAACCAAGTCAACATCCTTCCAACCATGATCTACCTTCAAGTCTATCAGCATGACTTTTTCCATTTATAAGAGCTCATAATGTCACATTGAACCCATAGGTCTCCCTGATGTCATTAAGCTCATACACCTTTTGAACCATTAGCAAGAGTCATATCGAGCACAAACCTGTCAACTAGACACACTCTATCGCTAAGAGTTCACACCGATATCCATCACGTGTAGCTCTATTGACAAGACCATTGCTATCAGCAAGAGCTCTTATCAAACATAGATCCATCGGCAAGAGGAAGACAATCAAAAAGAGTTCTCACTGATCGTAGACCTGTCTTCGAGACCACAACCATTAGCAAGATATCATATCGAACACTGACCTGTCAGTGAGACCACAACCATCGGAAAGTGATCATACCAAATGCATACCTATCGACGAGACAAACAGTATCGGCGAGAGTTCTCATCAAACAAAAACTCCATCGGCCAGACATGCTCTGTTGCTAAGACTCTTATACAACCTTCATGTCACCCTAACCAAATACCATCAGCTAGAGCCATACCGACATTCATCATGAGCAAATCCATCGGCAAGAGTCACATCGATATGCATCAGGAACAACTTCATCGGCAAAAGAACCACTATCAGTAGCAAACTAAAAACTCACAACGATAGCTCAAGTCACACTGATTACTTCCATCAACAAGACAAACTAAATGTCACACTGATATCAACTAGACTTTTATCGTCGAAGAAAATTACACCGATAGTTCAAGTCACGCTAATGAACCTCATCGCCAGGACATTCCAAAGGTCACCCTAATAAAGTCATGAAGGAACTTTATAAGGAGAATTCAGATTAGACTGAGTCACTCTGATCTCATAGACAGTTCAGGATCACTTAAGCAAATCGGCCAGACATCTCAGTGGTCACACTGAAATCGCTCACTCAGAGGTTTAGGCCTATGGGATTGAGGCACACAATTCCAACAATCTCCCACTTGATGAAGATCACATAGGAACCTCCTGAGCACTCAGGAACTAAGTTCACACTGGCTCCATTAGTCCAGACCCTACTCAATACAAGTCTATATACAATAGCACTCAGGACACCCAATCAACAAATTTCCACAGATACCAGTCTACTAGACAATCTGTAGCAAAAACAAGTGTCCAACTGCAACTAACTATCCAACATTGCAATCGATCACAACCTTCCATGAAACCACATAGATCTCAAACATGCTCTCATGCTCCATCAATACTTTTGCACCAACATCCAAGATGTCCACTATTCAAGCAAAAAATCCCTGTCATCTTGCAACATGCCACCTATGGAAGAAAGGTACAAGCCAAGGTGAATAAGCACCAGTCCAATGAACACAAGCAAAGGATCCCAGTGATTTCATCAACAGGAAACTGCCATCACTCTAGAAAACAAGATAGAACATCAGCTAGAACAAAAATCATCCTGACTGCTTCCATCCAACTGATAAACCCACGTGACTAAAAAATAGCACCCACAGCTCGTTGCTATCCATCCAATCTCACATACATTCAAGGTATCCTCATTAGTAAACTCACGCCAACAGCACAACCAATCCATCAATCGTAGATACAAGCACCATGCACAAACCAGTCAAAGAAGACCAAATACATCCAGGTACTCCCACTGCATGGGTAATGCCAAATTTGAAAGATCAAAGGCATAACAAGTCTACCAATCACAACACATAGAAAATGTAATCATGTAGTACCAAGGAACAACCACAATGATATGCACAACCTGCAAGAACAACTCTCACCACAAGTCTTCACAGCTCTCCCAAGTTCTCCACACCCAACAAAAGAAAAATATCAAGAGCCTCCATGTCATCACCCATTAACATGAGTGGAAACACATGACCACAAGCTAGTGATCACTACAACTCCAACTAAACCTTAGACCAATGTAATGTGAAACCGAATGTTAGGAAGACCACCAAGACCAAAGAGAGAAACTTTGCACAACATATACTTGTAGAACATCCTCCTACATACAATTCTAATAGCTAGTTGTGTCAATTATGATCTCCTTCTCATCCCAAAGAGATGCCATAACAACATCCAACCGTTCAATCACCAAGATCAAGCATAAAAAATGTAACATGTAAACAATCATGGATGTAAGCCCCTCAAAGAAGACCAAACTATTTCATTTCCCATCTCAGGAAATAAGCCCATAAAGCATCTCCTATCGGTTCTCATCAGTAAATGATATAAGAAAAAAGCTCAAGGAGATAAACTATATTGTACATCTTCCACTATGAATCCTCTAGAGCCATTAAAAAAAAATTCAAGATCCATATCCATGAAAAAAAGTGTAAAACACATCTAAAGGATATAATGGGAAAATACCTCTTAGATAAAATACCGAGTAGACCAAGAGTGGGAACGAGAATACTCCTTCAAGATATACAAGCCATCATGACTAATCCAAGGGAAATCTCCTCATTGATCTTTATTGAACTCATGTCCAACCAAGGTGTAGGATACTCAAACTATATGTTGAAATCAACACCTTTCTCATCTCAGGAGAATTATAGCCCCACCTTATTCTCCATGTATCATGAGCACCTATAAATGATCATCCCATGTTGAACTCCAAATTGCATTACTGCACTAACATGACGTTCTCAAGCATATGACCAATGTACTCAAAACACAGATAAACTCTAGACCACTGTCAAAGCTCCAAACCTCTAAAACAGGAACTTATCATGACACCATGATCTTCCCATCCCCCTCAGGAGATACCATGCTCCAAGTGAGCATACCATGATCTCAAGTGTACTGCACAATGTCAAAACTCTAGTGCATAAACAAGAGTATACCATGACATAAAGCAAACAAACTCAAAACCAACATCACCTATCAAGCACCACCAACACCTTAGCCAAATAATCCAATCGTCCTCCATGGTTCCAAGATGTTGCACATCTTCAAATAGTGTCCATGCAAATGCGAAATAACCCTTTTGTAGCAACAGGATCAAAGAGCTCCTCTTGATAACATCTGCAACACTAAAAAAAAACATTCACCACCAAGTGATGAATCCAGAGTCATTACTAAAGCTCCCACTGAACCATGACAACCAAGCTTCTTGAGCATCATGACCCAACATCTGCTAATTTGAAAATCCTTCAGGTCCACACAACAACATGTCCATCAAGTGGCACCAAGATCTCCAAAACAAGCAGAGATTACCATCACTGTCAAAAGCTTACACAAAGCAATGTATCCAAGCTATCCATTACATCGTGATACAACATGCTATAGGTTCCTATAACTGACTACTCAGGTACTCAACACCATCCATCTTCTCATCCCAAACCAACCAAACCAATGCACAAGTGACCATAGACAAGGCCAACTAACAGATCTGCACCAACATTGCATCAACCTCATGGATATAGACAATCCACATCTGAGTTATCTCATTGTTGCCAATGGGTAGCTAAACCACTAACCACATAACTCGAAGATCAATTCCATCGAATGTGCAAACCCATCATCACATTAGTAATCATAAACTGAGATATCAAAGAAGATAACCATGTAGACACCAAGACTCCAACACCAGATCATGACCAAATCCGATTTGCCAAACATGTCCACAACAAGTACCATAGTCAAGGAATCCACAAGCAACGTCACAAGAATGCTGAGTGAAAAATCACATACCAACACTCTCATATAGACAAAGCATCTCACCTCCTCATACCATGTCGAAGCATGCATGCAAAAATGCAACCATCTCATCTAGCAATGCCCCAAAAGCCAGGGTCTAGAAAATAGTTTAACAACAACTCCACATAATCACAAGTTTTGCTTGATGTGTAAAACTTGCAAAACTACATAAAACATGCAAGTACAATACATCCTTAAAAAAAGAAACAACAGTTCAAGAACTCCAGGCCCCCTTCAAGCCAATTCCAAAACCATCAATATGCACATGCATTTTAGAAAGAGATAGGATATTCTAGAAGCTTTCAAATCATCTAATGATTAACTCTATAGCCTTCATGCATTCGAGGTTAATAGAATACAATTCCTTCCAACACCAAGAAATACCACCCAACATAAGCACTCTCTTCCATGACTGAGACACAACCCAAGCTTCTCCATATCACCATGGAGCCTCTCACATAGACACCCAATATGAAAGCTTTGCTGCAACTCAACCAAGAAGAAAATAAATCCACCTCATATATTAAGGTTATATGACTTCCAAGATAACTAATTCCATCTTCACCATCCTTCAAACTACGTTCTTTCTCTGAATACTACACTTGAGACTTCCACTCACCAAAGGATCAATACATCAGCCAATTCCACCAGATTTCCATAAGTCTGACAGACTAAGAAATATTCTCAGGAGAAATACCCAGAACCAACAACAAAAAGAAGGCTCTGATACCACTTGTTGGGAAAATTTTTGTCATCTTAGAGAAACCTCCAAGAATATTAGTGCCTTTTCTAACTTTAATTTCGAATAGATTGCCTCAAAAACACATAAAACTATGTCACAAAGCGGAATTAGACACAATTAAATTCCCACATTAATCCTTTTGAGAGAAGCACTTGTAAATTTAGTTTCAACAACTTACATAAACAGATTCAACAAATAGAACCATTAAACATGAAAGATAGTATAGAAGATTAGAACACATAGGTTTACATGGGGAAAACCCTTTCGGGTGAAAAACCCCACGCTCCAAAAGATTCGAGCCATTGTATTATTCAGCAAAAAACAAAGTTACAATACAATCTTAGGCTCATAGCCTTTTCACAAAGATTACATCTTGTTCCATTATGGAGACAAACTAGCAACAACCCTGTTATGTTTCCCTCTCCTTTTTACATTTCCCTGATCAACCTCTCAGTTCATACAACCTTCACACTATTACAATACCTTCACACAATATACAGTGCAGATTAGCATGAGAGATCAACCAAGACACTTAATCTGGAGAGATTTCGGTAGCATAATCTTGCCTCAATCTTCCTCTCTCTGTACATGCTACAAAACATCCAATGTATATACATTCGTCTACAGTAGATAGGAAACGGTTCAACTTCTGTAGATCAATTTGTATTCCAACAGTCAGACCAACTATCAACCAGTCTAACTTCTCCAACTCACTCATGATCACTCCAATGAACATCATCCACATCAATGGTCAACCAAGTCATCATCCTTCCAACCATGGTATGCCTTCAAGTCTATCAACAAGAGTTCATAATGTCACATCGAACCCATAGGTCTCCTCAATGCCATTAAGCTAATACACCTTTCGAACCATCAACAAGAGTCATATCGAGTGCAAACCTATCAGCTAGACACACTCTATTGCTAAGAGTTCACACTGATATCCATCATGTGCAGTTCTATCGGCAAGACCATCACTATCGGCAAGAGCTCTTACATTGAACACATATCCATCAGCGAGAGGAACACAATCGGCAAGAGTTCTCACTGATGACAGACCCATCAGTGAGACCACAACCATCGACAAGAGATCATACTAAACATAGACCTATCAGTGAGACCACAACCATCAATAAGAGATCATACTGAATGCATACCTATTGGTGAGACCAATAGTATCGGCAAGAGTTCTCATCGAACAAAAACCCCATCAGCCAAACATGCTATGTCACTAAGACTCTTATAGAGCCTTCATGTCACCCCGACCAAATACCATTGGCCAGAGTCATACTGACATTCATGATGAGAAAATCCATCGACAAGAGTCACATCAATTTGCATCAGGTTCCATCGACCAGAGAACCACTATCGACAACAAACTGAAAACTCACAATGATAGCTCAAGTCACACCGATTACTTCTACGGCAAGATAGACCAAATGTCACACTGATATCGGCTAGAATTCTATCGTTGGAGAAACTTACACCGATAGTTGAGGTCACGCCGATGACCCTCATCGCCAGGACATTCCAAAGGTCACACTAATAAAGTCATGAAGGAACTTTACAAGGAAAATTCAGATCAAGTTGAGTCACTTCGATCTCACAAACAGTTTAGGATCACTTAAGTAGATTGGCTAGACATCTCAGTGGTCACACCAAAATCGCTCACTTAGAGGTTTAGGCCTATGGGATTGAGGCATACAATTCCACCATCCTTCCCTATATAAGTCTCTCTATCTCTCTCTCTCTCTCCATCACTACCTCTTCCCCCATCATTCCCTCTCTCTCTCTCCCTCCCTCTCTTTTAATCCCCCAACCTTCCTCCTTCCATTTGTGTTTCTCTCTCTCACTCTCTCTCACTCCCTATATTTATCACTCACTTTCTCCTTCCCTCTCTACTCTCTCTCTCTTCATCTCTCTCTCTCCATCTCTCTCTCTACCTCTCTCTCTCCCTCTCTCTCTACATCTTCTCTATCTCTCATTGCCTATATAATTCTATATCTCTCTCTCCATCTCTCCCTCTCTCTCCCTCCTTCCCTCCTCTCTCAATCTCCTCGCCTTCCTCCTTTCTCTCCTTCCCTCTCTCTTTCTATGTATATATATTTCTTACAAGAAGTTTGTTAACTAGGGATTTTTTCTAGTACAAGTCTCCCAAATTCTTCAAAAATATATATGAAGTGATTTATTCATGTACATTAAACAAAATAAAATATACCAAGTAGAGATTAATTAGGCCCTTTAGCTTTCTATCCAATAGACTTGTGTTGGATTGTGATATTGTAGTCAGTTTCTATCTCAATACAACAATCCATAAAACTATATCCACTATATCATCTCCTCCATCTTGAGCTACTACAACTAAAATTTAGTGGTATTGAAACTTTCCATCTCTATCCTTTGTGTCCTTGTAATTTGTGGACATTGAAAAAGTAACCCTTCTACTTTTTCTCATGTTCAGACCCTCCTAGTGGAATTTGGTTTGATTTTTCCTAGATTTAATGTTGTAATGTGGTCAACATGTTCACATTATGTGAATCATTAAGACTTCTAGGTTGTCTTGTAAAAGTGTTGTGAAGTGTTGTAACCCACTTTCACACTTTTCTAGGCCCCATTCATTATAATTTACTTAAATATCTCCTTTTTATCACTTACCAAGTCTTATTTCAGAGTGTTGTAACAAACTCTCATGCTTTTCTAGACTTGTCATCACTAATTCAACCCTTTCTTATGTTTAAATGACCCCTTAATGCACTTTTCGATCATAATTAAGTGTATGTTTGAGGATATTCCCGTTAGACATAATTTAATGCACTTTAATCTCCAAAACCCATTGAAATTTCCATGGTGGGACCAAGTCCCCAGTTGGGGCGACTTAGTCCCACTAGGCACAAAAATAAAAATAATTTTAATTTCTTGTTGGGATTTTATTCTCTTACCCTTGAGGTTAGGCTGTGATTTTCTATTTTTGGGAATTAATGGAAAATAAAATATAAATAAGGGTTTTTCTCTTCATTTTACATCTCCTATCTCCTAATTGATCAAGCATTCAAGCATTTACTCACTTAATCTTCTCAAACATTCAAGCACTCTAAGCATAATCAAGTCATCCATTGGAGCACTTCATTGCATATCTTCAGATTTCTACATCAAGGGTTTGGTGAGTTCTTAACATTGTATTTTGTTTATTCATCATTCTCTTCTCATTTCATTTCATTTCATTTCATTTCATAGGGTTTGATTACCAAATCGGGGTTTGACCAACGCAAAGGTCCCTATACTCTAACCCTTAACCCTTTTTCCCCTCTTTGAATGTGTGTTTGCAGACTTTGTATGCATATTTTTCAAAGAGTTTGGTGTCAGAAAGTGGTAAAAAATCCATCAAAGTCAAAAAAGCCCTAATTGAAGCTTGGAGACCTCTTTTAGCCCATTTTCTACAAAACCAAGATCGAACACCTGCCAGAAAAGCAAGTGCATATCAAAAGCTACATAATCTTGTTCCAAAATTCTAGAAATCTCTAGGTGGACTAAGTCACCATCTATGGAGAATTAGTCCCAGATCTAGGCCTAAAAATTGATTTTCACATTTCTAGACAACTATTTGGCATAAACCTATTTTGGCAGATTTTCCCTAAAACTGGACTAAGTTTCCCAGCTTGGCGTAAGTGTCCCATTAAATATTACTAGTCAACTATGTAGGATTCCAGAGCCTCTATGTATCAAATTTTAGATTCCAGGTGCACCTCTTCAGTTCTGTTTAATTATTTCATCATTTACTTCCATTCTTAGGTGTTTTTGCATACATCACTGTGTTTTCCAGCACTTTGCATTTCTTAGGTTTTGCATCAATAAATCATTTCTTTTTTAGTTTTCTGCATTTAGATATCATAATTAGATACATTAAATCCCTTTTACATTAATCTTGAGTGCAGATATTAGCATTTTGGCCCCATTTCCTCTCCTTTTAGGTGAAAGACCTAGAAGAGTTAAAGGAACCCTTGGGTAAGCAAAATCTTTGTTTACATAATTTACTTGTAATGAGATCTCATTCTATACAAGATCCCACTTAGTCAAAGATAAGTAAAAATAACTTGTCTCTAACACTAAATACCTATGGTTATTAGGATTTGATACTAAATAAAACAGAGTAGATGGGTGGAATATATTTCTTATATGAAGAGGTATTTATAAAATTAAATTGATCATATAGTGAGAAGGAAATAAAAAAATAATAATAGACCATAATATAATTATTGACATTGAGAAAATCCTTTTAGGAGGAAAATAACACACTCCAAAATAAATTATTTTATTTAATAATGAATGATTACAATACACATGTAAAATGTAATATTTCATAGGACTAACAAGAATAAGATATCTTTAGCAATTTTGACATCGTAACTATACCTACAAAGCTCACTATTGAACCTCCATTTCATGAAGCCAACAAATAGAAGAATAAATAAATGAAACCATCAAAATATAATTAGAAAAAATTAGCCAAAACCACCCAAAATGTGAGGGCCAAAATCCCATCAAAATTGAATAACCAAATCCCAAGATAAGTCCACAAGAGATAAAAATAATTTTTTTCTTCTACTTACCAAAATCTCATCATAATCCATTCAGAAACTCAGGAGCTCCATTTTAGACCCATTATCTTCATTCAAATATACCTTATGATGTATGATAACTTGCATCATAAATTAGTCAACAAGTGTAACCCTCTCAAGTATATCTCTTTTATTTTATACATCTTACTCTATTTATGCGGGAATCTAGCTTCTAGAGGCCATAAACTTTTATCTGGAAAGTTGATTGAGCCCCCTACTTTTAATTATAGTTCTCAAAAATGTCTGTGTCAATTTAACTAAATTTCTTTAGCCAAGGTATATTTATATATTTTTTGTGGGGCCTAAATTGATCTATACAATAATAAATATTGCATATTTGTTTTGTATAACTTGAAAATGTTATTTTGTTCTTACTATTATGATGAAAGGTTGAGACACTTTTCACGATAATAATGATTCAATAATAATAATAAAATAGCAAAGAGAGATGAGATGATCTTATTTGATGTCATAAAATATTTAGAATAAAATCGCAAGAAATTTACCATAGAATAAAGATGCCACAATGTGATTTTGTAGCTAAGTATATAAATAATCATAAAAATCAAACTTAAGTGTGACCCTATGCAATAAATCCATACCCAATATCTTATATACTTTCCTAATGTCAAGCTTAATGATCATTGTAGGTCTGTTTTTCATTTTTGTTGACATTAAGAGTTCATGGATGGTAATAATACCATCTAAGATATACCTACCATTCAAAAAAACCACATTCTTTGAGAAAAATATTAGACGAAGATTATTTTACACTCTAATAGCTATGAATTTGGTAAAATAAATTTGACATTAGATTACTTGAGGATAAGAGAGATCAAATTGCAATTAAAGTCCCTTAGCATTATATTATATTCAATGGGTTCATTCACATTGCTTGAAAAAGCTCTTTTCTTAATGATTTCCCCAAAGAATTGGAACAATTTGGAAGATAAACTATTGTAACCTCCACTCCTAGTTGTTAAATAGGGAACACTCATTTTTTGTTTAATAATAGTAATATATGTGAAACTTTGATCATGGTACCTATTTAGGAGGATCCTTCCCTTTCATTGAAGTAGGATGGAGTCCCACATCTATGACCCCTACTAGACTATGTAAGGAGGGTTGAAATTTATCTTTCCTTTATATAATAGATAGAATTACAAATTTTTTCTTTGAAAATGATCTATAATATCAATTGTTATTATTTATTATGATTATTATACTAATTTATTCTTTTATATGATTCTTAAATTTTCTCTCATATTAATTTTAATATAAATCTTATAAATATATTATAATATAACTAATCGAAATGAACTTCATAATTCAATTCACAAAACTTAAAGTTTATGTTAAAAATGATCTTACATGCTAAAACGATAGGAATCAACTAGTAATTTACAAGGTGAAGCCACAAAGAAAAACTCAATAAATTATTTTAAGACATTTGTGTATATTTACATTTCCAAGGTGGCCTTTGCATTCCATAAAAATATGGAGAGCTCATCTTTGACACGTGGACTTACTTTAACACTCATGATTAAATCCCGTTAATGGAACACATTTAAATATGGATGTGATTAAAAAGTTCACCATTTTGTTAATGATCTTTTACTAATGATACCAAACAAATTTCCAATTTGGGCCTTGAATTTCTCCTCTGCCATCTTCGCAATAACAGGACTCAACTTGATGGGAGTGGACTGCTTTATTGTCAATTATCTAATGCTTTTTAAAGTGTCGTACTACAAGCGAATGTATAATTGGATCATAATAGTACAAATATTGATCAAACAACGTATCTATCAAGGATGATTTATTTTTTATTGCAGGATCTGCATTGAACTTTGATAGACTGCAATGATCGTAACAAAATACATTAAATATAATATTACCCTATAGTGCTTGTGTGTGGATAATATCGTTCGAGACTGTAGAGTGTTATAATCTCACATTAAAAAAGAAATGCCAATGGAGCACTAATGCGATTTACTTTATATATGCTCGTACTGTTCGGCGTTAATCACCTCGTACTGAGACGTATTTCTTTGTTTCTGTCGTCCAGTGATAGTGGAAACATAATTAAATTCTATATATAAATAACGTGAACATCCACCTTCTTCCTCCCAATGGGGGAAGCTCTAATTGGACTCCACTCATAAATATTGTATAGTGTTCACTTCACTATAGCGATATCTCCAAGCAGTGGGCATTCTTTGATTTGTTGAACACTGAATTCACTTGGAAGTTCTATATCTAGAAAAGATGCAAGACATTTGACAAGAGAAATTGGCACAATGACAATGCGCTCCTTTTCGATTAAATATTTAAAAAGTATCGTTGATTTACTCGGTTTAATTCTATCCTATCCTTACTGGATCAACCCTAGCCATTTTACTGTCATTTCTGGCTTTAGGAAAATTCACCGCCAGCAACTCACTGATGGAAAATTCACCACGGGAAAATTCACCGTCACCAGCAATTCACCGCCATGGAAAATTAACCGTCAAAAATTCATGCAATTAATTTTTTGTGCGCTGAATTGTCATGGCGTTGAATTTTCCTGCTGTGAATTGTTGGCGGTAAATTTTCCATTGGTGAATTGCTATCGGTGAATTTGCCGTATGCCCTCATTTCTTCGGTGGGTTTGATTCCTTTTCGACTTTCAACCAGTAAAGATAAAAGTTACTAGAACGTGCATGATTCCTTTTGCACTAGTATTCTTGGAATTTTGTAATTTTCGACCATTTCATAGGAATTTCATGCATTACCAACCAAAAGTCTTTTGTGATTTATTTCTATCTCTTCTTTCCTTTTAATGTATGTTACAATGTTTATTGTGTTTGAAATTTTAGAGTGATCAAAGAATTTTCTAAGAGTCAAATCAGATAAAAAGGAATGTTTTTAGCAACCACAGTTTTTGTGAGGAAAATGGAAAATGAAGTAGGTAGTTCCAGAGAGAAGAACACATAGAAGATGTTGCTCCAAAAAAAAATGGAGAAGTGTACAAAGAAGAAAGAATATTTGTAGGCTACTCTAAAAAGAAGAGGCACCTAACAACTCCAAAGGAATATGATAAGAGAGCTCTAGGGAGAGGTCCAATAAGTAATGACTATAGAATCTTTGTGCAACCAAAGAATAGAGTGGAAAATTTGTGGTGTATACTTATTTTTAATGTAAATTTTTTGAATACATATATAAATATAAGTCTTATTTTAATATTCTATTCATTTCTATTAGCCTACTTTCTTTTATTCAATGAAATTGGTATTAGAGCTAGGGATTTATTTTTTTAGTTCTAATAGTTTACCTTTTGTATAGGAGTGAATTTGTACCCCTCTTGCAAATTCCTCTTTTGTACCCTCCATCTTAGAAAAATCCAATCCAACTAAGTAATTTCATGTCCTCATTCCATACCCCATCCACTTGGCACTTGTTTTTACTGTTGGTGGGGGAATTTATGTCGAAGACGCTTGCACAGCACACAAATGTCCTGACAGGATTCTTTCCTCTAGAATTTGTAGCTTGGTGTTACATTCTTCATTGGTGATGAAACATAATTCCCTTGCGCCTCCCTATCGACCTTTGAATGGCTCTTTTCCTCCCAAACCATCTTCAAAAGGATATCTTTCACCTTCAATTTATCTTCTACACACTAATTCAATTGGGCTTCACATTCTTAGCATCTCAACTCCATACTCTTGCTACAATTTGCTACACTCTTGGCTTCACAATTCCAACAATCACAACATCTTACACATCTACCACAAAAGTTGTAGCTTGGTGTCTTGCAAGACTAATTTCGGCATTGTTGCAGCTACGTCGACTCTACCATAGTTGTGGACTTGCATTCCTTTTTCATTGGCTTTGAGTGCCTTTGGTCGAGGGTGGTAACACTTTTGTATTACTACTTTGTTGTTGGATTTGAGTAGAATAGTGTCTCTCGTAGTGCTTAGTTTCATTTCCATTCCAACATTGTTTCCTTTATCATATTTCTATATATCTATCTATCTAGTTGTTCGTGGAGGTGGAAACACCAAAGTTGAGGTTTGACTACGACAAATTCCTATACAACCCCAACATTTTTTCTCTCTTGGTTGTGTCTAGATATACATTCGTGTGGAGCTTGTTGGTGAACTGGACCCTTCATGAGTTCATTTCCACCACCTTTGTTTCCTATCATTTCTACATCATCTTTTTTAGTTATTTCCATCATTCTGTCATTTAGCATTTGTATTAATATTTTACATTTCAACACCTAAGTTGTTAGTAGGTCTTCTATTATTCTCACTATCCTTTTGCACTTTTTGTCTGTACAAATACTAGTGCATCTATGAGATGCCAGTGCACTACATTGTTGTCCCCGATTTGCATTGTTCTCCTCTAACAAAGATTTGTCGAAGGTTCAATTTGGGTTCCAGAATCCTACTCATTTAGCCCCATTAAAACTCTCAGGTTAGTAGAGTGATAGAAGAACTGAGAGTGCTCTTCATTCTCTATCCTTGACCTTAAACATTTGTCCAACTTGAGGTAGATTAGGGTAGCCTTCTGCTCTCGTCTCTCCATGACCTAGAGCTTTGGTGTGGTTGGTCCCCCTCCTCTACATTTTGGTGAACCCAACGTGAACGTCTATTTATTTCTTTGTGTTGAGACTTTTTCCCCGGCAGTTGGTGACTGTTGTAAACTTAGATGTTGTGAGGTTTCATGAACATCACAACCTAGTCTATGACCTCTAGTTATTTTGTTAGAAGAAGTGTATGACACTTGCAAATGGAAAAAAAGAAGGTCACTTCTGATTTTACTACTATTTTTTCTACAAGCTTTACAAACGAGATGGGTTTCATTGATGAGACCACTCATGCACCCACTCCTCCAATGTCCCCTATAAACTCATCCATGGATGAGGATGATGTTGTACATATTCGTATAGAAATACTTTTGGTATTAGACAGGAGGTTGTTCCAAACCTTGTGAATCATTTGGAGAAAGCACCGAATATGACAAGAGCCACTAGGCTTGTTAGCGAGGTGAGATACATGTTAGGAAAGGATCAGATAGGTGTAAAATTATTATGCGGCCTCACCAATCTAATCGAAGCATACATCCCTTTGCATAACACTAGATCGGGTACATTTCGAGGAGAGGTGCTCAATGCCTATGAGATAAAAATAGGTGTTTTAATGACTACCACATCTATATGCATGGCTGAATAGGCCCCTCGATCAGTGTTTCCTATACTTCTCAGAAACCACACACTATCAAGGTGAGTAGAATACCCTTGGTGATTAGGGCTCCCGTGGAATGAATGGTGGTGGCTTCGGTAGCAGTGGCAGTGCTGGTAGTGATGGCTCTAGCAAAGGCCATGGTGGTGGCTTTGGTGGAGGTCATGCTAGTGGTTTTGGTGGTCGCTCTGGTGATGGTCACAGTGGTGGCTCTAGAGGTGGTTTTGGCGGTGGTGGTTCTAAGGGAGGTTCCACTAGGCCTTTCTCATCTTCAGACCCTATTATAAATGATCTCCTTCAAAATATGGGTCAAATGCAAAACCAATTGGTGAACCTGTCTCAAGCCTCCTCCCAGCCTATCTTTCAACCCTTCTCCCAACATAGTCCATTATCACTAACAATTCTAAGCACTCCTTTCCCTCAGGGAATGGAGATTCCTAAGTTCAAAAAGTATGGTGGTAGATGGCATCCGTAGACACATGTATCCACTTTCAATGCGACATGCACAAATTTATTTCACTGGACGATTCTTAATGGCAAAGTCTTTCTCTCTATTTCTCAAGGATATAGCACTAGAGTGGTACTGTTCCTTTTTTGACAATTCTATATTCTAATTTGACCAGATCGTCAATCAATTTCTCCATCAATTCCAAGCTAACATCAGTTTGGAGATGACCTTCTCAAATCTTGTCTGATGTAAGTAGGGAGAACATGATAAGATAACTTATTTTATTGCATGTTACCGAGCGCTCCTTTCACAAATCTCATACACACTGCTTGACTCAGACGTGCAAAAGGTATTCATAGGAAACTTGTAGTGACCCTGGCATGAGAAATTTTCCTTAATGAAATACCCTTCTTTCGCTCATTTGTGTGCTACACTGCGGGAGTACTAGCAAATGGTGGTTCAGTTCAGGGGATCCTCCTCATGCTCTCATTTTGAAGAAAAATATATTGTGTCCATTTCAGGAAAATGAAAGGATGTTGCAAATGTAGTTGTCATGACTAATGATCATAGTCTCAGGTACAATAGAAATTTTACAAAATTATATTAAACTTATTCATCTATTCTACAAAATTTATTGAAGGATAAGATTATAACATTGAAAAATCCTTGACCTTTGAAGGAGCCTTATCCTTATTGGTACAATGGAAATTCTTTCTTCCAGTACCATCGTGTTAATAGACATGATATTCAATGTTGCATGCGCCTGCATCATGAGATACAACACCACATCAATGATGGTACCATCTGTCTCGATGGGAAGAAGCAAAACATGAATAAGTTAGTGGTAAAGGAAAATAGCAAGTTGCAAATCTATATGGACCCGTTTCCATCTCACTCTGAAAACTTGATTATTGATCCTTCTGATGTCTCTCCTAAAGCATTGCCATACATGAATGTGGTTTAGTTTACTCCTACTCCTCCCCTACATCCTCCAATTGGCTCACCAAATGTGATTTTCACCTCGTAGTACTTTCCCTTGAATAACAATCCCTCTCCCCTATACATTCTTGCTCACCTCAAGGGAAACATTGTGATAGGAGTCCTAATTGACCACACAAGTCCATTGAATGTTATTATCAAAGAGACGTTGTGGCTAAATGCATTATAAAGGGAGGAATATGAAAAAATGAAATCTATTATACGTACACACAATGGTCTCTCTCTTGTGTCATATGGATTTATAACTCTTTCCATCCCAGTAGGACCTAGGGCTATGTATACAACTTCCAATGTCATTCCAGAATCCAATCTATTTAGGGTGAAGTTGGGCATCCCATTGCTAGCTTCCATGAACATAATTACTTTTGTTGTTCATAAATGTCTAAAGTTCTCTCATTAAGGTGGCATGCATGTTTTGCATGACACTAGATTCCAACCATTGGTATGTCATGGGGGTTATTCTTTGGATCATTTTTGGCCTATTTAGGTGGGTGTGATTCCTCCTAGAGGGTGATCCCACAATACTGGTTTACAATTTCTAGAATATCTTGTTTTTTGTTCAAATCATATATTTTTAGAAAATATAATGATTTAAGCCTTGAAAATTTCCATTTAAGGGATTCCAATTGAAGAGGGTTTGATCGAACCACCTTAGATCAAACCCCCTTGGATAGAACCCCACTATTTTTAAACCATACCTATAATGAAGTCTCCTTTACACCTATCAAAATGCTAATTAAAAACCACTTTTGATTTAACTTTTGGGGGATCAAATGAATTCATTTAAAATTTATTTTTTGTAAGTATGTAGTCCTTATTTTAAGCTTCCCAAAAAGTATAATTTTAAATAAATTTAATTTTATTATTATATATTTTTTATTTCTTGTGAATGTAGGTTTTTCACTAAAAATCAAGCTCTTTGTTCTGCACATGTGGAAAAATAGCAGATTATCATTTTAAAAAAAAAAATATCAATACACTAGATATTGAAGTCCTTGATCCAACAAAGAAAAAAAATGAATTTCGATACATTCAAAAAAATTTATGTTGTATATAGTCTGCCTATGTCTTAATTGTAATTGGTTTGACTTCAAAACTTGATTAAGGAAAAAATATTCAATAAAACACTATGAAACCAAATGCAAGTGCTAGATATCATAGTTATAAATCTAAATTCAAAAAAATAGAATTTTATCCTTCATGGAAAAAATATTATGTTGTATACGGTGAGCATCACTCCTTTAAAATGGTGTTTACTGAAAAAACTAGTTTTTGAAGGAGATGGAAAAAGAAGTGCAATCTGATTCCAAAAAAATTGAAAAAAAATAAAATTAGAATCTACAAAAAAAATTCCACAAATCACTAGTTTGCATCATCTTCAAATTCCTCACGGTTTAGCTGCTATAGGTGCCCGAAAGTGAAGATTTAGTTAGGAAAAATCAATTTAGTGTCCAATTTGGCCAAAAATTATAAACTAGTATTGTGGGATCACCCTAGAACAGACCTAACTTATCAAAATTATGTAAAGTACAAAACTGGGGGCAAAGAACAGCCAAAAGTGACTCACCCGATAGCATAGCCGCAAGTTGTCTCTTTCTCTCAAAAGGGAAAAGAGAAGCTTGTTCATGCTCAAGGCCTCACCTTTGCCTCCCTCTCTACAGAGGAACTTTGGTTTACCACTTCTTGCTTTGGCATATGGAGTTTGATGGTGCCTGCTTGGCATAAATCCAAATGTCAGGTATCTGATCTTCCTATCTTACCCACGGGACCTCGGATCGATGCATATAGTAAGGGGAAGGGTCTCCATGGGGCATCCTCTTTGTCTTGGCCTCTATGGCTTCCTACTACTCCTACTCATCCTCTCCACCTCTCCCTCTTGTTCCCATCCAGGAGTCCCTCCCTTTGCCAGAAATGGTCGTGATGGATACTATGATGGTCAAAAAGGAGTCTTTCGTCCCTTCTGAGGTTGTAGCCTCTATCTCCTCGAGTCACAAAACTACCTTGCACATGACAACAAGTGTCAAAGAAATGCTCTAGTTGCTAAGCAGGTCACCTTGTAGAAGATGGAAGAGGAGTCAATAGTTCTTGCTTCAACACCATCTACTGTGTCCTCCTCTCTTGTCCTCCCTGCTTTAGTTTTTTTAGCTTCAGTTTTTCTTCTAGCTCCCACTGTGAGCATAATCGATCCTCACTCAAATAGGATGTAGGTGTTTATTACTCCTTTAGTTGAGCCGCCCCTTCTAGTGTCCCTCCTGAATATCCCGTCGTTCTCAAAACCCATGGACATGTTGAATACCATGGTGGTGTCCGTTGCATTTTTCTCCTCTTCCTTTGCTCCCTCTATTTCATTTGTGGGGATCTCACATCCTTTGATGAAGTGGAAGATGGAGGATGACCCTACTATCAATGGGGGTCAAAATAAGGGTTTTCCTTCTTTAGAGGGTGGTTCTGCATTGGCTTGTGTCATCCTAGTGATGGAAGAAGCCCTGACATCTCCAGAGTTCATCACTACTCCTGAGTCATTCGGTGAGCATAGCAGTGGATCTTGAGCACCACCTACCTTGCTCGTTGAGTTAACACATAGAAATTATGTGAAGTGCATGTTTAATTCTATGGACGAGGTCCTAGCCCTATCAACGATATTCACGAAATTGGTGATGTTCAACCCATAGGAACTAAGTGGAGAAGACCTAGAGGGGCCTTCTTCCTTGGCTCTTGTTGTGAGAGGGTCAGAGGGTTCCCCCTTGATATTTCACCCTTCCAGGCTCATCCTTCCTCCCATATAATGATCTAGATTGGGAGAATGATGACCTCTTGGTTGATGAGGAATAGGGGGTGCCTCTCCTTTATCTATAAAGTAGATTATGTGTGTGTTTTGGTTCCCTTGTGCTTGTGTTATTTGTTCTTGGATGACCCTTGTCACCCTTGTAAGTGCTTGGATATAGGAGTGTTTTTATGTCATAAAAATTCCCCTATTTTTCACATCATTCTTCCTCTATTGTGTATAGATTTTTTATAATTGGGGATAATGCAAAGTGTTGGGGGCATTTAGGCTTCGCTTCCATGTTGACCCAATTTTTTAATTTTATTTTGTCTTCATATGGTATGATACGGTAGGGAGTTGATGACAGTTCATTTATATATTATTATATCTATTTATCTATATTTATGAGCAGCGTTGACCACGGCATATCATAACACCCCTGTCCCTTGTTCATGATGTTATCATCTCTTCTTTCTTTGTTCTTATCTTTCTTGTTTGCTTTGTTGGTGTTTTGGTGTTCATGTGTTGTCACTCATGTGTGTGAAAAAATTACCATTGTTACGTCTCATTATGTTCCATGGGCCACAACATCACTTTTTCATTCTTGCTTTTCTCTCCTTAGGATTCCAAAGGGGGAGCTCTCACACTGCTTCAATTTTCAAAACGTGTATTCGATGGCCAATGAATCCCTTCTTGAAAATCTATATTTTTCAAAAATCGCATTCCTAAACAAGGACCCTAGCAGAATAATTTTCCTTCATCATGTGTTTGTAAAGAAATAATTTAAAAAATCTCCTCCGAGGAGAGAGTACCTTCTCTTGGGAGAAAATGTATGACCTTCCCCTTGTGAGGGGGCCTTCTTCCTTTTGAATTCCCTTGTGATGATAGTAAGGACAAAAGGAAGGTTTTTTCTAAATAGTAAGTGGTTTTTCCTCCTAATGATGAGGCAATTGCAAAAGTAGTAGATTCTCAAGGGGAGGAAGATCACATAGTGGTGCCCCATGTGGAAGCACCAATGTAGTTGACTAATGAGGTGATTATAGAAGTAAAGGGGGTTTTGTGCTAGGAGAAGTAGAGGACAAGGAATGGATCCCTTGTTGGAGGTGAGGTAGCAAGTTTTTGGAGTATGTGGGATTGAAGGGCCATGATTTGTTATTGGTAGAAGCAACAATGGCTAAGGATAGAGAAGGGATTGAGCTAGAAGATGATGTTGAGGAGTTTCTAAACCAAGCAAAAGTGGAATCACAAGAGGATGAAGAAGGGGATGTGGAGAGAGTAAAAGAGGGTGAGCTAGGTATAGTTGTTGAGCAGAAGGAGGATTCTAGAAAGCCTAGGATAAAGCTACATGATCCCCACAAAAAATCCCCAAACTTTGGCAAAGGTAACAAGTTGGGGAGGAAAACTAAATAGGAGAAGCATATTGAGGATGGTGAAGTGGAAGGGTAGATGAAACTAGCCAAACTTCTTAGATTAGGGAAGGGAAGTCCCTTTCTTGGGGAGAAATGGTCATATCATGGAATATTAGAGGATTAATCGCCCCTAATAAAAAGTGTCTGCTTAGGCACATATTAGAGTCAAGACAACTAGATGTAATTCTAATTCAAGAATCCATGTTGTACCAAAATGAGGTAGCCTCTCTCAAAATAAAGTTGAAATTTTGGAATGTAGAATGGGTGGGATTAGATGGGGCCTCAAGGGGTTTAATGGTGTTCTATAACCCTTGATTGATTTATTTGGAGAATTTGGAAGCTGATGGGTATTTCTTGGCATGCAAGGTGAGGATTTTGTTGTCTAATTTTCACTTTATTTTACTAAATGTATATGGTCCATATTCATGCATAGAGAAAAGGAATGTTTGGGGTTAGATTAAGAGGGTTTACAAAAAAATTTAGCTAGATTTTTGTGTCTTGGGGGGTGATTTCAATGCAATTATATTATATCAAGACAAAAGGGAGGGTGAGGAGAAAGTTATAATCTCAGAGAGATTTTGAGGATTTTGTGGAAAGAAACATGTTCAAAGATATTCAAATGTTGAATGGTGCATACAACTAGGAAAATAAGTGATTAGGATTCAACAACATTGCTAAGCCCTTATATCAATTCCTCTTCAAAGGATATCTAGGTTCCTTTCCCTTTATGTTAGAAGGAAGTATTCTTCCACAATCATATTTGAACCACTATCTGATCTACTTGAAGATCTTTGGGAAGAAGAAGTTGATAAGGTGTCCCTTTAAGTTTGAAAAGATGTCGATGAGAGATCAATTTTTTTTCAATCTCATTCAATAGTGGTGGTTCGAAGTATCTTTAAGTAGTACTAAAATGTTCCAGGTGGTCTCAAAGTTGAAACTATTAAAACAACAATTGAAAAATTGGAATATCAATATCTTGAAGAATATTTTTGTAGCAAAAGGTGAACTAGGGGGAGTTGCAATCACCAAAGAAGTGGTTTTAGTAGAAGATATGAATGCAAACATGTTCTTGAAGGTAAAATAATTTCTAATAAAATATGATGAGGCTTCAGTATATGAGGAAATATAATTTTGGAGACAATAGCTAGGGAAACATGGACTGGGGAAGGGGATAAAAACATGAATTACTTCCATAATGTCACCAAGCAAAGAAGAAATATAAATAGAATAACTAGGATCAAAGTGGCCAATGGGATGGTACTAGATATAATGGAAGACATAATCAACGAAACAATTGATTACTACAAAAAATTGCTAAATAACTATAAGAATTGGTGAGAGTTTTGTGCCTAATAGACAATCTTGGATAATATTCCAAGGTTGATGAGTAATGGTCAGAATAGGGATCTTTTGAAGGAGTTCACAAAAGAAGAGATAAAAGAGAATTTGGAATAGCTTCACCTTGACAATTCATCAAAGCTTGATGGCTTTCTTGTTTTCTTCTAAAAGTATTAGGACATTGTGGGGAGGGAAGTGATTTCAAAGTTATCGAAGAATTAAGGAAGATGGGTAAGGTTTTCAATGAAATTAATAATACTCTAATAGCTTTGATCCCAAAAAAGAGAAACCATAATTCCTAAATGAGTAAAAGCCTATCTCTCTTTATAACACAATGTACAAGATCATGTTAAAGTTTGTTGCAAATAGGCTGAAAAAGACCCTCCCTTCAATTATTTTTGATGAGAAGATAGGCTTTGCTCCAGGGAGGTCTATTTTAGATGGAGTGATCATTGTTTAGGAGGCTATTCACTCAATTCAACAAAGAAGGAAAGTATGCTGATCAAAATGGATATAAATAAGGCTTATGATTTGGTGGATTGGAAGTTTCTATTCAAATTATTAGAGGCTTTTAGCTTTTGCAAGCAATGGAAAAACTAAATTTTCAACTATCTAGCCTCTCTGAGATTTTTATCTCTCATAATTGTCTCTTTGAAAGGCTTATTTGAGGCATCTAGAAGGTTGAGGAAAGGTGATCCATTATTCCCCATTCTTATTCATCATAATGGTTGAAGAGCTTGTAAGATCACCAAGGAAAATCTAGAAGGTAAGCTAACCGACATCCAAATAACTAGTAATGTTCCCCCAATAAAACATTAGTAGTTTGTTGATGAAAAAATGTTGTTAATTGTGATGCAAAGAAGGGAGTTGCAAAATTTCAAGGTGGTTCTAGAAACATATACTAAATATTGAAGACAAGAGGTGAGTAGAGAAAATTCTGAGATTTATTTTTTTAATTCAAATCCTAGCTTGGAAATGTAGATTATGAGAATTTTGGACTTCAAGAAAGATAGCCTTCCTTGTAAATGTCTTGGTATTCCCCTAGAAACCGAGGTGCAACCTAGGAAATTATGATACCCCTTGGAGAAAAAGGTGGAAAGAAAGCTAACCTCATGGAAGGGGAGGTGGGTTTCTTGGGTTAGGAGACTTACAATGCTGAAAGTGGTGATATTAACACTACCAATATATTTGATGCCATGTTTATCTTTACCATCTAGGGTTAATAAGAAGATCAATCAAAAGATGGAGGTACTAGTTTGAAAATTTTATTAGTATGCTAGGGTTTCTTGTGTTTGTGGTCATCCTTGGCCCCTCTTGTGTTATAGCGCACCTTAGGCACAAGATTTTCTCATTTACTATGTGTACCTCCACATTTACTATGGTTTTCTTGGTTTTATTATGCCTTCAATAGACTCTAACCTAGAATTTGTTGCTGGTGTTGGTGGTTCTATGACTCTTCTAAATGGCTCCCCCTCCGAACAAGCGACCTTGAAATTTTTTTTTGAAGGTGTTTCACGAGGTAAGTATTTTGACTCCCCAGTTGATGTGGTTTTACCCTTGCCAGATTTTGATTCTGCATGTCAATGGCTTGAGCAACATACTCTTGTTAGTTTTTTTTTGGGAGGACTCCCCCTGAAAGTGTGCTTAAATAATGGGTCCACAAGGCTTGGGTCCCTCATGGGGTCCGCCTTGATATTGTCCAAAATTTAACCAAAGGTTTTTTCTTTTTCACTTTGCGGAGGCCAGTCATGTTCAAGAAATCCTAAACCATGGTCCTTGGTATGTCTGGTCATCTTTGTTGGTTTTCTAGTCATGGACCTAGGATTTTTCTATCTTTGGTGACACCAAGTTATAGGTCCCAGTTTGGATTGAATTCCCAGGTTTTTCTTTTCCTTGCATGCCTTTTTTGCAACATATTGCATCCTCTCTAGGGAAGGTTATTTGGGTTGAACCAGATAGGTTCTTTCAAGCTCGACCCCAAAAATAGGTCTATGTTGAAGTGGAAATTTCACAAGATTTGAAAGATTCCATTGACATCCAAATTGGAGCTCTTCTATGTTCCCCTTGTGAGGGGGCCTTCTTCCTTTTGAGTTCTTGCTTCAACACTTTCTATTGGTGCCTTCTTTCCAAGTTCGAGGACCTATGAAGTTCTTACATCCTATTGGATTTTTCCATCATTGGTCTATGGGCCTCCGATGCACTTTGTTCAATCCTCCTTAGGAGAGAGTACTTACGGCTCAGTCATTTTCCTACACTACACTTTTGAGCACGCTAGATTACAATATTCTTCCTTGATGGTTCATGTATATTTTCTTGGAAATTCTTCGACATACTTTACCGAACACTAATTGGTACTCATGTTCGCTAAAGTGGGGGAAAAATGTATAGGAGTGAATTTTCACCCCTCTTGCAAATTCCCCTTTTACACACTCCAGTTGAGAAAAATCCAATCTAACTAAATAATTACACGTCCTCATTTTGTACCCCATCCACTTGGTGCTTGTTTTTAGTCACTGGGGTAATTTCTATTGGGGACGTGTGTGCCACACATGGACGTCTCCATGGCGCGCTACCATCTTGATAGGATTCCTACCTTTGGAATCTGTAGAGGCATTACTGAAAAGAAGAAAATTGGGGTCTCTCTTTCACTTCTAGGGTTTTGGACCTAAAAGGAGAGGCAATTTCCTTACTCTTCATTCAATAACAAACCATTGAGATTTTAATGCAAAGGATATTGAAATCTAGCAAAGGGATGGTTCTAGGGATTGAATGATGTCAAATGAGGGGTTCACCACCAAGTTTAAACTTGGAAAATATAATGACATGCAAGATGAAATGCAAAATCTAGTTTGATACAATGCTTCACTAAATGACTTGGAAATGCAAAAAAACATAACAAAGAACTGTAAATTAGAAAGTCTGCACCTGGAAACTTTTTGGAGATGGAATGGAGCTTTGAAATCCTAAAAACTCTAATTTTGTGGCCTAGTGGGACTTATTCACCATTCTGGGTGAATCATTCCTAGATCTAGGTCTCTCAACAGGATCAAGTTTTAGCCAAATGGGTATCCAAATCTGCAAAGATCTTTGAAAAACTCATACAGTGGAACTCATTCACCACAACTGGGGGATCAGTCCCATTTTGTCACGAAGTGTCCTAGCAGCAATATCTTGAACTGAAACTTTGCAAGCCTCTGATGATGGATAGAATAAGCACTTTCCCACTGATTTCATGCAAATTGGATGGGTATTTTTCCCTAGATCTAAGTTTCCATGAGTCTTGACAACTTTTCATGAAAACTTTGACAACATTTACAACTTTTCTCATTTTGGTGCTTTTGAAGGCCTCAAATCCACTTTTCTTTAATCTACAAACCTGCAATCACACATTAAAGAGGGGAAAACTTGTTGATTGTTAGGGAATAGGGTTTTCCTTGGTCAAACCCCTTTTAGGTGATTAAACCAAATGATGAAATAAGATAATGAAGTATGAAACATGAAATAATTCAATTAAAAACTTGCCATGTGATGATGGATCTTGAATTGCTACAACAATTGATGAAGAATTCTACCCTTGAATTTCCTTGAACGCTCTTGATTACTCTTGAAGACACTTGAATGCTCTTGTGAACTCAACTTTCTAGTAAGAATGTTCTCACGAAATTCTTAGGTGAAAATGAGTGGAATAATCGTGTATTTATACTTAATTATGTAGGAATTCTCGAAATTACAACACTATAATCCGACATCAGATCTAGGAGAATAAAATCCTGCCAAAAATTTGATTTAAATTTGAATTTTGGCCACATAGGAATCATTCTCCCAAGATGCAGAATGAGTCCTATTTGGCATAATGTATGGGACCAAAAATCAAAAGTGCTTAGAAAGGTGTAAAAACATGTTTGGGACCCAAAAATCTAGGTGGGACTCATTCACTCAAGGTAGTGAATGAGTCCTAGACACTAAATTTGGGCCACACAAGCTAGGAACACCTAAATTATGATTAGTTATTGATTGGTGTCAGGATTTTCTTAAAAAAGATGCTATAAATGAGGCTTGTGGATGCAAAATAGGGCTAATTAAAGCATAAGAAAGACCAATTATTAATGACAAGCCAAGAGGAATGTGCAAGTGTGTTACAAAACTTTACAACACTTCAAATAAGGTAAGATTAATGTTAATTATGAATAAAATTATGTTTATTATGCTTAGTTAACTAATAAAAACCTAGAAAAGTGTGAAAGTATTTTACAACACTTCTCAACACTTTTGGAAGGCACCATTAAATTCCATTACTTCATAAGGGCCAAATATCTAATGTGAATTTTTAATCCACATTACAACACTAAATCAAGGCAACATTAAGCCAAAATCCATAAGGAGAACCCAAACGAGTGCAAAAAATTCAAAGGAACCTTTTTTCAACACTACATTTAGCCCCCACTTTAGTGAGAGGATGAACCTACTTGAAACTCACACTAAAGTAGACATTCAAGAGGGGTCCAATCGTACCAATATAGATGGTCTAGGATAACAAAGACCAAGGAGGTGGACAAGCCCCCAAGATCCTAGATCCTAAGTCAAATTGACATAAGCACAAAAGGACACGCACAAGGTGTATGATATGCAACATCAAGATATGTGATCATGTAATGTCAATGACTAAAAGAGAGAAAAATAAGAACAAGTAAAAATAAAAAGGTGGATCAAGTTTTGACCATTTTTCCAACACGATGTGGATTAGCTCTAGGTTGTTTGTCTAAAAATGCATACTCACTTTGAGGCGACGGAACTTTAGGCTTTCCGTCAGGTGAGAAGTACAAGGTGAGAAACATACACTCATGGCTGGTATGCACTCTCACACACACAAGTGGCTATGGGGAAAGTCATGCCTCAGATTGGGCTTCCCGATCAAACCATACCAAAGTTATACCTCCTCATAACTTTGATAAGGTGCCATGCAAAAATGATCTTTGAGCTCCATGAGGAAAGAAAAACTTTGTATGCTTGAAACTCATAGACATTGTAAATGAAAAATAGTGTAATATTTGTTCAAAGGGGTTTTACTTAATTCGTACAGGGTCTCTTCTTAGGGAACATTGTGCCTAATGTTTGCAAGAGAGGACAAGTCAAAGAAATATGAGGCTCTCAGAGGAAATCAAGCACAATGACACCACCAAGAAAAGGATGCATCGTAGGAAGAAAGAAATTGTGCAATGAAACATGATGAGTGTCAATGTATGCCCCCATGTTAAAGTGGTTGCTAACACCATTACTATGAGAAATTGCTTTAAAGTAGAAGAGGATATGAGAGCTTATTTAGAAATCCCTATCCCAAGTCATATATTTCCAATAAGCTACATCATGAATAAGTATTTCACATGTGAGTCAATCTTAAGGCATGTCATCCACGTCCCAAGCTTGCTCTTATACGTACATGAAAGGTGATTGACTAGAAAAAAGAGACAATGACAAGTGACATACAAAGATAAGGCTCTCTAACCTATTGTCCCCACTTAGTGCAGGACAAGGATGACCCTAATAGGATGAAAGTAAGTATTAGTTAGAGGAAATAGGTGCTTCAACCCAAGGAAGAGCGCCACAGTCCTTAAGATGTTAAATTTTGCTACTCAAAGCCTTACATTCATTAGTGGAATGACCATGAAATCTATGATATCCACAAAATGAAGTCTTGTAATTAAATTTCTTTCATTTTATTGGAGGAAGAGATACCAGACGACCTTGGATTAGTCTTGCCAAGATACTCTCTTGATGAATAGAAGATGTTCCTTTATTATGCAATAAAGATATCTCTTGCTTAGTACAAGATGTCATACCTACGCAAGACTCTATATTGCAAGATTTTGTTCTCTCCTTTACAAGAAGGTGTAAAATCCAATTAACTCAAATAATTAGTGTTTTGTGAGATGAAATTGACATTAAGAAATGATTTCCTTGTTTCTTGTGTTTCTTTCAAAGAGTCTTTTGTAATTGTGGTTATATTAAGTGAAGGCTTGTTTATTTCTATCAAAAGCCAATAACCAAGTCCATGAGTTGTTTCTTGTGTGTTAGGATCTATAGGGACATGGATGCCTTGTTCTCTAGCACCACATCCTTTTCCACTAGTTTTTTCATAAGTTCATAACCTTTTCCATAAAAAAAATTCATTGCTTTGGAATCTAGTGGTTGTTCATAATCAGCTTCATCAAAGGTTGTTGTGTAATTTGTTGTTTTTTGTTCTAAAGTGGTTGAGGTGGATGCTTTCAAAGGGTTTTTCAAATTTTGTATTGAAATTATTTCTTTTTATTTTCCCTTGTTTGAATATTTGTTTATGATATTGTATTCTCCCATGAATGTTGGTTCAAAGTCTAAGGAACCCCAATCATCTTCTAATAGCTTCATGGCCTCTCCAATGTGCTTTTCTTTGTCTTTCTATTGCATGGGTTCTATTTGTGTAGTTGGAATTAATGTTTTTAATTGGATTTCTTTGTTTTTTTCAAGTTTTAAGACACTATAAGGCTCATGATCAACATCAAGTGTGTACATTGTGTTGTTGTAGACATACTTCATTTTACAATGTAGAATAGAAGGTAGCACATTCATTGCATGAATCCATGGCCTATCTAGAAGGAAATTATATGGAAAATCATGAAGGATAACATGGATCGATGTTTCTAATGTAGATTTTCCAGCTGTAATAGGTAAAGTAATCAAAACGAGGGGTTCCCTTCCAACATTGTCAAATCCACTAATAGATAAAGAGATCGGTTGAATTTTTTATTTATCCACACGAAGCCTATCCAAGAGGTTTACACTACACACATTAAGGGCTGAGCCATTTTCAACAAGGTTTTTCTTTAGTCCTATCCTATTTTATTGAGCTATGATCATGAAAGCATCATTTTTTTTTTGCACTTCCAAAGGGGGGAGTTCACTTTGGTGGAAAACAATGTCAGCATTTATTCCTTGGATCATTGCTACTATGTCAATTGGTTGCACATTAGAAGGGATAGGAACTACTTGTAAATTACTTTGAATAATGTTCTAATAATGAGGGGAGGCTTGAATAAGGTTCCACAATGATATCTTAGTAGAAGTATTCTTAAGTTGTTCGACAAGATCATACTCCTTTCCACGAGGCAGACCCGATAAGATAGGGTTAGGTAGGATAGGATTAGGAAATGGGAGGGATGTTGAAGGTGTTTGTCTTGGTTGTAGATTGTTCCTAGTGCTATATGTATGAGAAATACTTATCATGACTCAACTGTTGTGATACATTATGCTTAGGTGGGTAAAGGATAAGTTTAGGGTTGTTTTGAGTTTGTTGCTTGTGTGAAGGTGGGTAAAGGATAAGTTTGGGTTTGTTGTGAGTTTTAGGTTTGTGTAAAGGTGGGTAAAGGATTAGAGGGTTCTTAGGATGTCCCACAAGATATGTAGGAGGCCCATTAATCGAAGGGGATCTAACGGGCACTTGCACATTCATAACCTCAGAAGTCTTGGTTTGTTGTATTTCTAATAAAGGACAATCTAAAATCACCTTTTTATCATCACCTAAGGAAGCCACGTTATTATTGTTGTCATTTTCTTGCACCATGATATTCTCCCTAGGAGGAGAGTTGTTAGGAGAACTACAAACCAAATGCTCTTGACATTTAGAGGTTGGTTCTTCCAAAATGATTTCATCGCAAGTAGGGGAATGATCAATGGATGAATTGTCTTGTTTATCAATAGTGGGGATATTAGGGGAAGGCTCTATTTTTTTTCCATTTTTATCTAAGGTCTCATTCTCTTGTGCCATATTAGCTACCCTAGTAGGAGAGCTTGTAATATATTCATCCATGGTTAGATTTTGTAAAGCATCTTCATCGCAATTAGGGAAGGCATCAAGAGGACCACTATGATTTTCATGCTTACCAAATAGATCTTCCCATATGGTAGGAGAATTAGGAGAGGGAGAAATGATATTTTCATGACTTTCAAGTATATCTTCTAACACAAAACTATCATCTTCATTACTATGAAGGATATTAGGAGAAGAGTCAATGTGACTATCATGATTATCTACAATTACACCCTTATGCCCTATACTGTCTTCCCAAGTGGGAGAAGTAGGATTGTGAAAGCTAGAAGTTCAATTATTATATCTCCTAACACCAACATGTCTTCCTCACAAATGTCATTTTCATGGTCATTCATGATTGTAGCATTATCAAAAGAAGGAAAAATGTTGGGAGAGGAATGTAAATTAAGTAAGGTGGTGGCAATTATTTCATCTTCTATTGTTATACAACTTCCCAAGGGGAATGAAGAGAAGAGCAAAAAATACCTTCATGATTGTCAATGATTGCATCTTCCTTCACCAAGATACCTTCATCACGAAAAGGAGAGGTATCGAGAGAAGAAAAATTATGATCATCATGAATGTACATGATTATATGTCATCTTCTATCACATCATCCTCACAAATAGGATAGATAAAAGTGGGTGTGGGTTTTAGGAAAGTGTGAACATGTCCACTTTTTTGCCTTAAAAGACTCTCATAACTAGGGAATGCATTGAATGAATGACTAACATGTTTATTGAAAAAAAAATTCTATGCAAACTTGGAAAAGACCAAAGCTAACATTTTTGAACAATAATTTAAATGCAAACTCAAAATGCAATGTAAAGACTTAACATGAAATGTAATTTTCAGTTTTCAAACAAGGCAATTTACTGGTTACATTATGCAATGATCTAAAAATGAAATGTTGCAAATGTAAATTTGGAATGAAGGAATGCATGAAATGGACTAATTTAAGCTAGATTTAGTGAAATGCATGTAACAGAAAGTCAACCCAATAAAACAACTAACCAATGGCAGAAAATATAAGCTTAAAAACAAGGTTTTTAGTGTTGTAAAATGTTGTTTTAGATTTGTTCTAGGACTGATTCACCCAAGGTGGTGAATGAGTCCTAGTAGGGATTTGTTTCAAAATTTTCAGGAATTTTCAATGGATTTTGATGCTTTTTATGTTGTATGATGTGTAACCTAAGCGAAAATGTAGTTTCCAGATGTTTTTCAATGATTTGAGATGTAAAAATGCAACCTATATGCACTTTCACTAATGCAAAATTTTGAAACCCTAGAATGAAAATCCTAATGCAATGTTAATGCAAGCTAATTCTAGGATGATAATAGAATCCAAATCAACAAAGAAGGTAGTCTAAATGCAGGTTCACCAAAGTGAAAAGAAGAAAATTGGGGTCTTTCACTTCTAGGGTTTTTGACCTAAAAGGAGAGAGGAAATTTCCTTACTCTTCATTCAAGAACAAACCATTGATATTTCAATGCAAAGGAGATTGAAATATTGCAAATGGATGGTTCTAGGGATTGAATGATGTAAAATGAAGGATTCACCACCAATTTTAAACTTGGAAAAGATAATGACATGCAAGATGAAATGCAAAACCTAGTTTGATACTATGCTTCACTAAATGACTTGGAAATGCAAACAAAACATAATAGAGAACTCTAAAACAAAAAGTGTGCACCTGGAAACTTGTTGGAGATGGAATGGAGCTCTAAAATCCTAAAAAAACCTATTTTTTTGGCCTAGTGGGACTCATTCACCATTATGGGAAAATCAATCCCAGATCTAGGTCTCTACACAGGATCAAGTTTTAGCCAAATGGGTATCCAAATTTGCAAAGATCTCTAAAAAATTCATACAATGAGACTTATTTTCCACAATTGGGGGATCAATCCCATTTTGTCGCGAAGTGTCCTCGGAGTAGAATATTGAACTGAAACTTTACAAGCCTCTGATGATGGATAAAATAAGCACTTTCCCACTGATTTCATGCAAATTGGATGGATATTTTTCCTAGATCTAAGTTTATGTGAGTCTTGACAACTTTTCATGAAAATTTTGACAACATTTACAACTTTGTCATTTTTGTGCTTTTGAAGGCTTCAAATCCACTTTTCTTCGATCTACAAATCCTCAATCACAAATTAAAGAGGGGAAAACTTGTTGATTGTTAGGGAATAGGGGTTTTCCTTGGTCAAACCCCTTTTAGGTAATTAAACAAAATGATGAAATAAGATAATGAAGCATGAAACATGAAATAATGCAATTAAAAACTTGCCATGATGATGGATCTTGAATTGCTACAACAATTGATGAAGAATTCTAGCCTTGAATGCCCTTGAATGCTCTTGAAGACACTTGAATGCTCTTGTAAAATTAACTTTCTATTAAGAATGTTCTCACAAAAGTATTAGGTGAAAATGAGTGAAAGAACCTTCCATTGATAATTATGCAAGAATTCCTGAAATTACAACACTACAAGTTGACATCAGATCTAGGAGAATAAAATCCCATTAGAGATTTGATTTAAATTTGAATTTTGGTCACATGGGACTCATTCTCCCAAGATGGAAAATGAGTCCCATCTGGCATAATCTATGGGACCAAAATTCAAAAGTGCTTAGAAAGGTGTAAGAATAGGTTTGGAACCAAAAAATCTAGGTGAGACTCATTTTTCCAAGGTGGTGAATGAGTTCCAAAAACTAAATCTGGGTCACACAAGCCAAGAACACCTAAATTATGACTGGTTACTAATTGGTGTTAAGATTATCCTTGAAAAGATATAATAAATGAGGCTTGTGGATGCAAAATAGGGCCAATTAAAGCATAAGAAAGCCCAATTATTAATGGCAAGCCTAGATGAATTTGAAAATGTGTTACAACACTTTACAAAGTACTCCAAATAAGGCATGATTAATGTTAATTATGATTAAAATTATGTTTATTATTCTTAGTTAACTAATAAAACGCTAGAAAAGTGTGAAAGTATGTTACAACACTTCACAAAACTTTTGCAAGGAACCATTAAATTCCATTAGTTCACAAGGGCCCAAGACCTAATGTGAATGTGTTATACATTACAACACTAAATAAAGGAAACATTAAGCCAAAATCCACAAGGAGGACCCAAATGAGTGCGAAAAAGTCAAAGGACACTTTTCTCCATTGGCAAGAAAACGTAACACCCCTATGCATCCCTGTCGGCCTTTGAACAACTCTTTCCCTCCCAAACCTTCTTCAAATGGATATCTTTCACCTTCAAACTATCTTCTACACGTAATTCAATCAGGCTTCACATTCTTATCATCTCAACTCCATAATCTTGCTAATTGTTGCACTATTGGATTCACAATTCCAATAATCACAACATCCTACACATCTACCACAGAAGCTACACCTTGGTGTCTTGTGAGACATCTTTCGGTGTTGCTGGGCAACTTAGTCCTATTTTGAGGAAGTTATGCTAGAACAAGTTTCAGCCAAAAGGGTATCCAGAACTGTAGAAAACACTTTTCAGGCCCAGTAGTGGGACTAATTCACCACTGATGGTGACTTAGTCCACCTTTTTCTTTCAAGAATTTTGAATATGCAATCTATAGCTCTTAGTCTACACTTTGGTTCTTGACAGGTGTCTAGATCTGAATTTGCAGAATTTAGTCTGTAGGTGATCTCCAAGCTTCTTATAGGGCTTTGTTGAATTTGAAATACTTTGATGGATTGATGACACCTTTTAACACCTTGTTCTTTGAAAAATATACATAGAAGACCTATAAAACACACATGCAAAGAGGGTAAAATGGGTTAAGGGTTAGTGAATAGGGGTTTGCCCTTGTCAAACCTCGATTTGATAATCAAACCCTTGAAAATGAAATGAAATGAAAAGATAATGATGAATGAACAACATGAAATTCTACAACTCACCAAACCCTTGAAGTATAAATTTGAAGATATGCAAGTAGAAGCTGTAATGGATGTATGCTTAAGAATGCCTAGAATGCTTGAGAATGATTAAGTGAATGAATTAGAGTATTTAGGAAATTAGGAGATGAAAAATGAGTGGGAAACCCTATATTTATACATGATTATACAAAATTTCTCTAAAATACCACATCATAGGCCGACCTCTAGGTCTAGAAAATAATATCTCGCCAAATTTTTTAAATAATTTTTATTTTTGTGCCAAGTGGGACTAAGTCGCCCCTAGTGGCGACTTGGTCCCACTAGGGAAATTTTAATGGGTATCAAGAATTATAGTGCATTAATTGATGTTTAACAAGATTATTCTCAAAAGGACACTTAAGTAAGGCCTATAAGTGTATTAAGGGGTCATTTAAACATAAGAAAGGGTCAAATTATTGATGAAAAGCCTATAAAAGTATAAAAGTGTGTTACAACACTTTGAGATAAGGCTTAGTTAGTGATAAAAAGGGGTTATTTAAGTGAATTATAATAAAAAGGGTCCTAGAAAAGTGTGAAAGTGGGTTACAACACTTCACAACACTTTTACAAGACATAATAAAGTTCTTATTGATTCACAAGGTTCCAAGACCTAATGTGAATGTGTTTACCACATTACAACATTAAATCTAGGAAAAAATAGGCCGACATCCATAAGAAAGACCCAAATGAGCATAAAAATGTCTAGGATACATTTTTTGTGACACATTTATCCCCCACTTTAGTGAGAGGATGAACTTTCTTCAAACTCACACTAAAGTAGCCAAACATGCATATTAAGAGGGATCCAAATGCACCCATGCTAGCAAGATGAGAAAACAACAATCAAGAGGGGTGATCAATCCCTAGGATCAAGATCCCATAGCAAATCGAACATTAGAACAAAGGAACACACAAGAAAATAATTGAGAAAGAATTAAAGGGAGAGAAGGAGGAGGAAAAGAGAGAATCAGATCAAGCTTCGATCATTTTTCCATCCCATTGTGGATCAAATCTAGGTTGTTTTCTAGAAAAATACATATTCACTCTGAGGCGATAGAACTCATGGCTATTTGTTGGGTGAAAAGGCATAAAAGGTGAGAAACATACACTCATGGATGGTATGCACTCACACACACGTAGGTGGCTATGGGGAAAGTCATGCCTTAGAATGGGCTTCCTGCTGAACCATATCAAAGTTATATCTCCTGATAACTTTAATAAGGTGCCACAAAAGAAAATTAATTTTTGAGCTTCATGAGACAAGAAAAACTTCATATGCTTGGAGTTCATGAACAAACGTGATGGCACCACAGGCATGCAAGTTGTGTTATACAAGCTAGCCATATAAAAAATGAAAAATGCAACATGTAAAGGATGTTCAAAGGAGTCTTGCTTAGTTCAAGCAAGGTCTTTAACTTAGGGAACATTGTGTCTAATGTCTCCAAGAGAGGACCGATCAAAGAATAGAAAATTCACAACTTAGGGGATGTAGTGTGTCGCATCACACCACTAAGAGGAATGTAATATGCTAAGATAGATCACACTTTTTAAGGACACTACACCCAATGTCATCCACAAAGCGAGAAATGCATAGTATGAAGTAAGAAGGTTGCACCAAGAGCCAAAAAGGAAAATGCAAAAGGATAATGCCAATGTATGCCCCCACTTTAAAAGAATTGTTGCATATCGTTCTATGAGCAATTACTTTAAAGTAGAAAATGGAAAATAAAAACAAGAAGAAAGATAGGATTGCCAACTTGGAAAGCCCCTATGCTAAGTGATACATTTTCGAGTAAGGCTACGTCATGTGAAGAAAATGAAAAATAAAAGGAAGGGGTTGCCCCCAAAATGAAAACACCAAGCACATAAGGGATCTATGGATTAGGGGTCAGTATGTCTTTGCTGCAATGTTTTTTAAGGATCTCAAAACTTCCATCATCCCCCAAATACATAGAACTAGAAGAATGACACAAAGAGAGTGAAAACAAAGAAAAGGAAAGAACCTTTTGGATCAACATGGAAGAGACATTGGGTGTCTTGATGCTTTGCGTCATCCTCAAAAGGAAAACATAATAAAATGAAAAGGAAATTGTGAAAGAAAATGGAAAATATTTTGGGTCAACATGAAGGAGAAATTAATGTCTCAATGCCTTGCATCATCCCCAAAAGGAAAAAACAAGAAAAAGACAAAATAAAAGGAAAAGAAAATAATTTTGGGTCAACATGAAAGAGACGTGAATGTCTCAATGCCTTGCATCATCCCCAAAAGGAAAACACAAGAAAAAGAAAAAATAAAAGGAAAAGAAAAATAAAATAATTTGGGTCAACATGAAAGAGATGTGAATGTCTCAATGCCTTGCATCATCCCCAAAAGGAAGGCGAAAGAAATGTATGACGTGGAGAAGAATGAAGGTAAAAATAGAGGAATGACACAAAAAAGAGAACATCAAACATAACATCATGGGGTGGGTCATGTTACGCACATTCCAACACACAAAAGAAAAAGAAAAAGAAAGTGCAAAAGACTAGTAAGGAAAATGTGATTCAACCATCGAGCAAGTCATCCACCTCCCAGTCATGTTCATGATAGGCTGAGGGTGGGAAACTAGCCAAAGGGACAAGAGCAAGTGTCGAACTAGGGGAAGCACCAGGTTCAACACTCTTTATAGGAGATTCATCATTTAATCTCATGGAAGAGGAAAACAATGTGTTCAAATCATTATGCACCTCTTTGTCAATTTTAGCGACCTCGTCATCATCATCCAAATTAATCACAATAGAAGGAAAAATGATAATGTCCAATGAAGAATGTACCCCGTGTTGTGATTGTTGTATTGGATCATTTTGTTGTGGTTGAGGAGGAAAGTCATCATGCATTGCTTTTGTCAAGTGTGGATTTTTATTTTCTTTATTTTATTCTTCATTTAATTTGTGAGCAAGGGCATGATGTCTACGTCTACACTCCCTAGCTCCTCGGTTTCTTTTGGTCTTGTTGTTAGGTTGTATTTGTGAAGGAGCAGGTTGATCAACCATAGGTTGCTTTTCCTCCCCAGGGGGAGGAATGGAAGGAACCATGGAAGGTTGGTCATCCACTTTATCTTTTGCTTTGTAAACTTGCTCTATGTGAGGAGGCATGACAGAGTTGTTATCATTTTCTTGTGGTCTCTTGGACGATGTCGAAGAGGTTTCTGGTGTTGGTTGAGCTTAATTTGTTGGTTCTTATTTGGCTTGACACATTGTTTCATCTAGGATAGGAGTATCGGAAGTGGACGGGGACATGTTGTGGAGAGACAATTTTGCTATTTTATTTTCTTTAAATTTTTGGTAAGCAATGAAAAAGAAATCTTTTCAAGGTGTTATAGGTTCCATGGGCTTGGGCCAAAAGACTTATAAGGAAAATTTTCCTTTGGAAGACAATGGATCAAATCCGCTATGGTGAACAGTGAATATTTCATTGCAAGTGGAAACTTTAAGAATTTGTGTATAACCGAAGGGACAAATTTCATTGAGTGAAGCCATGGATGGCCTAGCCTCAAATGAAATTGGTCTAACTATGGGATGATGGAGAATGTGACATCCAATGCTTTTGGTCCTATTCATAATGGGGATGATTGATCCTATCATAGGGCAAGAAAAACCATTGTGTTTTCTGATCCATGATTTTAGTTTATCATAATCATCTTGATAAAGATCATGTAATACCAAAAGTTCCTCGGTGATCATGTTCTCTCCACAGGCGGGATTCTTAGTATCCTATTAGTAGGCTTTTCATAGATATGACTGACTATGTAAAGAGGACCATCGAGGATATTTGTAAGTATGTCCTTAGAAGAAAAAGTAATATCAAGAGATTTCTTAGGTTGGCCCTTACGAGGTATAATGTCTATCACACCTACCATTTCATCCATAGGATTAGCATGGGTAACAGGTGGAATGGGATCAATATGTTCATCATTTGTATCAACATTCATCAAATCATTCTTTGTAGTTTCACTAGCTTTGACAAATGAAACATTATGTTTGGGAATTGGATTAGTGAAAATTTGCAAGTTTTGATTTGGAGGGGCAACGAACTTATTGCCTTGATCATTAACACATGCAATGGATAGATGGTCATAATAAATGAGGTCTTGCCAAGATGTTTAAGATGCTAAACAATGTTTTGTGTCATGTCCATTTTTCCTATGATAATGGCAATAAGCATTTGATTTAAATTTTGGAGGTATAGGCTTAGTAGGATCGGGTGCTTTGATGGAAGGCAAGGTAATTATTTTTTGTTGTAAAATTTGGGACATTGTGTTATGAAGGGTGTTTGGTAATGGTGTGAATTGTCTTTTCAAATCCCCATAAGTAAAGGGCACCATAGTTTTAACAACTTCTACTTGGTTGTTAACAGTTTAAGGTGGTTTTTGAGGGGGGTTAAACTATAAGAACCCTTTGTTTTTCTTTCAAAATGGTTGGGAATTGTTTTGGTTGGCATGTTTAGATTTCTCAACTCGGCTAGAAGTGGACTTTGTATCTCGGCTACTAACTAAATTGTGATAATCGCAAAGGGAAATACACGAGTGCATGAAGGAGGGGAATTTAATAAAAGTGAGTTTTTCCTAAATTTTAGTTTGCAATTTTTCGATAAAAGTATTTTGAAGGTGTGGGTCAGGAATCTTTACATCGATTTGAGAATAAAGCAATTGATAGTGTGAGATAAAATCAGTTATCTTTTCTTCCTTGTTTTTCTTGCATCTCATCATATCAGCCAAGGTCTTTTTGGGTGTCATATGCACTTGGAAATGATTTATAAATGCATCAACAAGTTCATTAAATGAACAAATTGAATTGTTCGGTAAGGATTAATAAACCATTCCAAGGAAGTGTCTTTTAGAGTCCTAGGAAACAGTTTTGCTAACAATTTATCATCAAGGACAAAGTCACTACATAAGGCAATGTAGGCATTAACATGGTTAGAAGGATTGCCCTTCCCTCCATATTTCTCAAATCTAGGCATCTTTACTCCTTGTGGCATCAGTGTTCGGAATATTTCCAAAGACAATGGGATGCTTCAAACATAATATGTGGGTGGTCCATGTGATTATGGTTTATGGTGGATATTTGTTTTTGTATGAATGAGATAGTTTGGAAAATTTATGTTATGAGAGGGTCATTGTAAGTGGTATGAGGTGGAAGGGAAATTGGTGATGGAGTGTATGTAGTGGTGGGGCAAGTAAAGGGAATTATTATAGATGGTATTGTAGAAGAGGATAGAACATGCGATGCCACATAAGAATTAGGGATGCTAGCAGGAATACTCGAGGAATGAATCACATTACTAACTAGTTGGAATGTTGTTATGACATGAGGAGTAGTATAGGTAGGTATGGAAGCTACTATTGATGGAGGAGGAGTGTGAGGTCCTCCTTGGCTAATCCTAGTGTTTGTTGGTTGAGAGGCACTAGAGGTGGAAGGAACATGTTTTGTGTATCTCTCAACTATTTGTTTCACAACGTCTAGGCCTTCACCACTTTCAAGCATGCGATGGATGTTTTATATGATAGGAATTGCAATGTTTGAAATGTTTTCAAGGCTCACTTGATGTTGGAGATGTGTTAAGTCCTCATGAATATGAATTATTTTGTCTTGTGGGATATGATCATTTTGTGTGTCAACTTGCATGTCATTGGAAGGAAAAGAGTTGCTAAAGGTAGTATCCATGCCTAGTGTACTAGTTGTCATACTAGGAGTGGAACCTTTAGATAGCCCAATATCCAAAATGAGTATTATCATGGGATAACATGAGTATCGAACTTCTTCTCACTAGGGTATTAGCAATAGGACACCAAACACTCATGCAAAGGTCTCTAAATGTGGGTGAATGCAAATGCAATATAAACTAATCAGAATGAAATGCTTAATATTGAAATTATGAAAAATAAAATTGAAATGAAAAAACAACAAGCAGAAACTCAAAAATTACTAATTAAATCCCCGAAAATGCAGTGATAAATATGCAGTTCTAGACTAAGTCACCCAGGGTGGTGAATTAGTCCAAGTAGTGATTTTTTTGAGAAATTTTAGAATTTTTTAGTTGGATTTTATGCCTTTTAGATTTTTAGATGCAGATACAATATGAATATGCAGAATTTTGTTGATTTTCAATGAAATGCAATGCAAAAAAGCAAGCTAAATGAGCTTTTCACTAATGCAAATTTGAAAACCCTATAATGTAAAACAATGTAAAACCTAATGCAATGTTGATGCAAGCTATTCCTAGAATGTAAATTCTTTTGAAATTAGAAGTATATTTTTCTAAAGTCAGGTTCACCAAAATGAACCATAAATTTTTGGGGATAGTCACTCTCTTACATTTCTAGGGTTTTGCACCTAAAAGGAGAAAGGAATCCCACAAAAATTTAGGCGGTTCACTAAAGACTAATGAAGATATGATTGAAATATGCCTAAATTAAATGCCCTAAATGAAAAGAATTGGTAAAAGAGATGAATTATTAATGCAAAACTAATGAAATGCAAGATGTTTGAAAACACAATGTGATATGCAAAATGAACTAAAAATGCAAGTAAACTATAACAGAACTTAATGAAACTAGAGAGGTGCACTTGGAAACTAGAATGTGATGTAGAGAGGCTCTAGAATCTTGTAGAAATCACTGTTGAAGCCAACTGGGACACTTACGTCAAGCTGGGCGAATTAGTCTTGCTTTGGGGAAATTCTATCAAAACAGGTTTCAACTAAAAGGGTATCCAAAACTACAAAAAACATTTTTCAGGCCTAGCAGTGGGACTAATTTTCCACTAATGGTGACTTATTCCACCTACAAATTTTGGGAATTTTGAAGATGCAATTTGTAGCTCTCGGTCTGCACTTTGGTTCCTGATGGGTGTCTAGATCTGAATCTTCAGAATTTAGTCTATAGGTGACCACCAAGCTTCTTTTAGGACTTTTTTGGACTTTGAAATACTTTGATGGATTTATGACACCTTTAATAACTTGTTCTTTGATAAATCTGCATGCAAGACCTGCAAAACACACATGCAAAGAGGCGAGAAAGGGTTAAGGGTTACTGAATAGGGGTTTGCCTTGGTCAAACCCCAATTTGGTAATCAAACCCTTGAAAATGAAATGAAATGAAAAGAGAATTATGAATGAAAAACATGTAATGCTACAACTCACCAAACCATTGAAATAGAAAAATGAAGATATGCAAGTAGAAGCTCAAATGGATGTATGCTTAAGAATGCCTAGAATGCTTGAGAATGATTAAGTGAATGAATTAGAGTATTTAGGAAATTAGGAGATGAAAAATGAGGAGAAAACCCTATATTTATACATGATTATACAAAATTTCCCGAAAATACCACATCAAGGCCAACCTCAAGGTCTAGAAAATAATATCCCTCCAGAATTTTAAAATATTTTTTGTTTTTGTGCCAAGTGGGACTAAGTCACCCCTAGTAGCTACTTGGTCCCACTAGGGGAATTTTAATGGGTGTCAGGAATTAAAGTGTATTAATTGATGTTTAATGGGATTATTCTCAAAAAGACACTTAAGTAAGGCCTATAAGTGTATTAAGGGGCCATTTAAACTTAAGAAAGGGTCACATTATTGATGACAAGCCTAGAAAAGCATGAAATGTTTTTACAACACTTTGAAACAAGGCTTAGTAAGTGATAAAAAGGGGTTATTAAAAGTGAATTATAATAAAAGGGTCCTAGGAAAGTGTGAAAGTGGGTTACAACACTTCACAACACTTTTACAAGACATCATAAAGTTCTTATTGATTAAAAAGGGTCCAAGACCTAATGTGAATGTTTTGACTACATTACAACATTAAACCTAGGAAAAACTAGGCCGACATCCATAAGAAAGACCCAAATGAGCGTAAAAATGTCCAGGATACATTTTTTTGTGACACACATAGTGTCTCTTGTAGTTCATGGTTTCATTTCCATTCTAGGATTTCTTTCTTTATCATATTTCTATATATCTATCTATTTGGCTATCTATGGAGGTAGAAACACCAAAGTAGGGGTTTGACTACAGAAAACCCCTATACAACCCCAACATTTTTCCTCGCTTGGCTATTTTTAGGTACGCATTCATGTGGAGCTTGTTGGTAAACTAGACCCTTCGTGAGTTCATTTCCACCACCTTCGTTTCTATACATTTCTACATCATCTTTTTAGTTATTTCCATCATTTTTTCATTTAACATTTCTATTAGTAGTTTACATTCTGATACCTAAGCTATTAGTAGGTCTTTTGTTATTCTCATTGTCCTTTTATAGTTTATGTTCATACAGATGCCAATGCATCTGTGAGATGCCAGTGTGGTGCACTATCATCCTTGATCTACGTGTCGCACTATCATCCCTAATCTGCATTGTTGTCTTGTGATAGAGAGTTGTATGAGGTACAATTTGGGTTCAAGAAGCCTGCCTATTTAGCCCCATTAAAACTCTCGGGTTAGTAGAGTGACAAAAGCACTAAGAGTTCTCTTCATTCTTTATCTGTGACCTTAAATGTTTTTCCAACTTGAGGTAGACCAGGGCAACCCTTCACTCTCGGCTCTCCGTGACGTAGAACCTTGGTGTCATTGGTGCCCCTCCTCTACACCTCTAAATTTGAAAGTATGGATGAAAGAAACTATAAAAGATGGCAGTAACCACCAACATTTGACAAACATAATTATCATGTTTGGTCATATTAACTAAATAACATAATGTTATAAAATGATTAATAGGATTTTTTAGTCATTGAATTCATAGATGTAACTAGCCAAAAAACTAATGCAACACCAATTAATGGCCAAAAGACCATAATGATAAATACTAGAAGGAAGGATGCAAAATTTATAAGTTGAATTAGTGTGAAATTCATAGAAGCAATTTTCTCCATAATAGTAGTAGATAGCTATGCACAGGAGACTTGACAATTTCTTCAAAATAGTCTCATGGGGACTAAAAAGATGAGAAATTGTTAAACTCCAATTGCTCAAAAAGGATTTTGAAACTCCTCAAAGGAATGATGGACAATTTATTTTAAATTTCCATACAATATTTTTTACCTTAAAAATATAGTTAAGGACTGATGGTGAAGCTATAGAAGAGCATTTTTTTTTTGAAAATATCCTTAGGATTTCTTCATTAAGAATTAATCCAATAATCATCACAATAGAAGAGGCTAGATCCATATTCAAAATGATAGTAGATAAGTGGAATATTTCACTTCAAACCCATGATTAGTGAATGAATAGAAACCCCCTCCCCAAAGTGATATTTTATAACTCAAATCAATTAGAAAGGTAGGGGATATGAAAATATATAGAGGAATACATTGAAAATTTAGAGAAAGAAGATACTCCAGAAGAGAGGCTCAAATATACAGGAAGGAGAAAACAAATCATAGCCTCATTCCTAATATAAGAAGAAAATAAATAGCTCAAGCCAAAGGTACGATAAAAGTAACATTTAGTGCTAGATCAGTGTTAAAAGAATGAGGATTTTGAAAATGAATATAGAAATAGGTAGTATGACCAAGAGAAATAAATATCTAGGTAGTTTAGTAAATGAAAAAGATAAAATTGAAAAATTAGCAAACATGTTTATTATAAGTAATATTATTGAGTAAAGCAATGTATAAATTTGATTTTTAGACATCACCTAGTGGTAATACAAAATTTTTGGTAGCAATTGGAAAAGAATCAAATACAATATTAAAATAAAGAACAATGAAATATTTCTAGTTATTAGAATATGGTCTACTATTATTATTAGCACGAAAAATGGGTCACAGATCAAAGTATTGAGCTCTAGGAATTCTTAGGTGCTCTATTTGTACCCCAATAACAACAATAAGAGAATAATAATAGGCTATGTGATGTAGAATACTAAAGTCGGGCATAATTATCAAGGATCAAGCATATATCATATGGAAATAAAACATCAATTTAAATCATCACCATAAATATCCTTGATATATATTAAATTCATATAATCTAATACATTATATTTTTATTTTAATAGTCTTCTTTATTTCTCTATTTTATGTTTTTTTTACTCTTTTACATACATCTTATATATCTCTTACTATTCAAATATCTTCTTATCCTATTGATATATATAAGATTTGGGATGTGTCCCTTACAAAATGTACCCATTCCTAAGAGGACTAGTTAAACCTATGTTGTGCACTTCATCTATAACCATTTGTGATAGGTTATATAATGGCTTATTCACTTTTCTCTAACCTTTTCCAAAACCAGTTCCCTTTTAAAACTATGTGTTGTCCTTAATAAATGCAAAATAAGTTAATTAGAAAAACAAATTATCTACTAAATCTCCTTCAATTGGAGAAATATGTCATCCCATTATGTTTTCACCTATTACATTATATGTACTTGTACATTGACCTTTGTAATGATATGATCTATCTTTGGTATAGTGGATCATATCTCTATCTACTGATCTACATTCTTGCAATAAAGAAGTAGACCAATGATATGGGAAAGGTGCAAGCATAACACTTCTTGCCTTGTTTGATCTTAGCCTTTATTTCCTCTCTTTAATCTTGTAGCTACTATATTTGAGTATGTAAAGTTTTCAATTGAGGTCTAATTTATATCCATGTCCAATGTGGCATTATATGTTGTGGCAACTTGTTGAATTATTTGCTCAATTTTATTCATCTAACTTTTTAGGGTTTTAGTCAAATTAGGCCATTGCAAAAAAAAATGGTACATGATATTGATGTCCTCCAAGGTGGTTTATAAGATATTAATGTTGGCCACCAATTGTGTATGGTTCATCACACATTTCTTTCACTCAACATCCATCTTGGCCTTTTCCATGTTTGAAGATGGTAGTGATCTTTGGAGTGTTCCTTGTCCCTCTTCTTGACTAGTTTATTTTTGTATAATTTTAGAGGGTATGTTTTATCCTTGTTGGACCTTCTTCTCTTATTCTATTAATAACACATACTCCTTTTTAGTTGCCTCCCTTGTTTCACCCAAATTATTTTTAGTAGCTGGTGGATTTTACATTATTAACCGATCCAATCTTTATTTGGATTAAATTTTATTAGCCTACATTTTCTCCAATCCATGCTATTGCATTACTAGCAATGATAACTTTAAGAACACCTCTTGATTTGAAAAGGCTATAAAATCCTCATGAATATTTCATTTTGTTGGAAAAAAAAAAAATTCTATTAGTGAATCTTTCCTTTTTTTTAAAAAAATATATTCACTTTCTTGGTGATTTTTTTACATAACTATTTTTTTGTAAAAAATCTTGGTGAATCTTAGAAAATAATATCAAAATGAAATAATTACCATGGTGAATCCTTCCATTAAAAAAACATTTATGGAAAATTAGGGGCCTAAGGGTGGAAATGATTGATGTGTTCAAAGGGTAGGGTTTATAATCTTTAGTTGTAACCATTAATTTAAAATATTATCTTAAAGCCCTTGTATTTTATGAGGTAAAATGTACCCACAATTTGTAATTCTCATGGGGCCTAAAAATTCTTTTGGATCAAATCTATAATTATTTGCAAAAGACAATTATATTTTAAAAAATTAGGAAAAATTGACACAATATAACTATTATAGAGAATAATAGCAAACAATCAAGTCAACTCTTTGAAGCCTTTGTAATTTAAGTCATTAAAGGTTAAACCCCTCTTGATTCAACATAACCCTAATCCTAGAAAAAAATCAAAATATTCTCTCTCATTTAATGTTTTTTTCCCAAAACCCTCCCATAGTTGACACATAGTCTACCCTCCCTCTCAAAAAAGAAAAATCTTGACAAACCATAAAAATTCAAAAAAAAAGTTTTTGGGTCCTTCAGTGAAGAAGGATATTGAGGAAGATGTAATTGAAATTCTAGATGAGCGGGATATAGGTCTGTTGGGAGATTGTTGGATGTTGTGGATGTGTTGTTGATATGTGGTTATCATTGATGTCAACACTATTAGCATTTGGTGTATCTATTGTTGTATATGTCGAGGATATTGAGAAAATTATAAGAAAAAGTGTTCCAGGTTCCCTGTGCAGGTCATGAAGGTGTTTTGTTCTATACGTAAATGATTAGTTGATGTGGATTAAAGGGTTTATTGTTGAATATGTCTAGATCATCTACTGGAAGTTTCAGAGGTCTGTGTGAGGTTCTGTGTGAATTATGGTTTGATAGTGTTTTGTTGGTCTCTGTTAGTGTTCCTAAATGAAGATTGAGTGATTCTGGTTATCTCAGTTGTTGTGGATGCCTCTCTATTGTTTCTTGGGTATGTAGTTCATTCTCTATCTTTGTGGTACATCCACATTACTTAGTGAGCTCGTGGTTAAAGATCTTTCTTGTGCATGTTCAATTTTTTCATGTTCTTGGCCGACATGTTGATGGTAGCATGTTGTGGATCTTCGTGGTGAAATTAATTAAAGACTTTTCGTATTGGAGATGTTAATCTGGGTCTCCACTATGTTGTGGCCAACCTTGGTGGATTCGCATTAAAATTTTATTTGTAAATATAGGCCGACATTGAAAATATATTTTATTTTCCTCGCTGACTAAGTTGTGATGAAATCTCCTATAGCGGATATATAAGAGAAATTATGTAATCAGTGGAAAGTATTCAGGTATGTGCAGGATCATGATGGGTCAAAAAGTGGCGATATGATGAGTATGTGTAGGGGTATGTGATGACTTTTTACCCAAAATTGATGAAACGAAAAGGGTTTTAAAGGATATTCTCTTTCCATCAATATAAATTATGCTTTACTTTGAATTTAATAAATAATTATTATTCATTTTTTATTTGAATTATGACTAAAGTCTGATTGATAGGTTGATTGAAAAACATCTATAGCTTTGGTATCACATTTTTAAAATCCAAAACATGTGTCACATTCTATGCTTCACATACTATAGGATTAAAAAAAAAATGAATTTCATGAAGTTTTGACCAAGTTAAGGTGGTTAGACATACACATTTTTATATTTTTAAAATTTGTAATAAAAATTAATTAATTAAATTTACTTGGAAAAAATTACAAAAAATATGCATCACATCGAGACATGAGTCCTCTATTATATTTAAAATATTATCATTTTATTGTGGTTAGTGGTTAGACACCTACCTATTTTTCCTGAAATTTAAGTACTATTGAATTGAAATTTTAAATTTTCACCAAATAGATTTTAAAAAAAAAAAAACCTTGTAGTTTAGAAACTACATTAAATTTTCTATAGATTCTATTCTTACATATTTTTGAAATAATATGGATAAATTATTCAAATTTTTACTTCAAGTTGCCTAAGACTAATTTTTCTGAATTTTTCGCCACTTAAGGGCTTGTTTTTTCCATGATGATCCTACACATACCCATGCTTTGTGTGCTCCTATGTGCATATGTGCAAATATCATTACTGAGCAGAGTGTGAAGAAGTGTTGAGCTTAATTGGAATTGTAATTAGGCTTGAGGAGAAGCTATTTTCTCAGTTCATACGCTCTGGATTTTTAATCCAACTTTGTTGGGCAGTGAGCCCCTTTTGTAATTGAGCAGTGAGCTCTAGGTAGTGTCCCTAAATGCATGTGCATTCCCCTTATTGTTTCTCATTATAATTTTAGTAGGGTATAATCTTGTGGACTAACATCCACCATGGTTTTCCCCCTAACAGGGTTTCCAAGTAAAAAAATCTTGGTGTTCTTTGTCTCTCTGATGTGTTAATTGCTTATGGTTAATTGTTCATTCATCAAATCTAAGATTAAGGATAAGTCAAGTTAGAAAAAGTTTAAATTTATGTGACAATTGATTCACCCCCCTCTCAGTTGTTTGTCCTTGTTTTTCCAACAATTGGTATCAGAGCTAGTTCCTCTAAAGAAGTCTAATAGCTTGAGGTGATCTGGGATGGCAACATTCAAGAAGGACAGTCCTAGATTTGATGGCACCAACTACTCACTGTGGAAAGTCGGGATGCAATTTCACTTGCAGTGCATTGGTGATGCTTATTGGAAGATTACAAGAGATCAATGTACTATTCCTTAGAATGGTCCCTCCTCTGCTAATGAGATCAAAGATGTTGAAAGTAATACCATAGCTATGGAAGCATTGGTGAGCGCCCTAATAGATTCAGAGATGGCTAATGTGATAGGTCTATAGACAACTCATGAGATTTGGACGAAGTTGGAAACTTTGCATGAAGGAGATACACAAGTGAAGATGGCTAAGATACAGAGCTTAAAAGGCCAGTATGAGAATCTGAAGATGGGTGAAGATGAAAATATTACTTCTTTTATGTAGAGTAAATGAAATATGGCTAGGTATTAAATGTGTCGGTGGTTCAGTGAGTGAGGATGAAATTGTGGCTAAGATACTCATATCCTTGCCTCTTACAAAATGAAGGTTCATGCTATTAAGGAATTTATGTCTATAAACAAGATGACAAGAGATACACTAATAGGGAAGCTTGCTGCTTTTGAAATAAGTGAATTTGGTGAAACTACACCAAAAAATGAATCTGCATTCAAAGCTACTATATGTGAAAGTTACAGGAAAAGATACAGTTTGGGAGAGAGCTCCAGAAAGATATTTAAATATGATGAAGAATTGAAATAGCTTGAAGAAAAAGAAAGAGAAGTACAAGAACTAGAAGCACTGATTGCAAAGAAAGAAGGAAGAGGAAAAGGTAAGTATGAAGATGTATTTCCTATTAAATGTTTTTCATGCAGTAAGATAGGTCATTTTGCATCAAGATGTCTTGAAAGAGTTCCTAGGTCTAAGCCTAGAAAACCTAGATTCCAAAAGAAATGCTACTTTTCTAAAGAAGCAGTAACTGATGATGAGTTTGATAAAGATAAGGGAAATGAAGACGAATGGGATTCATTGCTACCATTGAAAATAAACCCGTGCCTACTAAATCTATTGAAGATAAGAAAGCTCTTGTAGCTTGAGTTGAGGAGAAAGATGAGTGGGTCATTGATAGTGGATGCTCACATCATATGACTGGTGATAAAAGAAAGTTTGTGAGTCTAGAGAAGTATGATGGTGGGGTTGTAAGATTTGGAGATAACAATACTTGTGTGATTCATGGAAGAGGTTCTATTAGCCTTTGTGGTAAGGAAAACACTGATGATGTTCTCTATGTTGAAGGCCTAAAACATAACTTGTTAAGTGTTGGACAGATGGTACACAAGGGATATGATTTGTAGTTCAAGAATAGAAAATGCAAGATTCGTGGGAGTTCCGGAAACATGATTGCTACTGGTGTGCAAACTAAAGGTAATATTTTTCACTTGAATACTGCTGATGGAAGTTGCTTAATTTCTCAAATAGATGAAAGTTGGTTGTGGCATAGGAGGTTGTGTCATGTAAACTTTGACAAAATTATCAAGATAAGTTCTACTCAAGCAGTAAGAGATCTACCTAGGTCAGTGAAGCCTGCTAATGTAATTTTCCAAGAATGTCAGGTGGGTAAAAAAAATAGAGTCTCCTTCTAGAGCAAACAATTTCATTCAAATAATGTGTTGGAACTACTACATACTGATCTTTGTGGTCCATCTAGAGTTAGAAGTATTCATGGAGAAAGATATTTTATGTTGGTCATTGATGATTACTCTAGAATGATTTGGGTTTCCTTTTTAAGAGAAAAGTGTGAAGCATTGGACAAGTTCAAAAGTTTCAAGGCCATGGCAGAAAATGAAAAAGGTTTGAAAATCAAATGACTGAGATCTGACAGAGGTGAAGAATTCATTTCAAAAGAATTGAATTCTTATTGTGAAGAACATGGAATTAAAAGACAATTATCTGCTCCTTGAACCCCTCAACAAAATGAAGTTGCAGAAACAAAGAATAGAACAATTTTGGATGCCGCCAGGACAATGATGATGGAAGGGAATGTGTCTTAGATGTACTGGAGTGAAGTAGTAAGCACTGTTGTATATACTTTGAATCAAGTAAATGTGAACATTTGGTAATTCTGGTAAGACCCCTTATGAATTATTGTTCTGTTACAAGCCTACTATTAAGTATTTCAAGATCTTTGGAAGAGAATTTTATATTAGGAGAGATGATGATATATGCAAGTTTGATGCTAGAAGCAATGAAGGGATCTTCCTAGGTTACTCCACAAAGAGCAAGGCATATCGATGATATCAGGAGTGCAAATGTTAGAGTTGATGAGGACTCTGTCAAATCATCTAGATGATGCAGCTATGATTCAGATGAAGATAACACAAATAAAGAGAAGAGCACTCAAACACTGAATCTACTTCAGATTATTCCATATGTTCCGGTGAAGCAACCACAAGTTGTTTCAAAAAATCAAGTCAGTCAGGAAACACAAACAAGTGCAAGTGTAGAAGAAAGTTCAAAGACATAGAAGTCTGAGAAAGTCCCAAGACTCCAAGGTATGTAAATTTGAATCACTCTGAAATTCAAATCATAGGAGATAAGAACAAAGAAGTGGAAACTAGAAGAAAAAATGTAGAAGAATATTGTCTGATTTCCAAGATTGAACCTAAGACTATCACTGAAGCCATAAAAGAAGAACTGACACATATTGAAAAGAATGATACATGGACACTGGTTCCTAGGCCCAAAGACAAGAATGTGATTGGTACTAAGTGGGTATTCAGAAAAAAGATGAATGAGGAAGGTTAAGTGGTCTAGAATAAGGCAAGACTGGTATGTAAAGGGTACTCTCAAATGGAAGGTATTGATTTCAAAGAAACATTTTCCCCTATTGATAGAATTGAAGCAGTAAGATTATTTCTTGCTTATGCTACTTATAAGAGCTATAAAGTCTATCAAATGGATGTAAAGTTTGAATTTTTGAATGGTGAGATAGAAGAAGAAGTGTACATTGAACAGTTGGATGGATTTCAGCTAACAGATAAGGAAGATATGGTTTGTAGATTGAAGAAAGCTTTGTATGGACTCAAACAAGCCCTCAGAGCCTGGTACACCAGATTGGACAAATATCTACTAAAGCTTGGATTCACTCAAGCTACTGTTGCTAGTAACTTATACTTCAAATTAGATCATGATAAGGAGTTAATCATAGAAGTATATTTTTATGACATCATTTTTGGTGGAGATGATAATCTATGCATGAAGTTTGCTAATGAGCATGATTGGTGAAATGAAGTTCTTTCTAGGATTGCAAATTACATAGTTGGACTAGGGGATTCTCATATCTCAGTCCCAATGTGTGAGAGAACTGTTGAAGAAGTTTGGAATGGAAGACTCCAAACCTGTTGGTACTCCCATGGTAACTAGATGCAAGTTGACTCAGAATGATGACTCTCCTAAGGAAAATCAAACTAGATATAGATCAATGATCGGTGGATTTCTCTACTTGACTCAGACTAGACCAGATATTATGAATGTTGTATGTATGGTCACTAGATTTCAAGTTGATCCAAAAGAATCACATGTGACTGCTTTCAAAAGAATCTTTAGATATCTAAAAGGAACAATTGACTTTGGACTTTGGTATCCAAAGGATGATGATCTCACTTTGTGTGCATACACCGATGTTGATTGGGTTGGTGATGTAGATGATAGGAAAAGTACCAGTGGTGGTGCTTTCTTCCTAGGGAAGAAGCTGGTGTCCTGGTTAAGCAAAAAAAAATAATTCCATTTCTCTATCCATTGCTAAAGCAGAATATATTTCTGCTGCAAATAACTATACTCAAGTGATATGGATGAAACAAATGATGAAAGATATCAAGGTAATATATGAAGAGCCTATTGCCATATACTGTGACAATTCAAGTGCAATAAATATATCAAGGAATATGGTATTGCACTCTAAGACAAAACATTTATCAATCAAGTTTCACTTTCTGAGGGAAAAAGTAAATGAAAAAGAAGTCAAACTAGAGTATGTGCCTACAAAAGAACAGATTGCAAATATATTTACTAAGCCATTACCGAAAGATACTTTTGAGTATCTCAGAGGAATACTAGGGGTAATTACCCCTCCTAATAAGAACTAAATGATGCATTTACTTGCATCAATCTGTGAGCCTCATTGCTATATCATGATCTGGATTGATGTTTCCATGGCTGCTACTCAGGGGGAGTAGTCAGATGTGTAGATATGTGGTTCAGAGTGTATGGAAAGGTCATGGTTTCCTTTTCCATTGATGTCAAAGGGGGAGAAGAGTAATGTGAAAAACATCTTAGGGGGAGAAGAGCAACATGACAAATCTTTTCAGAAATGAAGTGCAAAAGAAGTCAAGTACATGTTGGGTTGATGGTATTTTTCACATCATGTGTTGCCATCAATGCCAAAGGGGGATATTGTTGGGAGATTGTTGGATGTTGTGGATGTGTTGCTGATATGTGGTTGTCATTGATGTCAACACTATTAGCATTTGGTGTATCTATTTTTGTATATGTCAAGGATATTGAGAAAATTATAAGAAAAAATGTTCCAGGTTCCTAGTGGAACTATGCAGGTCATGAAGGTGTTTTTTTTGTACGTAAATGATTAGCTGATGTGGATTAAAGGGTTTATTTTTTAGTATGTCTAGATCATCTGTCAAAATTTTTAGAGGTCCACGTGAAGTTCTGTGTGAATTATGGTTTGAAAATGTTTTGTTGGTCTCTGTCAGTGTTCCTAAATGAAGATTGAGTGATTCTGGTTATCTCAGTTGTTGCGGATGCCTCTCTGTTGTTTCTTGGTGTTCTCAGATGTCTCTAGTTCATTCTCTATCTTTGTGGTACATCCACATTACTTGGTGAGCTTGTCGTTGAAGATCTTTCTTGTGCATGTTTGGTTTTTTCATGTTCTTGGCCAACATGTTGATGGTATAGCGTGTTGTTTCCATCTTTGTGGTGAAATTAATTAAAGACTTTTCATATTGGAGATGTTAATTTGGGTCTCCACTATGTTGTGGCTGACCTTGGTGGATTCACATTAAAATTTTATTTGTAAATTTGGGCCGACATTGAAAATATATTTTATTTTCCTGGCCGACTAAGTTGTGATGAAATCTATTGTAGCAGCTATATAAGAGAAATTATGTAATCGGTGGAAAGTATGCTTTGTGTGCTACTATGTGTGTGTGCAAATATCATTACTAAGCAGAGTGTGAAGTATATTGTGCGAAGTGTGAAGAAGTGTTGAGCTTAATTGGAATTGTAATTAGGCTTGAGCAGAAGATATTTTCTTAGTTCATACCCTCTGGATTTTTAATTCAACTTTGTTGGGCAGTGAGCCCATTTTGTAATTGAGCAGTGAGCTCTAGAAAGTGTTCCTGAATGCATGTGCATTCCCCTGATTGTTTCTCATTATACTTTTAGCAGGGTATAATCTTGTGGACTAACATCCACCATGGTTTTTCCCCTAACAGGGTTTCCACATAAAAAATCTTGGTCTTCTTTATCTCTCTAATGTGTTAATTGCTTATGGTTAATTGTTCATTCATTAGATCTAAGATTAAGGATAAGTCAAGTTAGAAAAAGTTTATTTTTTTTGTGACAATTGATTCACCCCTCCTCTCAGTTGTTTGTCCTTGTTTTTCCAACAAGGTCAACTTGGTGACTCGACCACTGGAAAGGGTGAGAGAAGGTCGGCCAGATTGGCCAAAGTGGAGAAACATAATAAAAACTAGGACTTTAAAGGAAAAGAGCTAGCTTTTGATGAGGATGGTGTATTCTTGAGATGAAGAGTATTTCCCTTTTTCTATGGATGAGGACCATGATAATAGTCAAAAATAGATTGAAGTGGTGGAAGAAAATGACACCAAGGAAGAAAAAACAAGTGAGGAAAAAGTGTTTGAGGAGGAAAAATGTGTGGATGAGGAAGGGGAAGACACTAACATGAACAAAATAAATATTGAAATGGAGGAAGATGAGGAAGGGATAGATCTTAGAAAAAATGAGGATAGTGATGAATTAAGTAAAATGATATAGTGAACTCAAAGGATGAGGGAGATTTGGGACATGATTCCCTCCAAAAATTTAAGCACCATATTGAGAACCTATAGGAGAGGGTCAAGCGAATTGAGTCAAACAATGAAAGTGATATACTGAAAGAAAATATGGTCAAGATCTCAATAATGTGATGAGTTTTATTAGAACTATCACCTATGGGATTATGAACTATGTCATTTTTAGTATAGTTACTAGGCACTCTAAAGTCAGGAAACTGAAATGGAAAGGGGAGAAGAATGAAGATGAAGATGCTTTGAGGAAGGATGCATCTAAAGGCACAAAGATTACCTAGAAGAATATATTAGAGTTACTCAAGAAAGAATGGGACCTCATCAATAGTCCTAAGGATTAGTTTTCTCTATTGGACAAGTTTACTTTTTGTTGTTTATGTGTGTAGTATTATTTTAATCTAGTAAAATACAATAAATTCAACAAAAATCGTCTAAATATTAAAAAAAAAAAATACTCAAATTGGGGTAAAAGGATGAAACTTGACTTAAAATGAAAACATGATAAAATATATTACCTTGTTGAGTTATATTATTTTGTTTTCCCCTTTTGTTGAGCTGATTTGTGTGTTCTAATTTTCAAACGAATAGTATAACGGGTTGCTCTTGCATAATTTTGATCACAAACATGAATGCAAGGTGGATTTGGATGATTTTTTTATGCAAAGTGGATATGGAAATATGTGAGTGTGAGAGCATGAAGGATTGAACGTTAGAGTGTGTTGTGTATGAATTTTGGATAATTGTTTAGGGTAGTCATTAGAAGGGTAAGAGGATGAAGGGCTAGAATTAAAAGTAGGGAATGGAAACAATATCTCAACACATGTGAGGATGGCATATGTCATCCTAGGGAGATGGGGAAGGGTGACATGGAGGTGAGATTTCAATGAGGTGGAGGTACTTTTAAGTACCTTGGAAAAGAAAAAAGGAATGACTTCTCTCATCCTCCCCCAAATCATGGGAGGATGTGACAAGTGAGGAATTAAAAAATCCTCTTATAATCCATCTAGTGATGAGGAAAAGAATTAAAAATTCCTTGGGGAAGGGTGTAAGGAATTAAAATTTCCTTTTAATTTTTCTGGAGGCCTTGGGAGGATAAATTAGAATTAAAAATTCCAAGTAGGCTCATGGGGGGAATAAATAGGAATGAAAAATTCCTAGGGAAAGGGAGATGATTTCTCCAAATGGAGAAAGTCTTAATGATGGGGTTCACCTAGGTACATTCCATAACTTTCATTAGATTTAGATTAGGGATAAGTAATCATTGATTATGGTTGTGCAAATGATAATGATGGGATTAGACATAAGTTATAAATTATGGAGGATGTGACACTAATCCTCATTAGGGATATGCATATCCTAATCATGAATTAAGCCAACTAATCAGGATTAAGGAGGAATTATGGAGGATGTGATGTTTGGAGAGAGAAATTATGAGTGAATTAAAAAATTATTTTAATACACATAGGCAAAATGAAAAGATTAAATAAACAAGTTTATTTATTTAATCTTGAGAGGAAAAGAAGAAAGGTAAAGTATTTAATTAAATAATTAAATACTTTAGGGGGACATTAGAGAAATGATAAATATTAATTAAATAATAGCGACATTATTTAATTAACATGAATAAAGGTATGAAATGGACGAAGTAAGGATAAATTTGACAACATGAGAATCGTCAAACTTAGGTGTCTACATTTTATCCCTTTTTGAAATATCATTAAAAAATGATGTTTCAAAGAAAATAAAAATATAGGTTCAAGTCGATAGAAGAAAATGAGCATTAGATTCCCTAGTATAGAGGGAAGAATGACACAAAGAAAAACTATGAAATATGTAGGGATGATGCCCCCTTGAGAGGGTGGACAAGGAAAAAGGGGCCTTGCACAACTCCTTGATAGAGGAAAAAGCAAAGTACTAGCAGGGATGTGACAAAAAATGGTGAACAATGGAAAAGAAATGGAGGAAAAAGGAGCTAAGGGGTGGAAATGGGATCCAAAAGAAGAAATTATGGTTTTTGGGAGGGGGGTAAATTGGGGGATATAAATAGTAAACTAGGTGAGTTACTATTGATTGTTACTAAGAGAATTTGAGAATATTGAGAGCTAGGAGGGAGAGATGGCACATAGAGGAGACATTCCACACCATCTAGATGTCATATGAGTATGGTACTAGAGCAAAGATGATCTCAGCTAGGTACGCATCACAAAATGAACCTTGTACTTTCATTTTATACATTTTATTTTTGTTTGACATCCACGATAGGGTGGATTCACTCATCGTGATAGGAAGATTCACCAGTCATTGTATTGAAGAAAAATGTATCCCTTTACATTTTCACAAGTTTTCTTGTTTGGGTCCTCCCTATTAAAATTGGGCTTCTTTATGCCTTATTTGGTCCTATTTTGCATCCATAAGCTTTATTTAATGCATTTCTCTAAGGATAATCCTGAAACTTAACAAATGACCAATCATAATTCATTTTTTTGGGCTATGTGTTTCAAATCTAGTGATCTGGGACTCATATGCCACCTTGGGTGTATGGGTCCCACCTAGGTTTTAGGGCCTAATCCTGAATATTGCATAAAACTTAACCTTTCTTGATATTTGTGTCCCAAGCTTAGGCTAATAGGACTCATACGCCCCAATTGGCGTATGAGTCCCACTTTAGCTTGGACCTATTTTGAATTCAATTCTTGGGAGGATTTTATTCTCCTACATCGGATTTCATCTTGTAGTGTTGTAGTTTCAAGAAATTTGGCATAAACAAGTATAAATACAAGGTTATTTCACATATTTTCTCTTAACAAGATCTAAGCTTTCAAGCATTCAAGCATTCTAGAAATTCAAGATTATTCAAGAGTATTCAAGAGTTGATTATCAAGAATTTGAAGCATCAATTCAATATTCAAGCATCATGTCAAAGTCATCATGCATCATGTTTGTTTTTGAGCTAACATTTGTGATGTAGGTTTTCAAGATTCAAGGAAGCATTCAAAGACATTATCTCATATCATTATCAAGAGTCAAGATCCACATCCATTGGAGCCATTTCACATAAGATTACAACCTTTATTTCAAGGTTTTGGTGAGTTGAAACATTGCATATTGTTCATTCATCATTCCTTCATGCTTTTCTATGTCATTTTAAGGTTTGATTACCAAAACGAGGTTTCACCAACGCAAACCCCTATCTACTAAAAAATTAACATTTTTCCCTCTTCATGTGTGATTGCACATCTAGGTTTTTTATAGCTTGAAGATACTTTAAATACAAAGTTGCAAGATTCAACAAAGTTGTCAAAGTTATCAAGAAGTTGTCATCTTCATGGAAACTCACCTACAGCTCATAATTTAGACTTTTAGACTTGGAAATCAGATAAGACGAAAGCTACATAAGATCACTAGAGGCTAAAAAAACATCAAATAAACCATAATAAAGGATAACCACCTTGGGTGTATAAGTCCTGATATCGGCATTTTACCATAGCTGAGTTGATTTTGACTTGTCACTATGAGATTCCTATTTCTGCCCAGAAACCCTAAACTAGGACTAAATCACCTAGTCTAGTGTATGAGTCCTTGTACACATCAACAATAAAAAAAATTAGGATTCTTAGGTCTTTCTTATTCATCTGCATCTTCCAAGTTCTTCTTTGTTCCTCAGTTTTTTCTTCTGATTTTAATTTTCATTTTCTAGGTCATAGTTAGATTAGCATATCAATTTCATTTTTTTTCTAAGTTTTTGCTTAGTGGTGAACCCCCCTTTAATCACACCTAAGGAAACCACCCCAATTCCTTCCCTTAATTAAGTCACGTGGTTGAGGGATCTTGTTTTCTTAATGAACTAAGAGTGAAATAGGCCCCTTAACTTCCATCTCCTAAAATGGTATGTGCAGGATCATGATGGGCCAAAAAGTGGCAATATGATGGGTATGTGGCTGACAACCTTTTTTTTACCCAAAATTGTTGAAACGAAAAGGGTTTTTAAAGGAGATTCTTAGCTTTTCGCTAATATAAATTATGCTTTACTTTGAATTTAATAAGTAATTATTATTCATTTTCTATTCAAATTACAACTAAAGTCCTAATTGATAGGCTGATTAAAAAACATCTATAGCTTTCAAACGGTATTACATTTTTAGAATCCAAAACATGTGTCACATTATATGCTTCTCATACTATAGGATTAAAAAAAGAAAAATTGAATTTTATGAAGTTTTGACCAAGTTAAGGTGGTTAGACATACAAGTTTTTTATATTTTTTAAAAGTTATAATAAAAAATTCATAATTAATTATTTACTTGGAAAAAATTACAAAAAATATGCATCACATCGACATGAAGTCCTCTACTTATATCTAAAAATCTTATAAAAAATATTATCATTTTATTGTGGTTAGGGTGGTCGACACCTACTTCTTTATTTTTTCCCTAAAATTTAAGTACCATCGCATTGAAATTTCAAATTTTCACCAAATAGATTTTTAAACAAACCTAGTAGTTTAGAAACTAAATTCAATTTACTATAGATTCTATTCTTACATATTTTTGAAATAATATAGATAAATTATTCAAATTTTTATGTCATGTTTCCTAACTTTGATTTTTCTAGATTTTTTGCCACTTAAGGGCCTATTTTTTCCATGATGATCCTGCACATACCCTTTCCTTGTGTTCATTTTGGTGAACCCGACCTTTGGATACTTGCATTTTTGACTTGGAGAACATCATAGTTCTTGATCTAGGTGAACTTTTCATTAGATCTTGGATTATTTAATTTACATTTAGGGCTTATAAATCTTGCAATAGTGGAAAAGTGCATATATAGGTTGCATTTTTTCATCTTGCATCATTAAATTTCATTTGAAATCTATCATTTCAAATAGTCATTTGAACATACAAGCTTTAAACCTTCACACTCACTCATAATTTTCCGAATTTGATGTAAAAACCCTAATTTGGGACTCATTCGCCCACTTGGATGATTTAGTCCCTGTATAAGTTATTTTACCTAATTTATGGGAATTTTGTGTCGACTGTTATTCACTGTTTGAACCTTCTAAAAATCTTAACTAGGACTTATTTTCCTCTCTGGGAAATTTAGTCTCGTATCAAACCTAAACTTGCATTTTACATCATTAAAAACTTCATTTCTATGCTTCTATTTGTTGTTAGATTTTGTTTCAATTTTATGAGTTTTTGTTACATTCATTTCATTAGACCTAGACCTTAATTTGGTTTCATTTCAAGTGCATTTGTAAACATAAGAATTGGAATTAAAGCACATCATTTATCTTGTGTTCATCCTGCGTTCATTGATTGTCCTAATTGCACGAGCTTTACAACTTGGTGTCCTATTGCTAATACTATAGTGAGATGTAGTTTGAGACTCATGTCATCCCGCGATAACACACTCGTCATGGATCTTGGGTTATCTAACTCTTTCACTCATATTTTTGACACTATTTCACTATGTATGGACCATAACCTTAACAACTCTTTACCTTCAAGTAGTATGACAAGTGTTGAAATAATGGTTGCTAGTGTCCTTCAAGAAAACTTAATCCAAATACATGAAGAATTAGAAAACCTACAACACCAAGTGAGTGCTAAAAATATTTACAACACTACTATTCCTACCATAGATAACATACATTTCATGATTGAAAGTGAAAAAGGAATAGAACTTGCTTGTAACTTAGCTCATATTTTTGGCAAACATCTTACCTCAATGACTAGTTATGCTCAAACTTTGAACAATATTTAAAGTCAAGGAGGAACTCAAATTCCTCCTCCCACAACTATTGCCTCTATTACCACCTATACAAACCCTCAAATTACCACAATTATGCAACCTACTAGTAATTTCATTCCTACCTTGGGTATTTCCACTACCAATCATTATACCCTTGTGGCATCTCACATCATATCTCCTACCACTTTACCTCCCATAAGCATTCCATTCACTTCCCCCTTGAACACATATGTACCTCCACCATATTCACCTCCATCTAAAAATACAAGGTCCAATGATGTCATCCTTAACCAACTCTTGCAAAATGTTTCATCCCTTCAAAAGAAAATTTCCACCATAAGTCAAAATCAGAATGGCCAACCATCATACTATGTCAAAATAAATCCCTTATCCTTGGAGATATTAAGAATCCTGATACCACAAGGTATGGAGATTCCTAGGTTTGACAAATATGAAGGGAAAGGAGATCCTTCTAACCATGTTTTTGCTTACACCACCTTATACAATGATTTCATCCTTGAAGATAAGCTCTTGGCTAAGCTTTTCCTTGGGTCCTTGAAAGATGCCGCTTTAGAGTGATTTTTCTCATTACTCAATGACTAAATTTGTTCATTCAATGAACTTTTTGAGGCCTTTATCAACCATTTTGAAGTGCACATGATGGGCCCTAATATGAAATTATCTAATTTGATGAAATGTAAGCAAAAGGATGATGAAAAAATTACTGACTTCATTTCATGCTACCAAATGCTTTATTCCAAAATTGACGTAAAGATTCCCAATCCTCACCGTCAATGAATGCTCATTGAGAACTTACAAACTAAGATACAAGATAATCAAATTCTCTTCCTTTGTACACTTGTGTACCACCCTTCATGATTATCAAAAATCAGTTAGTAGTCGTGAAACAAAGCCCACCTCTAGCTGTCCTAAAAAATGTGAATCCACAAATCAAAACTATTACCAACCTTTTAGGAAATAGAATAAATGCTTCCTTCAACTAAATCCCCCTCAACCAACCCAACATGTTGATACCAAAGTGGATTCTATAAAGAAGAAAACTCCTTTTACATTTGGGGGTCTAGCTAGACAATTTATTCCCTTACCCAATACCCTCCATAATACCATGTTGCAATTTCTAGAGAAGAACTTGATTTCCTTACCTCTTGTTAGAACTCTCGATCCTACAGTTAAACCATTACCTCTGAACTTTAGATAAAAATATTATTTTCATTTCCACCAAAAAAATGGACATGATATGAAACATTGTAAGCATCTTAAACATGGGTATGTGCGGGATCATCATGGAAAAAACAAGCCCTTAAGTGGAAAAAAATTCAGAAAAATCAGAGTTAGGCAACTTGACGTAAAAATTTGAATAAGTTATCTATATTATTTCAAAAATATGTAAGAATAGAATCTGTAGAAAATTGAATGTAGTTTCTAAACTAATAGGTTTTTTTTTTAAATCTATTTGGTTAAAATTTGAAATTTCAATGATTAGTACTTAAATTTTAGGAAAAAATAAGAAAGTGTCTTCTCGACCACCCTAACCACAATAAAATGATAATATTTTTTTATAATATTTTTATAAATAAGTAGAGGACTCATGTCCAGATGTGATGCATATTTTTTGTAATTTTTTCCAAGTAAATAATTATTATGAATTTTTTATTACAACTTTAAAAAAATATAAAACTCATATGTCTAACCACCTTAACTTGGTCAAAACTTCATGAAATTCATTTTTCTTTTTTAATCCAGTATGTGAATCATAGAATGTGATGCATGTTTTGGATTCAAAAATGTGATACTATTTGAAAGCTATAGATGTTTTTCAATCAACCTATCATCAATCAAGACTTTAGTCGAAAAAAAGAAAATGAATAATAATTATTAAATGCAAAGAAGAATAATTTATATTGGTGGAAAGCTGAATTTTAAAAACCCTTTTTCATTTCATCAATTTTGGGTGAAAAAATTCATCCAGTCAGATACCCTAAAAATACCCATCATATCACCACTTTTTGGCCCATCATGATCTTGCACATACCCACATCTTGTGCAAGACCATTGGTAAGATTGATTCAAGTTATTCAAATTGAGGTGTTAATGATCAAGGAAATAAATATGTTGCCCCTCCCAACCAAAACATGTAAATCTTTACCAACCCCATGCCAAATCATAATATTTCATTTTTCAAAGCTAGTGAAACTAAGAAGAATGATATGATGAATGTTGACACGGATGATGACAACATGGATACTAATGAAGAAATTCATATGGATAGTATGGTTGGATTGATCAAAATTCTACCTTGTAAGGGTTGAACTAAATTGCTTCTTGAAATTTCTTTCTCATATAAATATACAATCAGAAACGCACTTGATGGTCCTCTTTACATAGCTGATCAAATCAATGATAATCCCACTAATGGGATATTAATTGATCCCATTTGTAGAGAGAATGTGATCATTGAATAATTCTTACTTGTGCATGAACTTTATCAAGATACTTATGATAAACTAAAAGCGTGGATAAAAATGTATAATGGTTTCGCTTGCCCTACGATTGGTTTGATCATCCTCCCTTTAAAATTTGGACCAAAAAAATTAGATGTCTCATTCTACAGCATCCCGACATCAGATCAATTCCATGTGAAGCTTCGTTATCCATGGCTACACTCCATGGAAGTTGTCCCATTGGTTGTGCATAAATGTTTAAAGTTTCCCTTTGACAATGAAATCTTTACTATGCACCATAATGGCTTTAATCATGTGTCTTCCCATGGGAAATTTTCATTAGATTTATTTTTTCCTGAGCCTATTGAACCTATTAAACCTAATGAGCACTTCTTTTTCAAATCCTATCAAAAGCTTAAGGCAAATCGCATAGAAAAAATATCCCTTCAAAACATGCCTCAACCCATGACTGAACCTCCTATCCTTGACGAAACCGTGATTGAACCAAAAGACCTTCCAGGTAACCAAGACCAACCCAAGAAAGATCCTTTTCCTATCTCCTTTAAATGACCAAGAGACAACCATAACAATTTCGTCATGCCTCCTAAGGTAAAAATAAGTAAAACAAAGCTAAAGAGAAAGTGGTTGAACAACCTCCTATGGTTCCTTCAATTCCTCCCCTTAGGGAAGAAAAAAAACCTACGGTTGATAAACCCACTCCTACACAAACACAACTTGACAATCATACCAAAAGAAGCAGAAATGCTAGAGAGTATAGGCATAGATTTCATGCTATTGCTTGAAGGTTAAACAAATATAATTACTTTGAAAATCAACATCCAAACTTAACCGAAGCAATACATGAGGAGTCTCCCTCTTCACCACAAAAAATGATCCTATGTCGCAACCATAATCGAGACTAGCACCTTCTTTGGACATTATTATTTGACCTCCCATTGTGATTAACTTCAAAAATGATGATGAGATTGCTAAAATTGATGAAGAAGTGCATAACAAATTGAATGCGTTGTTTTCCTCTTCTATGAGCTTAAATGACAATTCTCCTGAGACGAGTGTTGAACTTGGTGATGCTCCTAGTACTACACTCATTGTTGTCCCTTTGGCTAATTGTCTACTTTCCATATACAATGAACAAGATTGGGATGTAGACAACCTACTATAGGTTGATTCACATGTGCCTTACTAGCCATGTATTTGTTTCTTTTTCATGTTATGTGTGTGATTGCATGTGCATAATGTGATATCCTCATACTATTCTATTTGATATATCTCTCTCTTTGTGACATTCCTCTATTTGTATGTACATTCTTCTATATGTCATAAATTTTTTCCTTTATCATTTTCATTTGTCTTGTGTTTTCATTTTGGTGATGATGTAAGGTTTCAAGATATTTAGGTCTCTTCCATGTTGACCCAAAAGAATTTGTTTGTTTTCACTCTCTTTGTGTCATTATTCTTGTTCCATGAGTATTTGGGGAATGATGATAGTTCCAAGCTTTATAAGAACATTGTAGCAAAGACATACTGACCCTAAATCCATGGATCCCTTATGTGATTTTGGGATTTCATTTTTCGAGGCAACCCCTTTTTCATGAAGTAGTTTTATTTGGAAACATATGGCTTGGCATAGGTATTTTCAAATAAGCTCTCAGTCCTCTTTATTGTTAGATTTTATCATTTTCTACTTTAAAGTAATTTTTCATAGCATGGTGTTTAGCAATTTCTTTAAAGTGGGGGCATACATTAGCATTATGTTTTCTCAACTCATGTGATGCATCTTTCTCTTTATGGTGACATTGGGCATTTGGTCCTTCAAGAGCATGATCTCTATTAACATATTATTTTCCTCTTAGTGGCTTGATGGGAAACACTGCATCCCCTAAGTTGTGAATATTCTATTCTTCGATTGGTCCTCTCTTTGAGACATTAGGCACAATGTTCCCTAAGTTGAGACCTCACATGAACTAAGAAAAATTCCTTTGAACATACTTTACATTAGTTTTTCATTTACAATAACTTTTATATGGCCACCTTGCATAACACATTTGCTTGCATGTGAAGTCGTCCTATTTTTTCATGGGTGTTAGCATACAAAGTTTTGATTGCGAACCTATTGTTCATGTTGGGTGGCACCTAATTAAATTTATCAAGAGGTATAGCTTTGGTTTAGTTTGCATATGGGAGCCGAACATAGGCATGACTTTCCTATAGCCACATGCTTGTATGTGTGAGCACATACCGACCGCATACATATATGTCTTTGGAGGCCCACCTAATGGATGACTTGAGGTTCCACTATCCCTTGTGAATGTGCATTTTGTTTTCATATTGGACATTGCATTCCATTTGTAAACATTTTTTGGGAAAACAAAGGGTATGTACAGGATCATCATGGAAAAAGCAGGCCCTTAAGTGGCAAAAAATTCAGAAAAATTAGAGTTAGGTAACTTGACGTAAAAATTTGAATAAGTTATCTATATTATTTCAAAAATATGTAAGAATAGAATTTTTAGAAAATTGAATGTAGTTTCTAAACTACTAGGTTTTTTAAATCTATTTGGTGAAAAATTAAATTTCAATCATTAGTACTTAAATTTCAAGGAAAAAATAAGTAGGTGTTTGTCTAACCACCTAACCACAATAAAATGATAATTATTTTTTATAAGATTTTAGATATAAGTAGAGGGACAAATGTCCCAATGTGATGCATTTTTTGTAATTTTTTCCAAATAAATAATTAATTAAAATTTTTTATTACAACTTTTAAAAATATAAAAACTCATATGTCGACCACCTTAACTTGGTCAAAACTTCATGAAATTTATTTCTTTTTTTAATCCTATAGTATATAAGCATAGAATGTGACATATGTTTTAGATTAAAAAATGTGATACTATTTAGAAAGCTATAGATGTTTTCAATCAGCCTATCAATCAAGACTTTAGTTGTAATTCAAATAGAAAATGAATAATAATTATTTCTTAAATTCAAAATAAAGCATAATTTGGATAGGGATCATGATGGGCCAAAAGTGGCAATATGATGGGTATGTGGCTGACAAAAATTTTTTTACCCAAACTTGATGAAACGAAAAGGGTTTTAAAGGAGATTCTCAATTTCCACCAATATAAATTATGCATTACTTTGAATTTAATAAGTAATTATTATTCATTTTCTATTCAAATTATGATTTAAGTCAATTGATAGACTAATTGAAAAATTTATAGCTTTCAAATAATATCATTTTTGAATCCAAAACATGCATCACATTCTATGCTTCACATACTATAGGATTAAAAAAAAAAATTGAATTTCATGATGTTTTGACCAAGTTAAAGGTGGGACATACAGTTTTTATAGTTTTTAAAAGTTGTAATAAAAATTCATAATTAGTATTTGGAAAAAATTAAAAAAATATGCATCACACATGAGTCCTCTACTTATATCTAAAATCTTATAAAATATTATCATTTATTGTGGTTAGTGGTACAGAACATACTTCTTATTTTTTTAAAATTACTACTGATGAAATTTCAAATTTTCACCATATATTTCTTTTTTTTTAAAACATTTGAACCTAAGTTTAGAAACTACATTCAATTTGCTAAGATTCTATTGTTACATATTTTTAAATAATATAGATAACTTATTCAAATTTTTACATCAAGTTGCCTTACTATGATTTTTCTGATTTTTTTGCCACTTAAAGGCATGCTTTTTCCATAATGATCCTGCACATACCCATTTATATTGGTGGAAAGCTGAGAATCTCCTTCAAAAACTCTTTTCGTTTCATCAATTTTGGGTAAGAAAAAAGTCATCAGCCACATACCCTACACATACCCATCATATCGCCACTTTTTGACCCATCATGATCCTGCACATACCCCAAACTAGATCTTATCCACATTGCATTGAAAAAATGGTTGAAGCTTGATCCATCATTTCTTTTCTTTTTATTTCTTCTTTATATCTTTGACAGTGTATGCTTATACCTTATTACTTCATACACCATTAGCATGTTTATTCTTTTGTGCCTATGTTGGTTTTCCATAGGATCTTGATCTTGGGAGATTACGCAACCCTCTTGATCATTGTTATCCTATCTCACTAGCATTTGTACACTTGGACCCCTCTTGATGTAAGTTTTTCTACTTTAGTGTGGGTTTGAAGCAAGTTCCTCCTCTCACTAAAGTGGGGGCTAAATGTAGTGTAGAAAAATGTATCCCTTTACATTTTCACACTTGTTTGGGCCCTCCTTGCTAAAATTGGGCTTCTTTATGTCTTATTTGGTCCTATTTTGCATCCACAAGCCTTATTTAATGCATTTCTATGATGATAATCCAGACACTTAAAAAAAACTGATCATAATTCATGTTTTTGGGTTGTATGTTCTAGATCTAGTGATCTGGGACTCATGCCACCTTGGGCATATGGGTCCCACCTAGGTTTCGAGGCTTGATCCTGAATATTGCATTGAAATTAACATTTCTTGAAATTTTTGTCTGAAGATTAGGCTACTAGGACTCATACACCCCAACTGGTGTTTGAGTCCTGCTTTAGCTTGGACATATTTTGAATTCAATTCTTGGCAGTATTTTATTCTCCTAGATCTGATGTCGGCTTGTAGTGTTGTAATTTTGAGAAATTTGGCATAAACATGTATAAATACAAGGTTATTTCACATATTTTCGCCTGACAAGATCTAATATTTTGAGCATTCTATCAATTCAATAGTATTCAAGAGCATTCAAGAGTTGATTATCAAGAATTTGAAGCATCAGTTCAAGATTCAAGCATCATGTCAAATTCATCATGCATCATGTGTGTTTTTGAGCTAACATTTGTGATGTAGGTTTTCATGATTCAAGCAAGCACTCAAAGACATTATCTCATATCAATATCAAGAGTCAAGATCCATATCCATTGGAGCCATTTGAAAGAAGATTGCAGCATTTATTTCAAGGGTTTGGTGAGTTCCAACATTGCATATTGTTCATTCATCATTCCTTCATTCTTTTCTATTTCATTTTAAGGTTTGATTACTGAAACGGGTTTGAGCAAGGAAAACCCCTATCCACTAACAAATTTGTAGATCTAGGTGTTTAAGAGCTTGAAGATCCTTTAAAGACAAAGTTTTAAGATTGAAGAAAGTTTTCAAAGTTATCAAGAAGTTGTCATCTTCATGGAAACTCACTTATAGCTCGTAATTCAAACTTTTAGACTTGGAGATTGGACAAGACAAAATATACAAAAGATCACTAGAGGCTACAGAAGTATCAGTGAAACCCTAATAACGAGACTAAATTGCCACCTTGGGCATATGAGTCCTGATACAGGCATTTTACCAGATTTCAGTGGGTTCTAACTTGTCACTGTGAGATTCATGTTTCTGCTGAGAAACCCTAAACTAGGACTAAAGCATCCAGTCTGACGCATGAGTCCTTGTACACATCAACAACATCAAAATATAAGATTTTCAAGTCTTGCTTAGTCATCTTCATCTTCTAGGTGCTTCTTTGTTCATCCTTGGTTTATTATTCTGATTTTAAGTTTCATTCTCTAGGTCATATAGTTAGAATTTCATATTACTTTCATTTCTTTCTTTCTAAGCATTTGCTTAGTGGTGAACCCCCTTTTAATCACACTTAAGGAAACCACCCCAATTCCTTCCCTCAATTGAGTCACCTGGTTGAGGGATCTTGGATTCCTAATGAACTAAGAGTGAAATAGGTCGCTTAAGTTCCATCTCCTAAAAGGTGGAACCCTATTTCCTTGTGTTCAGTCATGATAGGTGGATTCACCCATGAAGATTTGAGGGTGGTTTTATCTAGATAGTCATTTTCATGAGGGTTATGGCAGAGTCGATCCACACCTATAAGGGAAAAAGGGATAGGTGATTGTACAACTCTCCATAGGGGTATTTGTGTGTCAGGATGCACAGATGAGTGATGTGCAGATGAGTGAGGGTAGGGGCTGAGCGGATTCACCCTTGAAAGAGATAGGGTAGATAGGAAAATGCACAAGCCCACAAGGGTAAATGCACAAGGCTTGTGGGAAAAGCGGATCCACCCTTGAAATTGCTAGGGTAGATAGGAAAATGCGCAAGTCCATGGGGGCGAATATACGTTGAGCATAGTAGAGATGTGTATGTGCTATCTTGCAAGGATTAATACAATACGGCCATGGTGGAGGGGCAAATGTGCTAACCCGTTGGGGAAAATGCACAAGGTCAAGTGGAAAGGGTGAATGCGCAAACGGAAGGCTAGATGTGTTATGTACATGTCAGCTCACTTTTAATCTAATAAAGCATATATTATGGAAATAAATATATCTATTTGCATTCACCTAATTTTGAGAAGGTGGCAAATATTTACTCTACCTATGATGAGACATAATTTTAATTTAACATGAACCTATCCTATTATATTAATAAAGAGATTTTAAAAAAAATCGAATCTTTTATTGTTATTAAGTCAGACTGAGGTTGTCAACTCCTATCCTTACAACACATCCCAACCCACAATCGTCCCTCTCCCTTACTCTTGAAATTAGTGGCTTTCTAAATCTTGTAGCATGTTTTTCCAAAGTAAGTAACAGTGATGATAGAATAGAGTTTCTTAAGTATGTCATGCAAACATTCAACATTTTGTTAATTACATTTTACTAATGATAGCAAACAAATTTCTAATGTTTTTTCAATTATATCGTCACCAGCAAATGTATGATTGGATGTATCTGATAGTAGGGATATCGATTATCTATCGACAAGGATTGTTTTTTCAATGCAGGATAAGCACTAAACTTTGATAGCTCGCCCTGATCGTAACAGAATATATTAAATTTATACTAAAAGCATATAATATTATCCAATATTGAAGGTGTGTGGATTCTACCGTTCGACACTGTGGAGTGTTTTAACGTCACACTCAAAAAGAAATGGCACTAATGCAATTGACTTTATAAATGCTCATGATCTTCGTCGTTACTAACGCATTTATATGTTTTATGTGGTCCAATAATACTGGAAACTATATTAAATTGTATAGATAAATGATGTGAACATCCACCGTCCCAATGTCTAAAGCTGTAACTGGACACCACTCAGAATTGTTAAAGTTCATTCCACAATAGCAATATCTTATAAAAGAAATCTATCACTCCTAGTTGTGGACAGGCTTTCATTTCTTATCAACTGAATTCACTTGGGTCTTCTCTGTCGAGAAAAGATGGAAGACATTTCACCAGAGAAACGGGGCATAAGGAGAAGTTTCTCGATTAAATATCTAAAAAATGTCGTTGATATGCTGGCTTTTATTCTGTCTGATCCCTACTGGATCCATGTTAGCTATTTTGTTGCCATTTCTTTAGTGGGTTTGATTCCTTTGCGATTTTCACCAACTAAAAACAAAAGATACTTGAATGTGCTTGATGCATTTTACACTAGTGTGTCAGCTGCAACTGTCAGCAGCTTGGGAGTTGCTCCCATGGAAGATCTCTCACACTTCCATCTCGTAGTGATGACAATACTCATGCTTTTAGGCGGAGAAGTCTTCACGTCCTCCTGCTCTCTCCAGTTTGCAAGGCTTAGGCTCCGGCTCAGGCTTAATCGCTCAAACCTGCATCACCATTCAATAAACAGTACTCAAATGCTTGATTTGCATCATCACCAGATCACAAGTAATAATAGTAAATCTATAACACACTTTGATCATTATCTCCATGCAAAAGATCAGATGAGAAAAGAATCAATAGTTAGTCCTAACAAGGCTCTGATTGGTCCCAAGGATATCATTGATGATGATTTAGACCGCTGGGAGATAAACAATTCAAGGAAAATAGCAGCAGACGAGGTTAAAAGTGATGCTGAGAACGTCGTGGATGGTGATTTAGAATATCAAGCTCTTACTTTTCTTGGCTATTTATGTCTAGCATATTTTCTGTTAGTTCAGATAGCTGGTATTTTGCTCCTTTATATCTATTTTTCTTTATCTAAAGGTGGAGAGAGGATCCTCAGCGACAGAGGCGTGAGTAAGTCTCTGTTTGCAGTGTTTACAGTGGTATCATCGTTTGCCAACTGTGGGTTCACTCCATTGAACGATAATATGATGCCCTTGAGAAAGCACAGTGTTGTGCTTATGATATTGGTGTTTCAGATACTCATGGGGAATACTATGTTTGGGCCCTGCTTCACAGCCATCCTACTCACACTGCGTCGATTTACAAGAGTGGAGGGAAGGAGAAAAATATATGATTATATAGTGAAAAATGGGTGCAGGCTCTTTGCAGATCACTTCTTCTCCACAAGACAAAATATGTGGCTCCTTCTGAGCGCTGTGGGATTTCTCACCATTGAGGTAGTTATGATATTTGCGTTGCATTGGGATACGGCAGCTCTGGATGGGCTCACCGTGTGCGAGAAGTTGATTGGTGGAGTGTTCCAATCTGTGGCTATTAGGCACGCTGGCGAAAACATTGTCAATCCACAGCTTCTCTCTCCTGCTCTTCTCGTTATCTACATCGTCTTCATGTAAGTTTTCTTGTCTCAGGCTTTCTTATTTTTGTAACAAATATAGAAATTGATAACCTGGAGTTTGTGATTGAAACATCGGCATTTCTAGTATCGTAGGATCATTGGGTGGCTACGATGACAAGTATTTTTTAGATGGATTGTTCGGTGGGTGGTGATGAATCAAACACACGATATACATAAAATATAGAAAATATCAAATACAAAGTTTTGTCAAAATTCACCTATTCAATTATTATTTCATTTTTTATCAATTGAACATTATCTTAAAAGCATTACAATTGTTTTAAATAATAGAGGCAAGTTTTTCAAAATATACAGGTCTTACATACATGCAAGATAATAATTCTAGATGTTAGGCTGGTATATAAAAATAAAACTTGTTAATAGTAATAAATACATTTAGAAATATCTAAAACAAGCAGTTACTATTTTTAATTTGTAGAAGAAACTATCATATTTCAACATTCATTTAGTATTCATGTATATGTTTAAATAGTTCTTTTACTAATATTTTATTTTAAATTTTTGTACACATTTTTTTTGTCAATAAATCTATTCACTCACTAAATATATTTAATTTTTTTTAAATTATATTTTTCACCTATTATGATGAATATGATATATATTAGAAATATTTTCAATCTAAGTTTTAGCATTTTGATATATTGTTTGTTTGGATTATAATTGTGGTTAAAGGTACTTACCACCCTATCCACTTTACAAGATTAGAGGAGATGTCATGAAAAGAAAACCATTATCAATGGAGGAGTCTACTAATAATGAAGAGAAGTGTGGTATCATAATGCAAATTGAAAAGCTAGTTATGCATGACTCTTGCTATCTTCTTATAGCAGTTATACTCATTTGCATTGTAGAAAGACATAATCTTTCTCAAGACCCACTTAACTTCAATGTTTTGGCTATTGTCTTTGAAGTTGTCAGGTATAAATTCAATTCACCTATGCAAAATCATTACTCTCTTTTACTTTTTTCATGTTTAGTTTAATTTATATTTCCACCACCCTTATGCAATGTGATATATTTATACCTATGTTTGTTTGATGTTTACAGTGCATATGGAAATGTGGGAATTTCTTTAGGCTACAATTGCATCCTCTTCAACAAGATGTCCAAACATCATTGCAAAGAGGTTCCCTATAGTTTATCTGGGAAGTGGGGCACCAAAGGAAAACTCATAATCATAATAGTGATGTTTATTGGTCGTCTTAAGGGAATTAAATCATCTTTGAGAAGAAAGCCATTCCTCCACAATGTAGTTTCATGTAGTTTTAGTTCACTAGTAAAAAGCAACCCTATGGAACTAATTTGAAATAGACCATCTTAATATGCAATAAAGTATTTTAATTGTATAAATCATGGATTCATGGATTCATGGATAAGTATATTAATGAATAGCAAATATTTTATGTTTTTATAAAAAAGTTATTGCTCATAATTTATGGTACTATTTCAAAAATATTATAGCATAAAATTTTCCCTTTTATTTAGCATTCACTTTGTAATATAAAAAAAGTAGATATTCAAATAACTGTCACTTTAAAAAAATGATATCATAAATAGGAAATATCAATGTTTTAAAAATAATATTCAAAATATAAATTCATCACAATCCCTATATGATGATAGAGACATATATTTCCTATATATTTTTATATTTAAAATGTCTTTAGATCTTTAAATATTTTTACCAATTGATATGTGAGAATAAATGAAATATTGATCAAGAGATCATTTCTAATTCTAGAATATTGAGATAAGTTTAACATAATATATTCTATGAAGCAATTATTAGTAACGTGGACTTGTTAAATAAAAGGTTTTGACATCAATAAATATTAAAATTTCTTATTTTAGAAAACTATGCAAAAATAATCAATCACTTTTTTTACATTTATCTCTATGGTCAGTGTACAATCAATTTTGAGGTGTTTATATGTACTTCTCTTGCACTCTTAGGATCTTTCACTAAAAGGAGAGAGATAGAACACTAAAATTGAGGTGGTTCACTTAAACTAAGGTATGGAAGATGGAATTGAGACTAAATAAAATGATCTAAATGCAATTAAGTGATGAAATTCATTGATTATGAATGCAAAACTAATGAAATATGAAATGTTTGAAAACACAGTGAGGTATGCAAAAATGAACTAAAAACATGAACTAATGCAAACATAATTGAATGAGGTTTAACAAAGTGCACCTAGAAGTTGAATGTTGATCCTGGAAGGTTATGAAAGCTGGCATAAATCATTGTTGATCACTAGTGGGACTCATTCACCACTGATGGTGAATCAGTCCTCCTACTGGTAAAAAAACCTGAAACTACTTTCTGACTATCGAGAACTAGATTTTGACAAAATCAACTTTTTCATCCTTTAGGTGGGACTCATTCACCACTGATGGAAAATCAGTCCTCCAAAATTTTGCAAATTCAAAGGTCAATCTTGTAGGTCCAGATTTGCACTTGTCTTCTTGTCGAGTTGACGAAGTCAAATTTGCAAAAAATAGGTTGTAGGTTGTCTCCAAGCTTGAATTAGGGTTTAGTTGACTTGAAACACTTTGAATATTTATTGACCACCTTTCAACACCTATTTTCTTGAAAAATATACATATAAAGTCTGCAAACACACATACAAAATGGGGAAAATGGTTAAGGGTTAGGGTATAGGGATTTTCCTTGGTCAAATCCCTTTTAGGTAATTAAACCAAAATGAGAAAAGAATGTAATGAAGCATGAAATAATGGAGTTATTACCTATCCATGAAGATTGATCTTGAATTTCTACAACAAAACATGAAGAAGCTTCCCTTGAATGTCTTAGGAGGCTATCTTGATGAATTACAATGATGAAACCCTAACTTGCTTGGCTTGATTGAGAAGATAGATGATGAATGATTGATGAGAGATGTGTAAATGAGCTATGTGATTATGAAATAGGGCTTAGAAGGTTGTATTTATAGGAAATTCTCCTAATTTTCCCGTAAATTGGATCACCAAGGCCAACATGAAAACTTAAACTTAAAACCTAATTTTTCCCACTCAAATGTCAAAATTGACTCAAATGGGACTCATTCGACACCTTGGGTGAATCAGTCCCACCTAGAAGGGACTCATTTGGTAAACAGGTGCAGGACAACTAAGAGGAGGGGGGTGAATCAGTTGTCACACAATTCAAACTTAAAACTTCAACATTTATTAATTCCACAACCACACTATTCTATTATTAAGTAAGAGCATGAAACATAAATAACAGAAAGAAAATCAACACAATGAACACCAAATTTTTACGTGGAAAACCCAATGAGGGAAAAACCACGGTGAGGGTTAACTTACAATATAAAGATTATAAAATAAAGGCTCACTACCAAGGGCTCATTGCCTAGAAGAGCACTCACTATCTAAGTACAAAGCCTCACTACCTACAAAAAGGGACTCACTGTCCACAAAAAGGAATCACTATCCAACAGGGAGGCTCACTGCCTATAGATACAAAAGAGAAAAAAAAGATCCACCACAACAATTAACACATTCATAGGATTGCAAAAACCTTTATCTCACTTCCTTCAACACAATGAAGAACTACTATCACAATTCACATACACACTTATGCTCTTATGATTTGTGGCTCAATTTCATAAGTTTGCATCACACTATCATAAAACTCTTCACAATTTGACTTTCTTTTATACCATCCTCAACCTTAGAAACATTCTCCAAGGTCAGCCACAAATTCCTTATATCATAAATTCAAAATAGGTCGCAACTCAAAAATTTTGCGGTTGACAGGAATAAGAGTGGACCAATTAAAAAAAAATTCAAGATCAAAAATAACATCTTGAAACAACCACATGCCTTTTTAAATTAATTTTATTCTTCGAATAAAGTGTAAACACTAGGTAAGCCAAACCTAATGAAAACACAATTGAACATTGATGTACATGCTTCCCAACAAGAAGATGACATGCAAACACCATGACATGCTTCCTTATGCATGAGAGTACATCTTAGAATCTTCCATATACATCCACAACAAAAAAACAAACTTCAATCACTGAACACATTTTACCAGTCCAATCAGACTATATAAACTCACACTAAAATATTGAAACATGTCTTTCGGATCACCAAGCTTCAAACCTTTTTGTGAGAGCACATAAAAGACCTTCACAAGACATATTCCAGATCCACAAGATCTGAAGCAAAACAAAGAAGTACTTTAGAGCAACAATATTTCTCCCATTCCATAGAAAACCAACTCTACCAGAACAATTCACATACCGATGAACAAAAATTTCATGAACCATCAAACCATAAGCTAAAACTCAAGAGGTGTCACCACAAGATCACCATCATCAAACCTTCAGATCTGTACAAGCATAGGATTAACACAAGAGAAATGCAAAGCACATACTAGAGCACATTCTGAACATTTCCAACACACTAACTTCTCTTCTTTATTAATTTTCTCAAAAGCACTTGGAAACTCATCAAACCAACACATTTGCTACACCATAGAGATAGCTCCATGTACTCACAACATCTCAACAACATCTCATCCATACATGTACAATCTGCAACATACTAAATTGTGTTGACATCAATGACAACATTAATGACAACACCACCAAACTTGCTCATACTTGCAACAATCTCCCCCTTTGTCATTGATGGCAACATATGATGTGAAAAACCATCAAAGACAAAAAAAAATCCCAATATCTCAGGAGAACATCTTCTCTTCTTCTACAACTATTTTTCACATGACTTTCCCTCCCCCTTTGACATCAATGAAAAACATCAACACTGATTACTCCCCCTTAGGAGTACACTCATACTACAACAATGAAAGGGTACATGTAGGATCATCATGCAAAAAATAGGCCCTTAAATGGTGAAAAATTCAAAAAAATCAAAGTTAGGCAACTTGACGTAAAAATTTGAATAAGTTATCTATATTATTTCAAAAATATGTAAGAATAGAATCTATAGAAAATTGAATTTAGTTTCTAAACTACTAGGTTTATTTTAAAAAAAACTATTTAGTGAAAATTTGAAATTTCAATGTAGCAGACTTAAATTTAAGGGAAAAATAAGAAGTGGGTGTTTGTTTGACCACCCTAACCACAATAAAATGATAATTTTTTTTATAATATTTTAGATATAAGTAGATGACTCATGTCTTGATGTGATGCATATTTTTTGTAATTTTTTTCCAAGTAAATAATTAATTATAATTTTTTTATTAAATCTTTTAAAAAATATAAAAACTCATATGTCTTACCACCTTAACTTGGTCAAAACTTCATGAAATTCATTTTTTTGTTTTAATCCTATAGTATGCAAAGCATAGAATGTGACACATATTTTGAATTCAAAAAATGTGAAATCATTTGAAAGCTATAGATTTTTTTCAATCAGCCTATCAATCAGGACTTTAGTCATAATTCAAATAGAAAATGAATAATAATTATTTATTCAATTCAAATTAAAGCATAGTTTATATTGGTGGAAAGTTAAGAATCTCCTTTAAAAACCCTTTTCATTGCATCAATTTTGGGTAAAAAAGAAGTCATCAGCCACATACCCTACACATACCCATCATATCGCCACTTTTTGGTCCATCATGATCCTGCACATACCAGAAAACCTTTTCTACTCCCCCTATGGAGTAGACCCATTTATCAATCTAGATAAATGAAGAATCTATGAATCCACTAGACTGATGTACCTTCTTATGCACCTAGTTAGTAGGGCCAATGACCCCCAACCTCTCCCTAAGATGCTCAAAAGTATCCTTCAGAAAAAAGCCTTAGTAAATATGTCTGCAATTTGTTCCTTTGTGATCACATATTCCAATTTGACTTCATTCTCCAACACTTTTTCCCTCAAAAAATGATACTTGATAGATATGTGTTTTGTTCTTGAATGCATGATCAGGTTCTTTGAAATGTTTATTGTACTTGTGTTTTCACAGAAAATAGAAATAGGCTCATCACGTATTACTCCAATATCTTTCATAGTTTTCTTCATCCACAAAACCTGTGTTCAGTAAGATGTTGGAACAATATATTTTGCCTCTACCATGGATAAAGAAACTGAGTCTTTCTTTTTACTCAACCATGAAACTAATCTTCCACCAAGAAAAAAAGCACCACCACTGGTACTCTTCTGGTCATCTACACATCCAACCCAATCAACATCTGTATAAGCACTCAGGGTAAAATCATCACTCTTAGGATACCATAATCCATAATCCGGTGTACCTTTAAGATATCTAAATATCCTCTTTACAACTATAGCATGTGCTTCTTTAGGATTTTCTTAGAATCTGGCAACTAAACATACTGCATGCATAATATCTGGTCTAGTAGCAGTAAGATACAATAGTTTTCCAATCATAGATCTATATTTTCTCTAATTAGTCTTAGTAGATTCATCATCTTTGCTCAATTTACATCCATTCACCATAGGAGTACAAATCAGTTTGGAATCATCCATCCCAAACTTCTTCAACATCTCTTTTACATACTTAAATTGTGAAATGAATATCCCTTTATTAGTTTGATTCATTTGTAGACCAAGGAAGAAATTTAATTCACCAATCATAGATATCTTAAATTCTTTTTGCATCTCTTTAGCAAACCTTTTACACATGCCTTCATTTCCACCAAAAATGATATCATCAACATATATACCACTACTATCAACATTTTGTTACCTTGCACTTTGAAGTAAAGATTGTTGTCAATAGAACCTTTGTTGAATCCTTGCTTTGTCAGGTATTTGTCCAGTCTTGCATACCAAGCTCTGGGAGCTTGATTCAATCCATACAATGCCTTATTCAATTTACAAACCATGTCCAATTTGTCAGATAACTGAAATCCTTCAGGTTGTTCCATATACACTTCTTCCTCCAATTCACCATTTAGAAATGTTGACTTAACATCCATCTGATACACTTTGAAGTCCTTGTGGGCAGAAAATGCCAAAAACATCCTAATAGCTTCCATTCTGGCCACAGGTAAAAAAAATTCTTTAAAACCTATACCTTCAACTTGTGAATATCCTTTGCATACCAGTCTTTCCTTATTTCTTACAACTTCTCCACTTTCATTTAGCTTATTCTGAAACACCCATTTCAATCCAATCACATTTTTATTCACAAGTCTAGGGACTAGTTCCCATGTCTAATTCTTTTCTATCTGATGTAGTTCCTCTTTCATAGCTCTCATCCAACTCTCATCTTCACATGATTCACTTACATATTTGGGTTCAATTTTAGATAATAGACACAAATTTACCTCAACTACAACTTTGATTCTTATCTTCACATCTTCACTTTTGTCTCCATTTATCTGATCTTTTGGATGCTAGCAATAATCATATCTCCACTTCAGGATCCTTTTCTGATTTCACAGGTATTATTCTGAAACACAAGTTTAAAACCATTTCTACACAGGGTATGTGTAGGATCATGATGGGCCAAAAAGTGGTAATATGATGGATTTGTGGCTGATGACTTTTTTTAACCCAAAATTGATGAAATGAAAAGGGTTCTTAGAGGATATTCTCAACTTTCCACCAATATAAATTATGCTTTACTTTGAATTTAATAAGTAATTATTGTTCATTTTCTATTCAAATTACGACTAAAGTCTTGATTGATAGACTGGTTGAAAAACATCTATAGCTTTCAAATTGTATCACATTTTTTAAATCCAAAACATGCATCACATTCTATGCTTTGCATACTATAGGATTAAAAAAATAAAAATTGAATTTCATGAAGTTTTGACCAAGTTAAGGTGGTCGGACATACGAGTTTTTATATTTTTTAAAAGTTGTAATAAAAAATTCATAATTAATTATTTACTTGGAAAAAAATTACAAAAAATATGCATCACATGGGGACATGAGTCCTCTACTTATATTTAAAATCTTATAAAAAATATTATCATTTTATTGTGGTTAGGGTGGTTAGAGCACCTACTTCTTATTTTTTCCTTGAAAATTAAGTACTCTTGCATTGAAATTTCAAAATTTCACCAAATATATATATATATATATATATTTTAAAAACCTAGTATTTTAAAAACTACATTCAATTTGCTATAGATTCTATTCTTACATAGTTTTGAAATAATATAGATAACTTATTCAAATTTTTACATCAAGTTGCCTAACTCTGATTTTTCTAATTTTTTTGCCACTTAAGGGCCTATTTTATCCATGATGATCTTGCACATACCCCACATCTAACCTACACTCAGAATATTATGCCTCAAACCCTTCACATAATATACATCATCAGTACTATGCACTTCATCAAAACTAACTGAACATTTCCCACAAATCTTAGCTCCTGAATCATCACCAAACATAGCTAAACCACCATCATATTTCTCAAGTTTAGTGAACTTACTCTTATCTCTAGTCATGTGATTAGAACATCCACTATCAATTACCCAATAGTCTTCATTCTGTCTTGCATGAAAAATGGTAACCAAAGTACCTTCCATATTATTCCTATTATTGTTTGAAGCCTTCTTGCTTACATATCTTCCAGGGTTAGTGGATACAAATTTACTTTCCAAAGCTTAGAATAAGAATTCACTATCATCAACCTCATTTTTAGATCCATCATTAGAAATTCCTACTTCTTCTTTAACATAGTACAAATTCTTATATATTTCTTATCCTTCCTAACCTTATCCGTATAATCCTTATTCTTCTTATGCACAACTCTATTCAAACATCTTGAAGCATAATGACCAATATTATTACAACTAAAACATTTAAAGGGAAACATACCTTTATACTTTCTGGTTCCTTTCTTCAACTTCCTAGTGAAATTTACTTCGAACTCATCAACACCATCACTATCTGGTTCCTCTTCAATCTTCAATGCTTTAAATATTGTTTGTCTTTTCTTCTATCTTGTCTTCTTTCTAGAACTTCCTCAACTAAAATGCTTGCAAGGTGCTGAACAACTGTTCCAAAATATACTTCTTAGGATCATACATTTCTTCAATAACTAAGATCTTGTCACTGTAGCAATCCAGTAGGGTTATCCGGATCTTCTCAATTAAATATATTTATCTGATAGTTTTCCTCCTTGATTTCTAACTTCATTTGCAATCAGTTCAACCCTCTGAAAGAAAATTGTAAACTCTTCACCTTCTTCCATCTTCAGATTCACAAATCGACGCTTCATCGTCAGCTTCTTTGTCAATTTCACTCTTTCATTACCTTCATACATACCTTCCAACTTCTTCCAGAATTCATATGCAGTTTCCAAAGAAGAAACCTTCACTCACTCATTTTTAGATAAACCACTACAAATAGCATACTTTTCCTTCTCATTTTCTTCATCAATGGAAATATTGTCTGCAATAGTAAGACCACCAGAATGGTATGTATACTTTGTCTCAACATTCTTCTAGGTCTTGAAACCAAAGGAGATACTATATCCTTTCATTTGTCCCTTCTAATCATTGTAGTCAGTTCCATCGAACATAGGGATCACCAACTTATGCACCATTGAATCTTCCTTAAGCAGTTAAGCTCAACAACAAGGAACTTGGCTCTGATACCAATTGTTAAATAGGTACAGGACAACTGAGAGGGGGGGTGAATTAGTTGTCACACAGTTCAAACTTAAAATTTCAACACTTATTAATTTCACAACCACATTATTATGTTATTAAGTAAGAGAATGAAACACAAATAACAGAAACAAAATCAACATAATGAACACTAGATTTTTTACGTAGAAAACCCAATGAGGGAAAAACTATGGTGAGGTTTAACTCATAATATAAATATTATAAAACAGAGGCTCACTGCCTAGAACAGGACTCATTGTCCAAGTACAAAGGCTCATTTCCTACAAAAAGGGACTCACTGTCCATAGAAAGGACTCACTATCCAACAAGGAGGCTCACTACCTACAGATACAAAAGAGAACCAAAAGATCCACCACAATAATTAACACATTCGTAGGATTTCAAAAACCTTTATCTCACTGCTTTCAACACAATGAAGAACTACTATCACAACTCACACACACACACTTTTTCTCTTATTATTTTTGGCTCACTTTCATCACTTTGCATCACACTATCATACAAATCTTCACAATTCGACTTTATTTTATACCATCCTCAACCTTAGAAACTTTCTCCAAGATCAGCCACAAATGCCTTATTTCATAAATTCAAAATAGGTCGGAAACTCAAAATTCCCATGATGGAAAGGAATAAGAGTGGACCAATAAAAAAAATTCAAGATAAAAAATAACATCTCAAAACAACCAAATGCTTCATTAAATTAATTTATTCTTCGAATGAAGTGTAAACACTAGGTCAGCCAAACCTAATGAAAACATAAATGAACATTGATGTGCATGCTTCCCAACAAGAAGATGACACATAGATGCCACAATATGCTTCCTTATGCACAAGTGTACATCTTAGAATCTTTCAGATAGATCCACAACAAAACAACAAACTTCAATCACTTAACACCTTTCACCAATCCAACCGGACTGTATAAACTCACACTAAAATACTAAAACATGAATTCTAGATCACCAAGCTTCAAACCTCTTTGGGAGAGCACAGATAAGACCTTCACAGGACATATTTTAGATCTGCAAGATCTAAAACAAAACAAAGAAGAACTATAGAGCAACAATATTTCTTCTAGTCCATAGAAAACCAACTCTACTAGAACAGTTCACATACCGATGAATGAAACTTTCATGAACCATCAAACTAGAAGCTAAAAATCATAAGGTATCACCACAAGATCACCATCATTAAACCTTTATATCCACACAAGAATAGGATCAATACAAGAGAAATGCAGATCACATACCGAAGCACATTCTGAACATTTCCAACACACTAACTTCTCTTTATTAATTTTCTCAAAAGTACGTGGAAACTCATCAAACCAACACATCTACTACACCATAGAGATAGCTCCATGTGCTCACAACATATCAACAATATATCAACCATACATGTACAATCTGCAACATACTAAACTGTGTTGACATCAGTGACAACATTAATGACAACACCACCAAACTTGCTCATACTTGTAATATCATTCACCACAGCTGGTGAATTAGCCCTAGAGGGGTCCATTTGCCAACCGGGTTGTTGGGGAATGCATAAATTAGGTTTAAATGATGACTTTTTCAGTTATTTGATCAATTTATGCCTCGAGATGCAAAATATGGGGTAATAGGGGCCTATTACTGATGATGTAAAGGTCAATTAGGGCTTGGGACACAAAATTCAATGTGAAAGTGTGATTAGATATACTTTACAACATTAAAATGAGGTACACATAGCCTAGAAAGGCACAACATCCAATGTAGATATGTAGGACACATTACAACACTAGATTAACATTAAATTTATTCTACAAGACTTCATTAAATATATTTTATAATGTTGAATTAAGGGAAAATGGGTTCATTAAGTCTAGAGAGGCATGAAGTTCTTTAACAACACTTTACAAAACCTTTACAAGACATCGTTAAATGCATTTAAAATGGTCCAAGACCTAGTGTGGATATGAAAAACACCTCACAACACCAAATCAAGGCCTTATTAAGTCTAGTCTATAATCAATTATTTCCAAAATCAAGCAAGTTGCCTTTTTTCTATAGTACATTTAGCCCCCACTTTAGTGAGAGGATAAACTTGCTTCAAACTCACACTAAAGTAGACATTCAAGAGAGATCAGAGAGTATAGATGCAAATGACAAAGAATACAAAGATCAAGAAGGTAGTCAAGCCCCTAGGATCCAATATCCTAAGTCACATCATCGAGATGCATAATCGTGCAATGGCAAGAACTAAAGGAAAGAAAAATGAAAATGAGGTGGATTAGAGATGCGCTCAATCTAGGGCCACATAACATCAGGTCATCTATGGGGTGAGATGTCCCAAAGAAGTGGTTTTAGTGAGAAAGTCATGCCAGTTTGTCAGCTTCCCATTATACAAACTATACCAAAGTTATGCTCTTGATAACATTGATAAGGCACCACAATGTAATTTTTTTGTAAATATTTTTGAATATCATGTAAGGAATTTTGTTAAAGGGTATTTTTCTTTGTTCAAGTAAGGTATTCTTCTTAGGGAGCATTGTGCCTAATGTCTCCAAGAGAGGACAATTCAAGATGTCAAATCATTATCCATTAGATGCATCATTCACATTAGGCCACTTCAGTTGATTGTACTCTCCTGAAAGGCATATAACCCAATGACACAACCAAGGAGAGGACACATCACAAGAAAAAGTAAATTACGCCATGAAATTTGCAAAAAAATGATGTTTTCTATGTATGCCCCCACTTTAAAGCGGTTGCTACACACCATTCTATGAGCAATTGCTTTAAAGTAGAAGAGGGAATGAAAAATTATCCAAAAATCCCTATTCCAAGTCATATGTTTTTGATAAGTTGTGTCATGATGTCACATGCAATTCAATCTTAAGACATGTCGTCCACATCCCAAGCTTTCTCTTATATGTTCATGAAAGGTTAACGGTTAGTCAAATGATACAATGACAAGTGACATATAGGGACAAGGCTTTCTAACCCTTTGCCCCACTTAGTGTAGGACAAGGGTGAGCCTAGAATGGATGATGGTATGCTGCCCCTCTCAATGGATGCATAACATGCAATAATGAGTATGAAATGATCTTATAACTATTGCATGGAAAGGAGAAAAAACTAATGTTATTTATGTGGATAAGAAAACAAAGTTTCTACTTGATACATGTTTAATGAGATATCTATCAATTTAGGATGTACCAAGGTTAGAGTTTGCTTGGAAGAATATTGAATGACAGTATGGATGTTGAGTGAAGTATTTTTGGATGGGTTGATTTCTATGAAAGGACAATCACAAAGACCATGATTTGGAAAAATGAGGGTGGGTGTATTGTGATCTTGTGTCTTGTGTGATGGTGGGTAAAGAATGATAGGATTATTAGGTGTTTCCGAAATAACTTCAACACGCATAGGGGAGTGATTAAGGGTTGGATTGTTTTGAGTAATAAGAGTGGTGATATGAGAAGAATGCTTTATTTGGTTGTCTACTTTTTCTAAGGTATCATTCTTATGTTCCAGAATATCAACCCTAGGAGGAGATCTAATATGTTCATCACATTTCATAATTGGATTTGGCAAGATAGCTTCATCGCTCATAGGAGAGGCATCAAGAGAGGGATAATGAGGAGTTTCATGTTTACTAATGACTGAACTTTTTTGTTCAAATATATCTTCCCAAATGGTAGGGGCATCAAGGAAGGGAGGAATAAGTTTTTCATGAGTTTCACTAACGATATCTTCTAACATTAAACTATCTTCTTCATGTGTAGAGAAGATATTAGGAGAAGAAAAGGGTTGATTTTCATGATTATCTACACTTACATCCTCATGTCCTAGAATGTCTTCTTGAGTAGGAAAGGTAATATTTTCATAGTTCTCAATCATATCCTCCACACAAATGTGTTTGTCATGATCGTTCCCAATTTTATCCTTATTTACTAAAGGATTTCCACAAGTAGGGGAGGTGTTGGGAGATGAATGGGGACTCGGTAAGGTAGTGGCAATGATTTCAGCTTTGTGTGTCATAATTTATTTGCAAGGAGGAGGAGAAGGAAGACAAGCAATACTTTCATGATCTTCAATAATTATGTCTTCTTTCATCAAGATACCTTCATCACCAATGGGAGAGATATCAAGAGAAGAACAATTATGATTATCAATGCATGCATCCTTTTGTGTCAAATCTTTAGTAGATGATCTTAGTGAGAGGAAGTCCTTAAGGGCTTCATCTAACATGTATAAATCATCACTACTAAAGGGATTGGATGTTATGGTTTTTCAAAATTGAATATTTTTTTAATTGGTTCGTTTAATGTTTTTTGTTTTTTGTTGTCATTTGCTAATGAATTTGATCTAAATGAACTAAGAACTAATACTGAAAATGAAAATTGCAAAAATCTAAGTGTGAATGTAAAAAATGCTTATTTATAATGATTTAAATGTAAGAGAAGCTATACAAATGTAAAATGCAATGTAAAGATATAGGATGAAATGCAAATTTTTAGATTTCAAACAAAGTAATTTGCTGATGACACTATTCAATAATTTGAAAGATGAAAGATGGAAATGCAAATGTGAATTTTAACAACGCATGAAATGAGCTAATATAAGCTAAATCTAATGAAATGCATAATACAAAAACTAAACCAACTGATATAGATAACTAATGGAAGCAAAAAAAAGCACAAAAATAGGGTTTTCAGCTCTATAAAAGGTAGTTTTAGGGGTCAAAAGGGACTTATTCGCCCAGGGTGGCGAATGAGTCCTAGTGAGGATTGTTTTTGAGATTTTTGAGATTTTTTAGAGGGATTTTTATGTTTTCTATGTTGTAAGATGTATACCTAAGATGAAAATGCAAAATTTCAGAAAATTTTAATGATTTTAGATGCCAAAAATGCAACCTAAATGCACTTTTCATGAATGCAAAATTTGAAACCTAGTATACAAATTAATCCATGAAAACCCTAATGCAACATCAATTTGATGCTAGATCTATGATGAATAACTCTAAATTAGACAAGAAGGTATTTGAAAAGCAATTTCACCAAAATGTACCATCAATTTTGAGGTGTTCTATGTACTTCTCTTGCACTCTTACGATCTTTCACCTAAAAGGGGAGAGATAAAACACTAAAATTGAGGTGATTCACTCAAACTAAGGTATGCAAGATGGAATTGAGACTAAATAAAATGATCCAAATGCAACTAAGTGATGAAATTGATTGATTATGAATGCAACACTAATGAAATATGCAATGTTTGAAAACACAGTGAGATATGCAAAGGGTATGTGCAGGATCATGATGGGCCAAAAAGTGGCGATATGATCGGTATGTGGCTAACGACTTTTTTACCCAAAATTGATGAAGCGAAAAGGGTTTTAAAGGAGATTCTCGGCTTTCCACCAATATAAGTTATTCCTTACTTTGAATTTAATAAATAATTATTATTCATTTTCTATTTGAATTATGACTAAAGTCCGATTGATAGTGATTGAAAATATCTATAACTTTCAAACGATACACATTTTTTGAATTTGAAACATGTGTCACATTCTATGCTTCACATACTATAGGATTAAAAATTAATTTCATGAAGTTTGACCAAGTTAAGGTGGTCGGACATACGAGTTTTTATTTTTTTTAAAAGTTGTAATAAAAAATCATAATTAATTGTTCACTTGGAAAAAAATTACAAAACATTATGCATCACATTGGGACATGAGTCCTCTACTTATATCTAAAATATTATTAAAAAAATATTATCATTTTATTGTGGTTAGGGTGGTCAGACAAACACCACTTATTATTTCCCTGAAATTTAAGTGCTATGCATTGAAATTTCAAATTTTCACCAAATAGATTTATTTTTTTAATAAACCTAGTAGTTTATAAACTACATTCAATTTGATACAGATTCTATTCTTACATATTTTTAAATAATATAGATAACTTATTCAAAATTTTACGTCAAATTTCCTAACTTTGATTTTTCTAAATTTTTGGCCACTTAAGGGCTTGTTTTTTCCATGATGATCCTAGGCATACCCCAAAAATGAACTAATAATAAATCACTGTTGATCACCAGTGGGACTCATTCGCCACTAATGGCGAATTAGTCCTCCTACTGGTAAAAAGACTTGAAACAACTTTCTGACTTTCGGTAATTGGATTCTAAAAAATCAATTTTTTTAGCCTTTAGGTAGGACTCATTTGCCACTAATGGCGAATCAATCCTCCTCCAAATTCTCCAAATTCAAAGGTCAATCTTGTAGGTCCATATCTACACTTGTCTTCTTGTCAGGTTAACATAGTCAAATTTGCAGAAAATTGGTTGTAGGTTGTCTCCAAGCTTGAATTTGGGTTTAGTTGACTTGAAATTTTTTGATGAATTATTAACCACCTTTCAACACCTATTTTCTTGACAAATCTGCATATAAAGTTTGCAAACACACATGCAAAAGGTGGAAAATGGTTAAGGGTTAGGGTATAGGGATTTGCCTTGGTCAAATCTCTTTTAGATAATTAAACCAAAATGAGAAAAGAATGTAATGAAGCATGCAATAATGGAGTTATTATCTTTCCATGAAGATTGATCTTGAATTTCTACAACAAAACATGAAGAATCTTCCATTGAATGTCGTAGGAGGTTATCTTGATGACTTGCAATGATGCAACCCTAACTTGCTTGGTTTGATGGAGAAGATACATGATGAATGAATGATGAGAGATGTGTAAATGAGTTATGAGATTATGAATTAGGGCTTAGAAGGTTGTATTTATAGGAAATCCTCCTAATTTTCTCATAAATTGGATCCCCAAGGCTGACATGAAGAAAAATTAAACTTAAAACCTAATTTTTCCCACTCAAAAGTCAAAATTGACCCAAGTGGGACTCATTTAACAACTTGGGTGAATTAGTCCCACCTAGCAAGAACTCATTCACCACAAATGGAAAATTAGTCCCAAAGGGGTCCATTTGCCAGCTGGGTTGTTGGGGAATGCATAAATTAGGTTTAAATGATGACTTTTTCAGTTATTTGATCAATTTATGCCTCAGGATACATAATATGGGGTAAAAGGGGCATATTAGTGATGATGTAAAGGTCAATTAGGGCTTGGGACACAAAATTGAATTTGAAAGTGTGATTAGATATACTTTACAACATTAAAATGAGGTCCACATAGCCTAGAAAGGAACAACATCCAATGTGAATGTGTAGGACACATTACAACACTAGATTAACATTAATTTTATTTTACAAGCCTTCATTCAATACATTTTATAATGTTGAATTAAGGGAAAATGGGTTCATTAAGTCTAGAGAGGCATGAATGTCTTTTACAACACTTTACAACACCTTTACAAGATAGATCATTAAATGCATTCGAAAGGGTCCAAGACCTAGTGTTGATGTGAAAAACACCTCAAAACACCAAATCAAGGCCTTATTAAGTCCATTCTATCATCAATTATTTCCCAAATCAAGCAAGTTGTCTTTTGTCTACGGTACAGTCAACATGCAATGTGAAACATTCTAACTATTCTATAGGGTAATTGTTTTGATTAATGTAAATGTAGGAAGGCCCCGCACCCATTACAAAGTAGCCATAAAGGCAAAAGAGAGGAGTCTCACAAAAATTGAGACTATAGAACACAAGAAAAATGGCTAATTGTTATAAATTAGGATCTTGGGATACTCATCATTATAAATAAAACATGAAATAAGCAAAATGAGAATAAAAGAAGAATAGATTATACACATTACACAAGATATACGTGGGGAAAAACCTTTCATGTAAAAAACCCCATAAAGCATAATTTTATTAAAATACTTACAATAATAGTCTATTATAACATAGACCAAACCTAAGGAACACATATTCATACTTTCACATGGCCAAAAATACCTTTGTGCATAGTGATATAATTTACTATAGAATCTCCAAATTCTACATCTCTCAAATAAGAGGGAAAATCTTTAAATGTAAGAGAAAGGGTGGCATAATACCTGAAGGGGTATTAGTCACACCTATTCAACAATCACCATCATAAATAATTAATAATCAAATAGTTATTAGATTATTACTATTTCAAATGGGATATGCTTAATAAGCATATATAACATGTATAAGCTTTTATAACCTTATATTTAAACAATATATAAACATTATAAGCATATGACGGGTATGTGCAGGATCATGATGGGCCAAAAAGTGGTGATATGAAGGGTATGTGTAGGGTTTGTGGCTGGAAACTTTTTTTTTTACCCAAAATTGATGAAACGAAAAGGGTTTTTAAAGGAGATTCTTAGCTTTCCACCAATATAAATTATGTTTTATTTTGAATTTAATAAATAATTATTATTAATTTTCTATTTGAATTACGATTAAAGTCCTAATCGATAGGTTGATTGAAAAATATCTATAGCTTTCAAATGGTAGATCACATTTTTTTAATCTGACAAATGTGTCACATTCTATGCTTCGCATACTATAGGATTAAGAAAAAAAGAAATGAATTTCATGAAGTTTTGACCAAGTTAAGGTGGTCAGACATATGAGTTTTTATATTTTTATGTCAAGTTGTCTAACTTTGATTGTTTTGAATTTTTCGCTACTTAAGGGCCTATTTTTTCCATGATGATCTTTCACATACCCTGACCCCTAATAACATTATGTTCTAAAACATAATTTCAAATCAGATATTATGGTTGATAGAATTGTGGACCTTGAGGGTTCTTACCATGATTTCAAATCTTTGTGTGAAGAGTTTTTGGATGGTTTAGAAGCCAAGATATTGGATACTAATGCGAATATAAAGAATCTTCTCCATTCTTGTCACATTTCAGTGAAGAATAGTGCAGACTCTTTGGAAGTCCTATTTCATAAAATTAGTGAGATCAGGGAGGACAAACTATATTTTTCTGAGCTAATGGAGAAGGATCACTCAGCAAAAGGTAAATGGGAAAAAGGTGCAAAAGATGATGGAAAAGGCCCTACCGTTAGAGGGTCAGTTGACTAGAAGAATTTCTTTGAATCTAAGAAGAAAGAGTTGTTGGACATGATTGAAATGCATAGAAGCCAAGAGATTGAGGTGGCCAACACCTTAAGTAGTATGAAATAGTGTCCTATTTTTTTATTTTTGTTGTCTATTTGCTACTGGGTCTCGGTTTCTTTCTTGTTGTTTTGTCATTTTTTTGTTGTTGGGTGTTGCTAATAGTTTACTATTTTATCTTTTGAGCAACACTTTGTTTTTTTTTATGTTTTGGGTTTTGGGTTGTTGTTGGTGGCTTACTGTGGTATATCTTGAAAAGAATTTTGTTTCTTAAGTTGTAAAGGATTTTGGATCCCTTCAAAACCTATTTTTCCCATATAATCAAAACATTATTGAACCATCTATTTTTGGGTACTATGTACTCTCTTTCTCTCTTAGGGTTTTTCACCTAAAAGGAGAGAGATAGGCCAAAAAATGAGGTGGTTCACTCAAACTAATGAAAGTATGATGGAATTAAGCATAAATGAAATGATATAGATGCAAAAAACAAATGAAATTGATTGATTATTTATGCAAAACCTAAGAAATATGAAGTGTTTGAAAACATAGTGTTGATTGCAAAAGACCTAAAAAGATGAATGAAAATGGAAATAGAACCAAAAAAATAGTTGTAACTCAAAATGTGTGCACATAGAAATGAAATTTTGATGCTGAAAGGTTTTGGAATCTGACAGAAATCACTGTTGATGACCAGTGGGACTCATTCGCCATTGATGGCGAATTAATCCTACTTCTGGTAAACTTTGTTGAAATAGGTTTCTAACAGTCGAGAACTAAATTCTAATGAAATCTCCTTTTCTAGCCTGGTAGTGAGACTCATTTTCCACTGATGGCGAATCATTCCTCCTCCAAAAATTTGCAAATTCAGGGCTCAACTCTGTGGGTCTAGATCTGCACTTGTCTTCTTGTCGGGTTGATAAAACCAAATCTGCAAAAAATAGGTTGAATATTTTCTCCAAGCTTGAATTAGGGTTTAGTTGACTTGAATAGCTTTGATGAATTTTTGACCACTTTTCAATGCCAGTTTCTTTAACAAATTTGCCTACAAGACCTACAAACACACATGCAAAGAAGGGGAAAATGGTTAAGGGTTAGAATATAGGGATTTTCCTTGGTCAAATCCCACTTTAGTATTCAAACCCTTGATAAAGAAATGAAATGAAATAAGAAAGGAATGATGAATAAACAACATGCAAGTGTCCTAAACTCACCAAACCCTTTTTGTTGAAGTTTGAAGATATGTCAATGCCTACTCCAAGATGCTTGATAATTTCTTGATTGAATGATGCAAAATGCTTGAATGCTTGAATGAATGGGTCAATTAGTGAACTTGATGAATGGGGGTTAAAATGGATGGAAAAACATTGATTTATACATACTTATGCCCTAATTACCCAAAAAACATCAAAGGCTAACATAAGATCTTAATGAATAAAAACCTAAAGGAAATTTGAATTTATTTTGAATTTTGTGCTAAGAGGGACTCATTCGCCACCCATGGTGAATTGGTCCCATTCAAGGCTTGCAAGTGGGTGTCAGGAATTATGTTGCATTTAATGTTGTTTGTCAAGTTTGTATTCAAAAACACACTTAATTAAGGTCTGTAAGTACATAAAAATGCCAAATAAAGCATAAGAAAGGTGTAATTAGTGGTGACAAGCCTAGAAAAGTGTGAAATTTTGTTACAAGACTTTACAACACTTTAGAAATAGAACTTGATAAGGGATTAAATGGGAATATTTAGATGAATTATAATAAGAAGAGTCTAGAAAAGTGTAGAAATGTGTTACAACACTTCACAACACCTTCACAAGACATCATAATTTGAATATTCAGGACCTAATTTGAATGCATAAGCTACATTGCAACATTAAATCTAAGTCAAGCATCACAGGAAAAAAGCTTAAATGAGCATGAAAATTTCCAAAGATCCATTTTCCTTTGGTACATTTAGACCCCACTTTAGTGAGAGCGTGAACTTGCTTCAAACTCATTCTAAAGTAGCCATGCATATCGAGAGGGATCCAAATTCACTTATGCTAGGAAGATGGAATGACAACGATCAAGAGGGATGATCAAGCCCCTAGGATGAAGATACCATAGAAAACTAAACATAAGAACAAAGAAACACACACATGTGAAAGAGAAAAAGAAAAATGAGAGGAAAAGGAAAAGTCGGATCAAGCTTTGATCGTTCATTCAACTAGTTGTGAATCAGATCTAGGTTGTTTTTTTGAAAAATAAAATGCATACTCACTCTAGGGTGAAGTAACTCATGGTTTTCTACTGGGTGAGAAGGCCCAAAAGGTGAGAAACATATGCTCGGTTGGTATGTACTCACAAAAACATAGGTGGCTATGGGGAAAGTCATGTCATGAAATGGGATTCTTGCTCAACCATATCAAAGTTATAGCTCCTGATAACTTTAATAAGGTGCCACAAAGGAAAATTTCAATTTGTGCTTCATGATACAAGCAAAGTTTTGTATGCTTAGAACTTATGAACAAAGAGGATGGCACCATAGGCATGCAAGTTGCATTATGCAAGGTGGTCATGTGAATGCAAAAAATGTAAAATGTAAAAGATGTTCAAAGGAGTCTTGTTAAGTTCATGCAAGGTCTATAACTTAGGGAACATTGTGTCTAATGTCTCCAAGAGAAGACCAATCAAAAAATAGAATATTCACACCTTAGGGGATGCAGTGTGTCGCATTAGGCCACTAAGAGGAATGTAATATGCTAAGATAGGTCACACTTATGAAGTACATCACACCCAATGTCGTCCACAAAGTGACAAACGCATCGTATAAAGTAACAAGGTTGCACTGAGAACCAATAATGCAAATGAATAATGCCAATGTATTCCCCCACTTTAAAGGAATTGCTACACACCGTTCTGTGAGAAATTACTTTAAAGTAGAAAATGAAAAATGAAAAAAGAAAACAAGACATGAGAGCTAACTTGGAAATCCCCTATGCCAAGTCATAGGTTTCCAAGTAGGGTTGCGTCATGTAAACAAAAAAGGAACAAAAGAAATAGGGGTTTCCCCCAAAAAGAAACACACCAAACACACAAGGGACCTATGGATTTGGGGTTAGTATGTTCATTGCTACAATGTTTTTATTAAAGAGCTTGGAACTGTCATCATTCCCCAAATACATAGAATTGGAAGAATGACACAAATAGAGAGAAAACAAAGGAGAAATAAAATCTGTTTTGGGTCAACATGGAAGAGACATTGCAGACTCAACGCCTTGCATTATCCCAAAAAGGAGAAATACAAGCAAAAATAAAATGAAAAAGAAAAAGAAAAGGAAAATATTTTGGGTCAACATGAAGGATACATTTCGCTCTCAATGCCTTGCATCATCCCCAAAAGGAAAACACAAGAAAAAGTAAAAAGGAAAAGGCACCATTTGGGTCAACATCGAAGAGACATAGGGTGTCTCAATGCTTTGCATCATATAGAAAGGGAAAACAAAAAGTGAAAGAGAAAAGGACCTTTTAGGTCAACATGGAAGAGACATAGGGCATCTCAATGCTTTGCGTGATCCCCAAAGGGAAAAAAAAAGGAAAAATGAAAAGGTAAAGTATGATATATAGAAGAATGGAAGTACAAATAGAGGAAGTGCACAAAGAGAGGGAAAATATAAAACACACATTACAAGGGAAACACAATACACACATACAAAAGAAAATGTAAAAGGCTAGTAATGAAAATTCAAGTCAACCATTAACTGAGTTATTCGCTTCGCAAGCTCAAGTAGTTTAAGCAGAAGGTAAATAACACAGTTAAGAGACAAGGACAAATGTATTACTAGGACAAGGCTAACTAGGACAAGGCTAACAAATTCTCACCCCCACTTAGTGCAAGGTAAGAATGAGCCAAGGTGGTTGATGGGAAAGATCATGCAATAGTGAGAATGGAAAACTCTACAACTATTGCATGAGGAGTGGAGTTGGTTTAGGGAAGTATGGGATGATAGGAGAATAGTCGATATCAGTGAAGTGATACTTATTCA